>CM071836.1:30387961-30713032 GCA_036507285.1 Trichosanthes cucumerina | reverse complement strand
TTACAGTTCAATGAAGGAGAATCATATTCTGCAATGAGGTTGAATTCTGAAAATGATATGTCTAAAGAAGGTGCCATCAACTATTCTTTGACTTTGAAACAATCATTAGATGGAGAGAGAGAGTTTGAAGAAAGTCGACAGACAGCTTCTCACGTGTGGGTGTCTAGAGAGCTTTGTGGAAGTTGATGATTTGCACATGCATCCATCATCTGGCTTGTCTTGGAGCACGGTAGAATGTGATGATATTGTGGATGATTCATCATTAAGCCCTTTCTCTTTCTGAAGACCAGCTTTTCAGTATAACAGACTTTTCTCCAAAGTGGACACTTGCAGATTTAGAAACCGAGGTATGTAAATGTTTGAAAAACTGAAAAAGTTAAGTATGAATCAAGCTTGGGGAAAAACCATCAAAGCTCTTTGAAATTCATTGGTTTACAAGTCTCCATTTTTCTACAGTTTCTTATTTACTTGTCGCTTTTACCTCTAAATATGTTGTTTCATTTTATGTTTCACGTAATTTTCTAGACTTGTTAGACATTGAAGATTTTGTTCTAGAAAACTAAATTATCTCTATTTTTTAAACCCAAACAGGTTGTGATTATAGGAAAGTTTCTGGGGAACAATCATGGCACAAAATGTTACTGGTCATGCATGTTTGGGGAAGTCGAGGTTCCTGCAGAGGTTTTGGCTGATGGATCTGTGCTGTCATGCACCGCCACATAGTGTTGGGCAAGTCCCTTTATGTTACATGTTCCAACAGATTAGCTTGCAGTGAGGTGCGTGAATTTGATTACTTGGGCAGGCTCTGGCTCAAGATGTAGATGTTACCGAAGTATATAATGCTGGTGCTACAGAAGAATTAGATTTGCATTTGTGGTTTGAGAGGTTACTGTCCCCAGGTCTTCAGATCCTCCAAATAACTCCTCTGAAGGTGCCTTGAGAAACGGAACTTAATCAGAAAGCTTATCTCAATAAAAGAAGAAGAAGATTGTTGGGCGGAGAAGAGCCAAATTCTCAGAATGATCAAATTCAGCATCAAAGCAAGGGATTCTCTTTTGTAAAGCTGATGAAAGAAAAGCTCGTACTCATGGCTTATTCGTAAAGTTATTGAAGATGGCAAAAGGTCCTAATATATTGATGATAAGGGACAGGGAGTAATTCATTTAGCAGCAGCCCTTGGTTATGATTGGGCAATCAGACCAATTGTAGCTGCAGGAGTGAGAGTAAACTTTAGAGACGTTAATGGATGGACTGCTGTTCATTGGGCAGCATTATATGGCAGGCAAGGACGTGGAAACTCCTTGAATCAAAACCCTTTCTTTCATGCTAACTCAGACTCATTGATAATGCTCAAAAGAATGCCTGGTGCCTATTTCTTTAATATCAAGAAACCTGTTTTTTTCCTCCCAAGTTGTCATAGAAATTTTAACAATACAAAATGATGGTGCTGACTGGAATCAGACCTTGTTAGTTTCATGCTAAGCATGCATGTAGGTAAATACATACAGTAACATTAGGATCGTGTAGATGCAGGTAAGCAAATCGTGAAAGCGATGATGGAACAGTAATGTTAAAATTAAAGTATTAGGGTACAATGATAATCTTTATTTTGATTTGGTGAAGAAGAAAGAAAAGTTATGAGATATTTGGAATATAAAGAATGTAATAAGTCATATAATGGTAAATATGAGAAAAAGTAATATTTATTTTTCCCCAGATTCCTTCATCCATTAACGACACTGATAATCTGAATTTAATAGACTTTCATGCTGATGACCCTGTTTTGCAGGAGTTGACAGTTGGAACCCTTATATAACTTTGGGTGCTGCTCCTGGATTGCCGTCAGATCCATCTCCAGAAATTCCTTTGGGCATAATGGCTGCAGACCTTGCTTCTATAAATGGACACAAAGGGATCTCTGGTTTTCTAGCAGAGTCATCATTGACCAGCTTTGTCTCATCTGTATCGATGGCAGATACCAAAGAAGATGGTGTGCTAGACGCTTCAAAAAGGAAAGCTGTGTATACTGTTTCAGAACGAAAGGCAACCCCGATAAATGATGGTTTTATGCCTGGTGATTTGTCTTTGAAGGATTCATTGACTGCTGTCTGCAATGCCACTCAAGCTGCTGACCGTATACATCTGATGTTTAGAGTGAAGTCATTTCAGAGGAATCAATTATCAGAGTGTGGTCCTGATGAATTTGGATCACTCAGATGATATAGTGCTATTTCATTTGTCACTGCCAGGGCACGTAAGTCTGGACTAAGTAACAGCCCAGCCCATGCTGCTGCAGTTCACATACAGAAAAGTTCCGTGGTTGGAGAATGAGAAAAGAATTCTTGCTAATACAAGTCAAAGAATAGTGAAAATCAGGTTTACACTCTCATAAGCAATTAATAAGCTCCATTACATTGATGATGCGTTAGTGGAATTATGAAAACATTTAACTGAATGTGAATAGGAAAGAAAACTTCTAACTAATATTATTTGGTAGTATGATTTGAAAGCTCTTTGTACATGTAAGTATGTTGGTTATGGAGATTTTTGACCGGAACTAATAGCCTGTTCTTAGAAAATGGAAAATAAAGGCAAAAATTATACTGCTTTTATGCATTAAGTTATTTATTTTGTTTCAGTGTCAATTAATTAGTTTGCATGTGAATAACTCAGTTTCTGATACTTTAGTGTAGTGAAAATTATTAGAAACACGTAAGTAAAGATATCCTTCCAGCAAATTTGATAATAAAAATACTGGAAAACTATTTTCAAACTTATTCTAAAACATAGCTTGCTGTAAAACAAGTTCTAGAAAATATATGGAGAAAACTGTATTTTTGAGTTCGGACTTTTTGTGCAAGGTGCTTTCAAGGGCTTTTTACTTGATTTATGATTAAAGAACTTCCTTCTACATGAAACAGAAAACTAACTTCTAATTTCCATAATTGCAAGGCCCATGTGAGGGGCACCAGGTGAGGAAGCAATATAAAAGATTGTCTGGTCAGTAGGAATATTAGACAAGATTATTTTGAGATGGAGACAGGAAGGGGAGTGGTTTTATAGGCTTCCACCCGATATAGTTGCTAAGGATCCACCCTCTGTGATGGAACCGCCTAAAGAGGATGATTATGATTTTCTGAAGGAAGGTAGGAGGCAGACTGAGGAAAGATTTCAAAAGCACTCACCAGAGTTAAGTCCATGGCTCAGTATCCTGAGGGACGAGACCAATATCGTAGGCTACTACTGTGGTCTCAAAAGTGCCGAGAAACCAAGGTATTGATGTCTGTCATTTTTCATTCATCACTTGTCTTGTTTAGTTGTAGAATCTAGTTATGTTTCCTTTCTTTTCACAGCTGGGAATTTTATATCTTTAACATTCATGTCAGATATTTGACCCCTAGTACTGGGTTGAATTGGGTGTTCTATGAATTCAGTTTTATTCAAGTATGTTGCTAGATAATTATCATCTTGCCTGTTATTATGGCAATGTGTCTGTGACACTTTGCTCAACTCTGTTGTACATCTGGTAATATTTGTGTATATATGATATTTGTAGGATAAATTTTAACTAATTTCTAAACTTATGTGAGCATTTTTAACTCAACCAGTATTATTCTCAAAGTTATCAGAAAGTCTGTTATACATCTGGTAATATTTGTGTATATGAGATATTTGTGGGATAAATATTAACTAATTTCTAAACTTATGTGAGCAATTTTAACTTCAACAGTATTATTCTCAAAGTTATCAGGAGGTCTCTAGTTTCAATTGGGTAAAAGTTAATAACGTTTAGTACTTTGGTTATGGAAGTTCTTTCTTCTAATAATTTCTGTAGTCAAATCGACAATTGTATATTGATGACTTGTTCTATTGTTTGCAAATATTTATCAGGTGAGTAATATGGCTATTACTAGTTCTTCAGAAGAGATAATAGAAGCCCGATGACATGATTGATATCGCACACACTGCTGGACGATGACGCTTTGATGTCTATGACATTTGATTGAGAAACTGCTTGTGTTATCAATCAGCCTACTGCTCTGATGCTCCTAACTTCAGCTTTTGCTTGTAAATTCAACTCTAACTAATGTATCAGATTCAGATCTTTAAATTATGGACACTCAGTGTTGGCTGCCTACCAAAAGGGTATAGATTTATAGGTTGCTGATAGGCTTACCTGATGTTGTAATTTATGGAGGAGAACTAGATTGTGTCAATTGATTAAATTTGAACCAAACTACTAGCGAATTTGTATATGGAAAGAACACTTATTACTGCTACAATTTGTATACTCTAGTGTTATATTTTGAAGGTAATTTTGAAGTTTTATCATATTGGATATTTCGTTTTACTTTTCTACTCTTTACTTGAAATTTCATGTCAACTACAATTTTCAAGACTTATAAAATTTAGGTCTAGATGTTTTTATTAGTTATATATGTATAGAGGGTACTGATATGCCTTCTGAATTTAAAACATTCTTTCCCTTTCTTTTCATCTTTTCTTCCACTGGTGCCTCTTTCTGTTGTATTAATAAGGAAATGTCAAGGGCATTAATTTATTATTGGCATTTTAATTAAAAATTTTGATGTAATTTTATTGCTTTTCTATTTATCTTTTATGACATATTAAGTAAGGGTATTTTTTCTAGTGTGATTGGTAATAGGTATTTAGGGTTTGAGAAGCTATCTACTAAAACTTGACCATTAAGTTGTACAAAACAGATGAATTTGAGTTTTAGCCTCTGTGCTTTTCGGTTCAAATTTAGTCAAGAGCTTTTGAATTTTGCAATTCATTGAGTTGCATGCCAAGAACGTTCAAGTAGGATTGATCATCTTGTCTTATGGAGTGTTTGACTATTTGCTTTTCTATTTTATCCTTTTATGACATATTAAGAATATTTTTTTAGTATGATTGATGATAGGACATTTAGGGTTTGAGAAGCTATCTACTAAAACTTGACCATTAAGTTGTACATAACAATTTTTCTGATGGATTTGAGTTTTAGCCTCTGTGCTTTTCGATTCAAGTTTAGCTAAGAGCTTTTGAATTTTACAATTCATGTGTTGAGTTGTATGCTAAGAACATTCAAATAGGATTGATCATCTTGTCTTGGGAGTGTCGACTATTTGGTCAAGAGCTTGTTCTTGTCTTAAAAAGAGCCGTGATCAACAAGGTAATCATGTATCTATTCCTTCCTTTGGGATGAAAATAATTTGATTAGAGGATGTTAGAATTTTATAATTGCGTTCATATAATCAAAAGGTTCCTAATTTTCAAAATTCTAAGGTTTTCGTATAATTTAATATAAGAGCAATGACTCTAGATCAAATCTATCATTCTTTTGTTTTTTTTCCTAAATTCTTGTTTCTTTTATTAAAAAAAAATACTTGCAATTTGATCTTTGTGCCTCATCATCATTCTAGACAAATAATTGTTTATGAGCTTATTCATTCATAGTCTTTTAAAACAATTATATTTTATTTGATCACATTTGGAGAAAGATTAACCATAGACCTTTTGTTTCAAAATTCAGAGATTAGATTCAAAAGCGATGCCATTTTCTTTGAAATTTGTTCTTAGATTTTTTTATTATTTATTTTTTTTTATGTTGTATATCTTCAGAATTTTGTTAATTTTGCCTATTTTTAATTCAGTGTTCATAACTCTAAATCGATTGTTTCGGTGCCTGAAGTGAAGAGAATCTACTTAAGTTTGATGAAAAAATATTTATTTTGAATAAAAGTTGAAAGCAAATCAAAGAGAGTTCGTTTGAGTGTCTATTATTCAAATATGAAAAATTCTATCAATCTTTACTGATTCGATTTGAATAATTTTACAGAAAAACAAACGGTCGTGTCTTGAGCCCAAATTTTATAACCCAGTTCTATATTGAGTTAAGAAGGACCACACAATTTTTGAACTAGAAGAAGCTGAATCGACCAAAACCAATCCTATCCATAGATCCCAATTTCTTTTTTTCTTTCTTAGCTTAGCTTTTTATTATCCAACCTTATTGTAATGACCTAGTTTGCAACCCAACTCCAACTAGGGATGCCACTAGATAGCCCCCCTGCACTTGAAATTTCGAGGAAGATAACTACGCTTATTTGGACAAAACCAAAATTTACTTAACTTTGATTTAAGCAAGAAACACTTAAGAATTCTCCCAATGCCCAACCTCCTCCAAACTACAACTTAACAGGTCGGACTCCAAAGAAACAACATACAACCAGAGTAACACATGCACCATACACTAGCAGCTTAAACGAGCATGCTAAGTTGAAACTAATATGAATAAGTAACATGTTCAAAGAACACAACGAGTCTAGTAATTCAACACTTACAAACAAAGGTCATGAATCAACTTAGAGTTACAAAGAAAAGACTAAGTTCAAAAAGAAAGTTCCTCTAAAACAAGGAAGTGGTCTCATAGCGTCGTCAAAGTCGCCACAAGCCGCTCTCAAATTTCACTACTTGCCCTTACACGCAACCAAAGACATTAAAGTAGACAGTGAGTATAAGAATACTCGATTGAGTAGCCCACTCACGTCAAGCTACAATTGCACAACCGCACACACAGAGATACGTCAAG
The DNA here is from genome assembly GCA_036507285.1 of Trichosanthes cucumerina. NCBI lineage: Eukaryota > Viridiplantae > Streptophyta > Magnoliopsida > Cucurbitales > Cucurbitaceae > Trichosanthes > Trichosanthes cucumerina. Next base: position 30,706,437 of record CM071836.1, on the reverse strand, counting down.
TTGCAGCCAAAAAGCATCTTAGGACTCACGACTAGGCACTCTCGTGCATACCTCACCCCGAGACTCACCGATGATCAGAAACCCTAGGCGACCACGAGAGGGGACACACCTCAACGCGAAAGAGTGATCACTCTAACACCCACACAAAAATGCAATAGAGCCTCAACTCTAAAGGCCACTGGATCGCACAAGGGCGCCCAACCAAGTGCCCACACAACTTGCAAAAAGGTGCGCTCGACCTAATGCCCACACAACTCGCAAAAGAAAGCGCTCGACCCAAATGGTCACACATAGATCACAAAGGGCACTTCGACCCTATGTCCACACACAACTCAAAAAGGGCGCACTCAACCCTAATGCCCACACAAAGATGCTAGCCTAGAGGTTCTGTCTCGCTCGGGGTCACTCAGTGGTTTTGGTGATGCTAGCCTAGAAGGTCGGACTCTCTGCCTCTTCCAGACTTTCCCCTAAACCCTTCCATGGTCATCTTAGGTACAGAGTCCCTAACCATCGGCCTAATTAGCCAACCACACAACCCGCTTTGGCCCAACCAAAAAGCTAACCAACCATCCCTGGCCTAAACCACCACACGACTTAACCTGCTCGGTTCTAAGGTCAGGCACACAACGCGCACTACCACACATGCTCGAGTCTCACTCAACAACCAACCACAAGTCATAAGCAACAAAAGATAAACACAAACATAACAGGATAATCAAGATCTCATGAACCAAGCAGTAAAACAACAACCCACACAACGAGTTACCAAACACACCATAAAGCGATCCCTACGCACACAAACTCTATCGCTTGGAGCTTGATGCTAAAACAAGCGACTACTTACCTCGGATTAATGTGGAATGGAAGGTCCTTGCTCTTGCTAGTAGCCTACTGCACCTACAGAACACCACAAACAAAGCACAAGATCAGTTGGGAACCAACCTTGTGGCTCTACTCTTGAGGCACAATACAAAAACGAACCTAACCAAGCTAACAGAAGCACCTTTTGATAATTCAACAGAATTCACAGCTAAACCAACAAATTCTAAGCTTAAATTCATAACCAAAAAGATTCAAGAGTGAGTCTTACCCACGATTTACAAAGTCGAATCGGTCTTACACTGCGTTCTTAGCCTCGAGATCCCTCCACAGACCTAGTCCTTCGCCAACGGATTTGTTCTGCCCACCAAAACCAACACAAATCAACGAGAGAAAGATTCAATTAGGAGTAGTTCGGTTCGAGATCCGAGGAGAGAAACCGATCGAGAAGGAGAGGAAGAGCAGATCCAAGAGGAAGAGAGAGAGTACAGGCACCAGAGAGAGAGCCAGGGGTGAGAGAGACAAGCGGAGAGGGAGATCGGGAGAGAGAGAGGCGATCGAGGGAGAGAGAGGCAGTTGAGAGAGAGAAAGAGCAGATGGGAGAGAGAGAGAGAGAGGGGACGAATCGTGAGGGAGAGATACGAGAGAAGGAGAGAGCGAGGCGACGAAGAGGGAGGATCGGGAGAGGGGAGAGCTTGAGCGGAAAGGGAAGGGAATCGGCGAGAGAGGCGGCGAACGACGAGCGGACTAGGAGGGCGGCGGTGCGGGCGGGCTTCTCCGGTGGGCTGGCGAATTTGGTGGCTCCTGCGAAGAAGAGAAGACGAAGGAAGGGGGTGGTTGCACGATTTCCTTTTTTTTTTTTATACACCAAAATCTAAAAACAGAAAAAGAAGAAGGAAGGTCCAAAATTACCTTGTTTTCCATCTCCAAAGACGTTCGATGAGAAGCTCATGGTCGCTAACTCAATTTAAAACGAGATTTAGAAATTACTTGGGTCCTGCAAGATCCAATAATTAACTTCTTGGCCCAAAACTTTTAGAACTAAGACATAATCCCGAAATTAACTTTGAAAAGAACTAATAAATTACTTAGATGCTTTATGTATTCTTTGAACGCATACTTATGAGCATACATGTTTTCCTAAAAATGATTTCAAGTGCTCGTTGGAAGCCTAGATTTCCCGATGAAATTTATATGAGAGCATATGTTTGTTGGTTACTGAAATTTAATGAAAATGTTATGATTTCAAGCAAGCATGTACTAGCAAGAATGATTTAAAGATTTCCAGTTTTTATTAACAAGCTGAGTAAGCTTAAGTTTTACGAAAGAAAAGATAAGCAGGCATGTTCAAATGTTTTTATGTGTTTTTCTGAGACTCGAACGAGAAAATGACTGAGATATTGAGTCTGAGGCTGTATAGTACCGTGTGCACACAGGTCATATTATGTTGTCGACGTTGAGTGTACTCCGTGACAACAATGCTGTCGTGAGTGTTGGACGAGCCCCACTATGACAAATACGATGGGAGTGTTGGGCGGGCCCCACTACATCGTAGAGTAAACGTTGGTTGTCTGAGCGCACTTACACACTACGTAGATTTTCATATATTCTATATAGGTTAATATTATTGATATGCCTTGCGGGATTTTAATGTCATGCTTGTTGGATTTCTGAAAAACTATTATGATTCCACGTTTACTTTTAACACTTGTTTATAGATGCATATGCTCATAAGTTTTCAGGTGATATGTTTTACGAGTTATGGATTTTAAACTCAGTCACTCATTGAGCTTCATAGCTCATTTTTTCAGTGTTTGCCAAACTTTTCAGGTAGAGATCGAACTCTTGGTACCTGACATCCTGCTATAGTCTGCTTTGAAGCTCCACAAGTTTGATATTTTGTACGTGGGTGGAGTTGTATTGCAAGTCCATATGTGTTGTAGTTAATTTTGAGAGGATTATGTAGTTATAGTTGTGTGTGCATTAGAAGTTGTGGGTTGTGTAAACAATAGTTTTGGCGTGTTTTTGGTTCTGATGCTCTTGCTCGTTTTAGTTTTCAAGAGAGATTTAAGAAGAGTTTCTCCTTATGTATGTTTAGTAGTTGTCAAGTTTTCGCTGTGTTATATTTAAAGTGTTCCATATGTAAGTATAGTATGTTTATCAGTAAAAGCAGGTCAACAAGTATTGTTAAGAGGTAAACAATGTTTGTTGGCTTCATGCCGTCTTCCAGGGCTAAGTAGTGAGTAGTTCGGGAGGGGGTGTGACATAACCTAAAAGGTCTATGGTATATGCATAGGATTGGGAACATTATACGAGTAACATCATGGATGCGACCCGTTTTGGATTTGGTACAAACGAGGTAATCCAACTCGTTCATGTGGTAGACATGCGAGTGGAGGCATCCTGTATAATGAGATTATACAATATCGGACCGCGAATTATTAACCTAATAGAGTAACACCGTTATCAAGATATGTATAATAATTCATAAATGATTATTAGTGACTTGACCTGAATCCTGAGTAAGCTACGAACTCCTGCTTATGAGGTTTGTCCTTAGACTAGTATGGGTGAGAGTGACACATGTGCTTCGCTCAATAAGTCAACCTTCTCAAGGACATAACTTTGTAAGTAGCTTTGGAACTTAACTATGCAAGAAGGAATTCACTCATTCACGAATTAGGGAATCGAGATAGGTTGTTCTCTTAAAAGCGAATCTGTGTCTTGAACAATGGGGCCCCGCCTTCTTACTGGCTTAAGAAGGATAAAGTTTATGATGGGGCCATAGATTGATTGTTCATTAGAGGATCAGTAGAGCTTAAGGAACAAGATGTATTCACAAGGGTAAAATGGTAATTCGACCCAGCTGTGATTACGAACAACCTGTGAAGGGTCGACTACAAATATTGATTATATCAGTGGATACAACATAGTCTACAATGAGAAGAGTGCAACTATGAGTCTATAGTGGAATGAATTATAGTTAATGAATGTTGATTAACTGAATCAAAGAGTTTGATCGATTAATCTTGTATCATTGGAGCTCATGATCTGTAGATCCATTAGGTCCCTCTGTTGGCTCAACATGGAAATAAGAAGGGTTTATGGTTTGAAGTGAAATTGAAATGTTCAATTTAATGTTTAAAGGGTATATAAATCATATATGATATAATTGATATAACATATGGTTTAATCCATGGGAGATATATCATAAAAGCACTATAGGGGTAAGATGGTCATTTCCATCCTATTTCCCTATAAATATGCGTGCATGAATGCACATTATTTTTAACCTAATTCAAAAAGGCAAACCTAGTGCTCCTTTTGACAAGTGTTTTGTTGGAAGAGTTTCAAAAACACTTGTCTCCCTCAAAATCCCTGCCAACTCCAAAATAGGTTCCACCACCTTCCCTCTCCTAGAGATACAACGGAGAAGATCTAGCGGGCGGATCAAAACTAATTCGTAGTTTGTGGAGAACGTGAGATTGTTGAGATCGTCAGTACGAGAGGATCAAGAGGTGCACATCATGTTTCTATCTACAAAGGCAATATATTTGTTGTCCAAATTCACATAAGCATGCTTAATCGCTTTCGTTATATGCTTTTGATTACATCTGTGTAACATCTTACAAGAACACGCGATCAAAATTACTTCCGCTCTTTGGATTCAATCCCATCAATTAGTATCAGAGCCAATTGTATTCTTGTTTTTTGTTCTAGATCTATAAAAAATATAGGTTGGAATGCATGAAATTCATGTGATGAATGTTTGGTTTGCAAATTACATGTTTACATTTTGGCACTTAGATTTACAATTTTTCATTGAATTGAATCGTTCAATGTAAGGACCGGTGTTTTGGGCAATTTTAATTGTAAATCGAGTCTGTAAGTCCGTGTCAATCGAGGCAAAGTGGTTGCTGAGAAGAACAGAGGAAAACCGAGCAAAAATGAGAAGTTACCATTCTGTTCTATGAACGACGTTGCAACACTTATCATTGGCGTTGCAACGCCATCGCGCAGCAGCGCGCGATCGAGAAGAGGCAGCAGTGTTACCAGCGCCATCCTCCAGCGTTACGGCGAAGGCATTGTGCAACCCTGATGCTGAGGCGCGCTTCAACGGTCAGAAATGGACAAAGGACAGCGTTGCAACGCCGCAGGCGTTTCACGGAGAGTAGCAACGTACAGAAAAATATTTATTTATTTATTTAATATTATTTAATATATCAAACGTTTTTATATTAATGAATACTAATTTTATTTATTTTGATTAATATAATTAGATTATTATAATTAAAATTGGTATTAGGGTGCCAAAAATGGTCTAATTTTGCTATTTAATTTTATGCAATTGTTGTATAATTATTGTCATGCATAACGTATGCATTAATTTAGAAATTCCTACCTTAGGTTAAGCATTTTCATGCATCATTTATAATATAAAGTGTTATATTATATAATTTGCATGAAATTATTAATATAAGATGTTATATTAATATTTGGATAGCATTGACATGCATTATGATTCATGAGATGAATATGCTATGTATGTTTATTATTCATGTGATGGATGATCAAGCAAATATAACATAGTATACATGTCACTAAGGTTAATTATTAGTTTTAAAATGTTTAGAACTTTGAATTAATAAACCTTAGGTTATCTTGTTCTAATTAGATTAGAATTAGGAAGCATGTAATTTATAAACAATGATTAAAATAGGAACTCTGTCTAAGGAAGGTTCTTTCTAGGCTGAGGTATTTAAGTTCGACTGGAAATGTAAGAACACCCTTACCTCAGGAACCGACTGAGAGTGAATTTTAATAAGAGGATTTATAAATTATAGTATAAATCATGGGTTTATTAAAGGGTTAATAAACTAGAAATCCTAGGTTTAATATAAAAGTTATATTAGCAAATTTAAGATAAAAATCAATATAAGTGTTATATTGATAAGTTTAAGTAAAACCATTAGCAGAGTTTAGCCTAGATAAATTTCCTATAGAGTTAAAGTATCTAGTGGGAGTAAATAGTTGTATATGATACATCAAGTTTTTCACCTACATATCTCGGGAAGTTCACACAGTGAGATTCATACTTAGTCTCGTTGTACAAGCGGGGCGTCCTCCTTGGATGATGTTTGTATGGATCAATAGCAAGGTGAATGGAGAGGGTACTTATAGTGAGTGGGAGGCGATTTAGTGAAAACAAAACCTATGATCTCTTTTATCGGGTCTTGCAGTGAGATTACTATGATCAACTGCTAGTTTGGTCATGCACGGACAATCCCTTCGGAGGGCTTTGATCATAAAGATCGGAACACAGTGAACACCTGAAAAAGATAAAGATTACCTTAGTTTATTTTCCAACTTAGTCCTCCCTTGGCTAATTTTTGTTGGATCGGGACTCTGGAATCCAAAGATGAGGTTACACTCACATGATACATTAGTTGTAATTGTATCCAAGACCAAATAATGGTAACTAAAGCCTATAGGACTAAGAGTTATTCTAGCATTAGGTTTTTGTCAAGAATGTCTTGATCGAGAGGAGAAGTGTTTTTGATTACCCTTCCGGTATCATACATTCTAAACCTTTGGAGTATCATTGCAAATTATTAATGGTTTAGGAATCATTAGATAATTACCTAAAAATGATTGGATTAATTAAAGGTTTAGCGAGAAATTAATACAAGTGATTTGTATTTCAACAATATGAATAGCTCAATCATTTCCTTATTAGTTCTTGAGAAATTAACTGGAGAAAATATGATGACCTGGAAAAACAATCTTAATATCATCTTGGTTGCGAACGATATCTAAAGTTTGTGCCATCGAGGAGTGTCCTCAAGTGCCAAGCTCGAATGCATCACGAAATGTTCGTGATGCATACGATAGATGGATCAAGGCCAATGACAAGGCTAAGGTCTACATCTTGGCAAGTATGTCGGACATACTAGCCGAAAGCACGAGGACATGATGACCGCCAAGGAAATCATGGATTCGTTTTGCTTGGCATGTTCGGACAACGATCTGTTTAGGTCGAGACACAATGCCCTGAAGTACATCTTCAACGAATGGCGGAGAGATCATCTGTTGGAGATCATTTTACGGATATGATGGTACTTCAACACACGTGAGTTAAATGGTGCATCTATCGGCCTAATCGAGCCAGTCAACTTTATATTAGAAACTCTACCAGAGAGTTTTCTACAGTTTCGAAGTAACACTGTTATGAACAAGCTACTTTCAACCTTACCTCTCTTATGAATGAACTCCAAACCTTCCAATCTCTGATGAAAATCAAGGGATCGAAAGGTAAGATAAATGTTGCCAGTAGGAGTAATCACAAAGGTCTAACCTCTAGAACTAAATCAGTGGCTTCATCTTCCTCAAGCCTGAAAGGCAAGAAGAAGAAAATGAAGAAGGTTGGTAAGGGGAAACGGGCTGACAAAACTGCCGTCCAGAAGGGTAAGAAAGTCAAAGATGTTGCAGACAAAGGAAAATGTTTCCACTACAATGAAGACGGACATTGGAAACGGAACTGTCCGAAGTACATTGCAGAAAAGAAGAAAGAAGGTAAATATGATTTATTTTGCTTAGAAGCTTGTTTAGTGGATGGTGATAATATTGCCTAGATCTTTGGATTCGGAGCCACTAATCATGTTTGTTCTTCTTTCAGGAATTAGTTCGGCAATGACTACAAGAAAGAGAGATAACACTCCGTGTTGGAAATGGGGAAGTTGTCTCGATTTGTAGCGATGGGCACCATGAAGTCATTGTTTGGCAAGAAACATACGTTGTTAAATAATGTACTAGTGATACCACGAGTTTACTAGAAACCTAATTTCAATTTCTTGCCTAGTAGAACAATGTATTTCAATATCCTTTTCTTCCAATAAAGTGTTTATTTTTAAGAATGATATTGAAATATGTGTAAACTTCACTAGAAAATGGGTTATATGTTTTAAGGCCTAATTCGGTCAAAATGGTTTTGAACATCGAATTATTTAAAGCTACAAACACACAAACTAAGAAACATAAAAATTCTCCTAAAGAAAATGCTCAACTTTGGCACCTTCGGTTAGGTCACATTAATCTCAATAAGATTGAGAGATTGGTAAGAATTGGACTTTTAAATGAATTAAAAGAAAATGCCTTACCATTATGTGAGTCTTGTTTAGAAGGTAAAATGACTAAGATACCTTTTAGTGGAAAAGGTTATAGAGCCAAAAACCCTTAGAACTTATACATTGGACCTTTGTGGTCCGATGAATGTTAAACCTAGAGGAGGGTATGAATATTTCATCTCTTTTATAGATGATTATTCAAGATATGAGCATACTTACCAAATGCATCGTGAAGTCCAAGCACTTGAAAAGTTCAAGAAATTCAAGCTGAAGTTGAAAATCAATTATGTAGAAAGATAAAAACATTTCGATCGATCGATCGAGGTGGAGAGTATATGGATTTGGAATTCGAGGGGCTATATGATAGAACAAGGAATTACATCCCAACTCTTAGCATCTGGTACACCATAACAAAACGGTGTATCAGAAAGGAGAAATAGAACCCTGTTGGACATGGTTCGATCAATGATGAGTTATACTCATCTCTCTAACTCGTTATGGGGATATGCAGTAGAGATTGCAGTATACATTTTGAACAATGTTCCATCAAAAAGTGTTTGAGAGACACCATTTGAACTCGGAAAGGACGAAAGGTAGTTTACGTCATTTCAAAATTTAGGGATGTCCAACACATGTGCTCGTGACAAATCCAAAGAAATTGGAATCACGTTCAAAATTATGCCTTTTTGTAGGGTACCCAAAAGAAACGAGAGGTGGGTTATTCTATGATCCTAAGGAAGATAAGGTACTTGTGTCGACAAATGCCACTTTCTTAGAGGAGGACCACATGTGGGATCACCAACCAAGAAGTAAAGTTGTGTTAACTGAGTTAGACGGAACAACAACAAAAGTTGCTGATAATACATCAAAAAGGGTTGTTGATACTAATTTGTCAAGTCCACCTCAAGAGTTGAAGGTGCATTGACGTAGTGGGAGGGTTTTAAACAACAACTTTATTTATTACATGAGTTTAATGAAACCAAAATTGTCATATCAAATGATGACTGCGAGGATCCATTGACTTATAACCAAGCAATGGTTGACAAAGACAAAGACAAATGGGTCATAGCCATGAACCAAGAAATGGAGTCTATGCACTTCAATTGTGTTTGGGTTCTTGTAGATAAACTCGATGAGGGTAAAACCTATGGGTTGTAAATGGATCTACAAAAGAAAACATGGTGTAGATGGTAAAGTGTAAACTTTTAAGGCTAGACTAGTAGTAAAGGGTTATACCCAGGTTGAAGGGGTGGACTATGAGGAAACATTTTCACTTGTTGCTATGGTAAAGTCTACCCATATTCTACTTGCCATTGCTTAGTATATTATAACTATGAGGTATGACAGATGGATGTAAAGATATCATTCTTAAATGAGAGTCTTGATGAAAACATCTACATGGACCAACCCAAAGGGTTCATACAATCGAGATTAGAGCAAAAAAGTTTGCAAGCTTAAAAGGTCCATCTATGGACTAAAACAAGCTTCTAGGTCACTGGAATATAAGATTTGATGAACCTATCGGATCTTATGGCTTTGATCAAAATAATGATGAACCTTGTGTCTACAAGAAAATCATTAATAGTTCTATCGCTTTCCTAGTCTTATATGTAGATGATATCCTACTCATTGGGAATGATGTAGGTTATCTTCTTGACATTAAGAAATGGCTAGCTACTGATTCCAAATGAAAGATTTGGGAGAGGCACAATTTGTTCTTGGAATCCAGTTGTCGAAATCGCAAGAACAAAACCCGACATTATCTTAAACATCTTACATCGACAAAGTGTTGTCAAGATTTAAGATGCAAGATTCAAGAAAGGTTTATTACCTTTCGGGCATGAAGTCCATTTGTCTACAAGGAACAATGTCCTCAAGACACCTCAAGAAGTTGAGGATATAAGGCGAATTCCTTATGCATTAGTTTATTGGTAGCTTTGATGTACGCAATGTTGTGTACTAGGCGGATATATGCTTTGGCAAAGTAGGAATGGTCAATAGGTATCAATCTAATCCAGGACCAAAACACTAGACAACGGTTAAGATAATCCTCAAGTATATTCGGAAAGAAAACGAGGGACTACATGCTTGTGTATGGAGCTAAGGATTTGATCCTTATAGGATACAACGATTCTGACTTCCAAACAGACAAAGATTCTAGGAAATCTACGTCCGAGTCAGTTTTCACTCTTAACGAAGGGGCTGTAGTTTGGCGAAACATCAAGCAAGGATGCACCACAGATTCAACTATGGAAGCCGAGTATGTAGCAACTTGTGAAGCAGCTAAAGAAGTCGTATGGCTAAGGAATTTCATGATAGATTTGGAAGTTGTTCCAAACATGGGTTTGTCAATCACGCTTTATTGTGATTACAGTGGTGTTGTGGCAAACTCGAGGGAACCCCGAAGTCACAAGAGAGGAAAACACATTGATGGAAATATCACCTGATCAGGGAGATAGTGCATCGAGGCAACGTAATTGTCACAAAGATAGCTTCAGAGCACAATACTGCTGACCCATTTACAAAGGCTCTCTCGGCTAAAGTGTCTGAGAGTCACCTAGAAGGTCTAAGACTGCGTGTCTCACCATAACAAGGGCAAGTGGGAGTATGTTGTACAAAGGGTATTCAGTGCCCTAGTTTATTGTATTTACATTACTGTAATGTTCATTATGTACTCCACTAGCTTTAGGACAAGTGGGAGATTGTTGGGATTTATGTCCTAAACAAGTGTAGTTTTGTAATAATCATATTTCAATAAATAAAGTTGTTATTTATTATATTCTCGCATATAAATCTAAATCCAATAAACTAAGTTACAAGGTTATAATTATAGATCTTGAACATTTATGTAGTAGACATAAGTTGGATTAAGTTGTTCAAGTATAACCTAAAAGGTCTATGGTATATGCATAGGTTGGGAACCTTGTACTGGTAACACCATGGATGTGACCCGCTTTGGATTTGGTACAAACGAGGTAATCCAACTCGTTCATGTGGTAGACATGCGAGTAGGGGCTTCCTGTATAATGAGATTATACAAGACTAGATCGCGAATTATTAACCTACTAGAGTAACACCGTTATCAAGATAGGTATGATAATTCATAGATGATCATTAGTGACTTGACCTGAATCCTGAGCAAGCTACGTGTTGGGATGTATGTCCTCATCTCATGTAGTTTGTAATATTCCAAGTTGTAAATAAATAAGAGTTATTTATTTGAGCCTTGTGATATAAATAAGAGTTATTTATTTGAACTTTGTGTCTCACATATTTCATAAACTTAATCCAATAAACTAAACTCCAAGGTCATTGTATTAATGAGAGAACGAAGAACTTGAACGGTGTGTAGTGGACACACAGAGAGGATCACGTTCGAGTTAATAACCCAAACGGTCTACAATATATGGATAAGGTTGGAGACCTAATCTTGGATACACTGTGGATGCGGTTCGCTTTGTATTGGATATAAACGAGGTGATCGACTCGTTTATGTTGTTGACATGCGAGTGGGGGCATCCTGTGTAATGAGATTGTACAAGACCGGACCGTGAATTATTAGACTTACTGATGTAACACCGTTAATAGTATAGAATTAATAATTTCGTAGATGACCATTAATGACTTGACCTTAATCCTGAGCGTGTTATGAGACTCTTGTCTACGGTGTCATCCTTTGACTATCATGCAGTGAGGGTGGCTTTGTTGGTCGCCAAATATGCCTATCTTCTCAGGGACAGGACCACGTGAGGAGCTGAAAACTTGACTACGCAAGAAGGAATTCACTCGTTCTCGACTTAGGGAAACTAGAGGGGTTGTTCCCTTAAGTGCTATCTCCAAGGCTTGAACAACGGGGCCCCACTCTCTCATTGGCCTGAGAGGGTTGTTGTTTATGGTTGGACCATGCAACGTAGTTGTTCATTAGAGGAGCAGTGGGACTTAAGGAGCAAGAGGTAGACACAGGGGTAAAACGGTATTTGACCCAACAATGTCTACGATTAACCAGTGAAGGGTCGACTCACGGGTATTGGTTATATGGATGGACACAACTTGTCCTACAGTGATGAGAGTGCAACTACGGGCTTTAGTGGAGTGTTACCGTAGCTAATGAATGTTGAATAATCGGGTCAAAGAGTTTGACATGTTAGTCTCGGATCATTGGAGCTCATCACGTGTAGGTCCATTAGGTCCCTCGGTTGGCTCAAATTGGACAAATTGAGGGTTTACAGTTTGGTGTAAATTTGAAGTGTTCAAATTCATTATTTGGGTATTTATGTCATTTATATGAGGTGTAGATGACATAATATATAGTTTAATGTGAATGAGATTCATAATAAACTATAGTATAGCCTAATTGATTAATTAGTGCCAATTGGAGAAATTCAATTGAGAGAAATTAAATTGAATGTGATTCAATTTAAAAATCCACAATTATGCAAATGAGATTTGATAATAAGGTATAAGATATCTTATGTTATGTGATATGCAAATATGATTTGTATATCATATAGTTGTGGTTTAATGGTAATTTAATAGAGAGTTTTCTATAGTTTCGGAGATACTCCACATCTCACCATTATTTAACGGCTTGGTGAGAAGCCTTTGGTAAGGTTGGTTCTCATTTTTGGAAATTCAAGTTCCAAGAGACCTCCATTCTCTCTCAACTCTCTCAAATCTCTCCTCACCTAAAATCAGAAGGGAGTCCCACCTACTCTCCCTCAACCTCCCGAGATCAACTGAGAAGACATTTTGGAAGTGTCTTGCAACATTGTTCGAGGTTCGATTCGAGGAGATCGTTGGTTCGAGAGAGATAGTTACCGGAGGAGGAAAACTTTGAAGAAATGTTCTTCAACAAGTAAGTAACGAGACCGTACTATTTTTCCTCTTTTTAATGCATGTTTAGCCTAGGATTAATGAGAGTAATTCAATTTTAAGATAAGAATTACACAACGAAACAACAACGTTTCACAACGTCTTCCGCTGCAAGAATTCCCAATCCCTTCACTACGAACTCCTGCTTATGAGGTTTGTCCTTAGACTAGTATGGGTGAGAGTGGCCTGTAGCCGACTCAATAAGCCTACATTCTTAGAGACATAACTTTGTAAGTAGTTGGGAACTTAACTATGTAAGAAGGAATTCACTCATTCCTGAATTAGAGAATCGATAGGTTGTTCTCTTAAGAACTGAATCCAAGTCTTGAACAATGGGGCCCCGCCTTCTTACTGGCTTAAGAAGGATCAAGTTTATGGTAGGACCATAGACTGATTGTTCATTAGAGGATCAATAGAGCTTAAGGAACAAGATGTATTCACAAGGGTAAAACGGTAATTTGACCCAGCTGTGATTAAGAATAACCTGTGAAGGGTCGACTCACAAGTATTGATTATATCAGTGGATACAACATAGTCTACAATGAAGAGAGTGCAACTATGAGTCTATAGTGGAATGACTTATAGTTAATGAATGTCGATTAATTGAATCAAAGAGTTTGCTCGATTAATCTTGTATCATTGGAGCCCATGATCTATAGATCCATTAGGTCCCTCCGTTGGCTCAACATGGAAATAAGAAGGGTTTATAGTTTGGGGTGAAATTGAAATGTTCAATTTCATGTTTAAAGGGTATATCAATCATATATAATATAATTGATATAACATATGGTTTAATCCATGACAGATATATCATAAAAGTACTATAGGGGTAAAATGGTCATTTTCATCCTATTTCCCTATAAATATGTGTGCATGAGATGCACATTGATTCAAAAAGGCAAACCTAGTGCTCCTTTTGACAAGTGTTTTGTTGGAAGAGTTCCAAAAACACTTGTCTCCCTCAAAATCCCTGCCAACTCCAAAAGAGGTTCCACCACATTCCCTCTCCTAGCGATACAACGGAGAAGATCTAGCGGGCGGATCAAAACTACTTTGTAGTTTGTGGAGAACGTGAGATTGTTGAGATCATCAGTACAAGAGGGTCAAGAGGAGCACATCCTGTTTCTATCTATAAAGGTAATATACTTCTTTGTCCAAATTCACATAAGCATGCTTAATCGCTTTCAGTATATGCTTTTGATTAGATCTGTGTAACATCTTACAAGAACACGTGATCAAAATCAAGCCAGCTCTGATTCAATCCCATCAATTGGTATCAGAGCCAATTATATTCTCGTTTTTTGTTCTAGATCTGCAAAAAATATAGGTGGGAATGCATGAAATTCATGAGATAAATGTTTGGTTTGCAAATTAGATGTTTACATTTTTTGCACTTAGATTTATAGGTTTTGAATCGTTCAATGTAAGGGCCCGATGTTTTGGGCAATTTTAATTGTAAATCGAGTCTGTAAGTTCGTGTCGATCGAGGCAAAGTGGTTGCTGAGAAGAACGGAGCAAAATCGAGCAAAAATGAGAAGTTACCATTACGTTACGTGAGCGGCGTTTAACGCTTGTTCATTGGCGTTACAATGCCATTGCGGCATGAGCGTGCGACTAAGAAGGCGGCAGCGTTACGCGCCATCCTCGACATTGCAACGCCGAAGGCATTGTGCAACGCTGATGCTGAGACACGCTTCAACGGTCAGAAACGGACAAAGGACAGCGTTGCAACGCCGCAGGCGTTTCACGGAGAGTAGCAACGGGCAAAAAAATATTTTATTTATTTATTTAATATTATTTAATATATAAAACGTTGTTATATTAATTAATATTAATTTTATTTTTTTAATTAATATAATTAGATTATATTAATTAAAATTGATATTAAGTGCCAAAAATGGTCTAATTTTGCTATTTAATTTTTTGCAATTGTTGTATAATTATTGTCATGCATAATGTATGCATTAATTTAGAAATTTTCACCTTAGATTAAACATTTTCATGCATCATTTATAATATAAAGTGTTATATTATATAATTTGCATGATATTATTAATATAAGATGTTATATTAATTTTTGGATAACATTGACATGCATTATGATTCATGAGATGAATATGCTATGTATGTTTATTATTCATGTGATGGATGACCAAACAAATATAACATAGTATGCATGCCACCTAAGGTTAATTATTAGTTTTAAAATTTTTAGAACTTGGAATTAATAGACCTTAGGTTATCTAGTTCTAATTAGATTAGAATTAGAAACCATGTAATTTATAAACAATGATTAAAGAGGAACTCTGTCTAAGGAAGGTTCTGTCTAATTTTGTGGTATTTAAGTGATGTGAAGCGGAACACCCTACAGGGAACCGACACGGGAGTGAATTTTAATAAGAGGATTTATAAATTATAGTAGCGTCAGTGAGTTTATTAAAGGGTTAATAAACTAGAAATCCTAGGTTTAATATAAAAGTTATATTAGCAAACTTAGGATAAAAATCAATATAAGTGTTATATTGATTATCGATTATAAGTGTTATATTGATAAGTTTAGGTAAAACCATTAGCCGAGTTTAGCTTAGGTAAATTTCCTATAGAGTTAAAGTATCTAGTGGGAGGAAATAGGTGTATATGATACATCATGGTTTCGTTGCAGGGCATATTCGGACAACAGTTTGTTCAAAGTCGGGCACAATGCCCTCAAGTACATCTTCAACGCTAGAATAGCGGAGAGGATCATCTGTTAGGGATCATGTTCGGATATGATGGTTCACTTCAACACGCCAGTCAAATGGTGCTTCTATTGACGAATCGAGGCAGTCAACTTTATATTAGAAACTCTACCAGAGAGTTTTCTACAGTTTCGAAGTAATGATGTTATGAACAAGCTTACTTTTAACCTTACCTCTCTTCTGAAGGAACAAGCTTACTGCTTCCACCTTCGCCGGGTCTACTGAGACACATTCCTTAGATACTACGTGCCCTAAAAAGGACACCTGCAACAACCAAAACTCACACTTAGAGAACTTGGCAAACAACTGATTTTCTCTCAAGGCAATCAAGACTTTCCTTAGGTTGTTCTCATGCTCTTCATTCGTCTTCGAGTAGACCAGGATGTCGTCTATAAACACAATCATGAAGGTGTCTAGAAATTTCTTGAACACCCTATTCATCAAACCCATGAACACCGTCGGGGCATTTGTCAATCCGAACGACATCGAGGTAAACTTGTAATGTACATACCTGGATCTGAAAGCTGTCTTTGGGATGTCTTCCTCTCTTATTCGCAACTGGTGATATCTCGAGCGTAAATCAATCTTAGAGAACATGGTGGCCCCCTGTAACTGGTCAAACAAATCATCAATCCTAGGGAGCGGGTACTTGTTCTTTATCGTCACCTTATTTAACTCGGTAGTAGTCAATGCATAGGCGCGTCGACCCATCCTTCTTTTGACAAAATGTGACAGGGTGCACCTACGGAGAGACACTCAGGCGAATGAAGCCCTTGTCTAGCAACTCCCTGCAATTGGGTCTTGAGCTCCTTTAACTCATACTGGGCCATTATGTATGAAGCTTTTAATAAAGGTGTAGTGCTGCTCCAACTCAATCTTTGAAATCCACCTCCCGGGTTTGGAGGTAAACCAGGCAAATCCTCGGGAACACATCAGTGAACTCCCACTGGGCCAGCGACACATCCTCTTTCTCGCTTCTCAAGTCCGTCACACTTGCCAAGAAGGCCCAAGCCCCTTGGCCAACCAACTTGCTCGGCTTAAGTGGTTAGATCACCTTTGGAACCATCTTTGACTCGATCCCCTTAAACTTGAAGCTCGGTGTTGGCATGATTACGGCTGCTAGCCAATCCATGCTAGAATTACATCAAAGTCACTCATCTCAAGGACAATTAGGGTCACTTCCAACGAGCGACCTTCCACCAAAACCTGACTAGTCTTCATTTTTTCCCGGGTCACTAACTCTACCTCTCAAGGTTGCATGAGACAGCTAAAACCTAGAGGCTCTACTTCTAACTGGGCTTGCCCATAAACAATCTGAGAAATAAAGGAGTGCGTACATCCAAAATCAAAAAGTACAAAAGTTAGATGACCGAGAATAGGTAGGGTACTGTGTGACGACTTTGCACCTCGCACCCTCTGCGGCTCGCCAACATTCTCGTGACGCTCGCCTCTCTCGCGACCCTCTCCAGTTTCTCGGCATTTCTATTCTCCGAGCGCTTGCTTTGAGGCCACATGGGCTCCTCCTTAGGCATATGTAACAAACTCTCAAGTTCTTCCTCTCGCCTACACATCGTCACCATATGGCCCACCTTGCCACAATGGAAATAGACCTTGGTGGTGGTGTCTGAAAGCTCCTCTATTATGTTGTCCTCCACGGTTAGGGGCACGAACCTCTACCGCTCCTTGAGCCCATTGCGCCTACGTGCTCTCGATCGATTTGGCCTAGGAAAAGCCGATCGTGCCTCCTCTTCTTACCTGACCCAGAACTTTGCCCTGCCCCTGAAGTCTTGCCAACACTACTTCCCTGCTGTTTCAAATCAGCATCAATCAAGGTGGCCACTCGAACTGCTGCAACGTAGGTCTTTGGATCGTGGGCAGCTACAGACCCACGTATACCTCTGCGCAAACCTGTGAGGAAATGCTTAATTTTCTTCTTATCTGTGTCCACCAATTCTGCAGCAAACCGAGACAACATAGTGAACTCATGCTCATACTCTTCGACCGACTGCTTCGGTCCTTGCTTCAGATGCAGAAACACAGCCTGCTTCTCGATTTTTATCGCGACCGGGAAGAACTTCTCATAGAATGCTTCTTGGAACTGCGTCCAGGTTATCGACCCTTCACTGACATCAATGGACCACGAGGCAGACTTCCACCATACATAGATTCGCCCTTTCAGGGTGTAGATTGCACACTGGACCCTTTATCGCTCGGGATAGCACATGCGCTAAAAAATGTCCTCAACCATTCCGAACCATGCTTCTGCAGCCACATGGTCCACTCTTTGCCCATCAAAGAGAGGTGGCTCAAACTTCTTGAAGTCCTGAAGATATCTGGCCTCCTCTATGGTGGCTCCACGTGCCTGGGCAACAACTCTCTCGTTCTGAGCCGGAACTGCCTGATTCTGATTCTGTGCCCCTTGGTTTTGGGTAGCCACCACTCCCAGAACTTGGGTGACTTAGTTGAGCAGCACCGTCTGGCTAGCTAGGGTTGCCTGCAGGATCTCCTAGAGTCCTGCCAAAGTTGCAGGAGCTGGCGATGAGGCTTGGTCATTCCCTCACTCCTGAGGGTTTTCATCGGTATGCTCTGATGGCTCTCCAACGGTTGGGGCGTCTTAATTAAGCTCCTCCTGATGCTCGAACTGCTCATCCATTGGTGGGTCCACCACCGGGACCTGGCCACGGGCTCCATGACCCCGACCTCTTTGGCCCCCACGACCATGCCCACCTGCCACAACTTTACCACGTCCTCGTCCACGTGCCATAAACTTAGACAAACCACAACAAACTTTAAGCCACAACAGTAAGATCTCAGGAGAGCATAAACTCAAGCACCTAGAGACAAGCAACTTACTAACCCGACTTACTTTACAAAATAAAAACAAGCAAACCTAGAGGTGACGTAGCGACTTTCTGCGAGAGGCTATGAGGACAGGTACCTACGATGTAGGCAAGTATACAGAATCTAAAATTCTAAGGCTCTGATACCAACTGTAACGACCCTAGTTTCCAGCCAAACACCAACTAGAGACGCCACTAGATAACCCCCTCTTTACGTCGAAATTTCGGCAGCATAATGACGTTATATGGAAAAAACAAAAAATTTACTTAACCTGATTTAAGCAAAAAATACTTCTAAGGATTCTCCCAATGCCCGACCTCCTCCAAACTACAACTTAACAGGGTCGGGCTCCAGCAGAACAACATACAACCAGAGTAACACATGCACCATACATAGCAGTTAAACGAGCATGCTAAGTCAAGAAACTAATATGAATAAGTAACATGTTCAACAACATAACGAGTCTAGTAATTTAACACGTACAAACAAAGGACATGAATCAACTCAGAGTAACAAAGAAAACCCTAAGTTCAAAAAGAAAGTTCCTCTAAAACAAGGAATTGGTCTCATAGTCACGTCAGGTCGCCACCGTCGCTCTCCAGTTCACTGCTTGCCCTTAACTGCAACCAAAGACATTAAAGTAGACGGGTGAGTATAAGAATACTTAGTAAGTTGCCCACTCACGTCCGAGCTACAATTGCACAACTGCACATACAAAGATAAGTCAAGTTGCAACCAAAAGCATCTTAGGGACTCACGACTATGCACTCTCTTGCATACCTCACCCCGAGACTCACCGACGATCCAGAAACCTAGGCGACCACGAGGGCGGGGACACGCCTAACGCGCGAAAGAGTGATCACTCTAACACCCACACAGAAATGCAATAGAGCCTCAACTCTAAAGCCCACACAGATCGCACAAATGCGGGCCACCCAAGTGCCCACACAGCTTGCAAAAGGGTGTGCTCGACCCTAATGCCCACACAGCTCGCAAAAGGGAGCTCTCGACCCAAATGCCCACACAGAGATCACAAAGGGCACTCGACCCTATGTCTACACGACTCGCAAAAGGGCGCGCTCGACCCTAATGCCCATACAAAGATGCCAACCTAGAGGTTCTGTCTCGCTCGGGGTCACTCAGTTGTTTTGGTGATGCTAGCTTAGAAGGTAAGACTCTCTTGCCTCTTCTAGACTTTCCCCTAAACCCTTCCATGGTCATCTTAGGTACCGAGTCCCTAACCATCAACCTTGTGGCTCTACTGTTGAGGCACAATACAAAAACGAACCTAACCAAGCTAACAGAAGCACCTTTTGATAATTCAACAAGAATTCACAACCAAACCAACAAATTCTAAGCTTAAATTCAGAACCAAAAAGATTCGAGAGTGAGTCTTACCCATTTACATAAGTTGAATCGGGTCTTACTGCTCGTTCTTAGCCTCGAGATCCCTCCATAGACCTACTCCTTCGCCAACGGATTTGTTCCTGTCCACCAAAACCAACACAAATCAGCGAGAGAGAATGATTCGATTAAGGGTAGTTCTGGTTGGATCCGAGGGAGAGGAAAAGCGATCCGAGAGGGAGAGGAAGGCGATTCGAGGAGAGAGAGTACAAACCAGAGAGAGAGTCGGGGTGAGAGAGACGAAGCAGAGAGGGAGATCGGGAGAGGAGAGACAGCCGAGGGAGAGAGACAGACGAGAGAGAGAAAGATGCAGGTGGGAGAGAGAGAGAAAGAAGCAGAGAGAGCAGACGAATCGAGAGGGAGATGGTACGAAGAGGAGAGAGCGAGGCGGCGAAGAGGGAGGATCGGGAGTGGGAGAGAGCTCCAGTGGAAAGAGAAGGGAATCGCGAGGAGAGGCGGCGGGCGGCGAGCGGACTGGGAGGATGGCGGCGCGATCGGCTCTCCGGTGGGTGGCGGCTAGTGGCTCCTGCGAAGAAGAGAGAAGACGAAGGGAGGGGTGGCCGCACGATTTCCCCCTTTTTTTATACACCAAAACCTAAAATCGGGAAAGAAGAAGGAAGGTCCACAATTACCTTGTTTTCCTTCTCCAAAGACGTTCAATGAGAAGTTTAAGGTTGCCAACTCAATTTAAAGTGAGATTTAGAAATTACTTGGGTCCCTTCAAGATCCAATAATTAAATTCTTGGCCCAAAACTTTTAAAACTAAGACATAAACCTGAAATTAACTTTGAATAGAACTAATAAATTACCTGAAATTACAGGGCGTCATACTTATTCCTTTTAAGCCCAATTTTTTTTTTCACGTGATTTTAATATACTTAACCCGAGTTTATTAAATTTCACCTAATTCTAAGTATCCTAACCATTTTTATCAAATTTTCCAACCTACCCCATCATAAACCATAGTCCCTATTGTTTTTGAGAGTTGTGGTAAAAGAAATGTTATTTTGTGAATTTGTGCATAAACTCTTGCTTGTTTACAATACTTATCTTAATTCCAAACACTTGCAAGTAGTTTCTAAACTTAAAAAAAAAATTGTCTAGTTGTTTATTTTATTTGTTGATCTCATATAATTTCTTGAACCTCGAACCTTAAATTCTTAATTCTAGATATCTTATTTTTATTATTTATTTTCCTAGTTTTTTGGATCTTGAATATTAGATTCTTCATTCTAATTTCTTGTTTTGTTTAGTTCTACTTGTTTCTTTACTTGAGCAGTGATACTTCACTTTAATTTTACTTTCATGTTCAAGGCTTGTCTCTTAAGTACTTGATATTGCAAACTCTTGGCTACTGGTTTTTCTAGTACTGTTTTGAGAGAGCTTACATATTTGTGCGAGAGTGCTGCATCTTTGAGCGTAAACACGAGTGACCATTCATGTAACAACCCACATTTATAGATATACGGTCAAACTAACAAAAGTGCAGGCGAAATAATCTGAACTTCAAAACCAACGTAAACTAAGTTGAAACACAAGAGTCAAAAACTAAATACTAACCAATGAAACGAATTAAAGTAAAGAATTACCAAGACTAAGTCTAATGTGGACCAAAACTACAAATGCTAGGAAAACTCTAAGAAAAACTCCTTCGTCCTGCCAGAACGCTATACCTCAATCACTGTCGGAACTATCTCTTGATTCATCATCTGAAAGCATTTTGTAAAATAAAAATGAGTACAAAAATACCCGATGTTAATAACCACAATCATTTAAATCCATTTTCCTTAAAAACAAAACGTACAAATAATAATGGTCGAGAACAAATCGTAAGCAAATGTTTCATTATAACGCCCCTACTTTTGAATGACTAACTCCTAGGGACATTACTACACATGCATGCATTTATAGGCCGAGAGATAAAGAACTTAAAAGAAATTTCCAATTAACGTAAATAGTTTCAGGGATCCCAAAAACAAAACATTAACATCAGTTAAAAACATCAAATCGACAGCCTATTAAAGCTGTAAGTAAGTTTAACTTCAATTAAGACATAGAGACAACAATAGTTTAAAATAAGAATATGCGGAAATCATGCTGGTTCCCATGGTCTTAGTAACACTCCCCCGTCACACGCCCTGCACGTCCTTCCCTTTACAGAAAAAAACATTTTTAAAAGAAAGGGTGAGTATTGCAAAACAATACCAGTAAGTAACCTCGCTCGCCACGAGGTTTGGGATATGCATACACATACAATCATGATCTCTAAACTCATTCGTAACATACATGGATGGACCTAAAACTTTCTAGTATTGTCAGTCTTTAATCCATGATCGCTATTTAATTATCGGTGCCTTTAATCCATGATCGCTTATTTAGTTGTCAGTCTTTAATCCATGACTGTTCATTTAGTTGTCAGTCTTTAATCCATGTATTTATTTAATTGCCGCAGTCTTTAATCCATGGCTGCTCATTTAATTGTGGGGCCGATTGGTCATCCCGAGTCATTTCATTTCGAGTCCTCATGGACCTCATACTTTGACCCATAGGTCTCTATTGCATGTTTGACCACGCACACAACGATCTCGGGATAACCAATGTCCACACTATTCGCTAATTCATTTCGTGGCATACAAAACATGCATGAGGTCCCATCAGTCACATAATAATAGAGTACATATCACAAACATCATCATCGATGATATCGGTCATACTTTCTCATGGGGCGGTTTGAAGATCATACTTTTGTAAGAAACATGAACATTCTCATACAAACTCATCCTATTCTCACATGAAATAATGGAATACTTATACATAACATACGAGAATACTTTCACATAAAATAATGGTTCATTTCACATGATACATCGAAGTATTTGCACATAAAATATCACGTATTCTCACAATAATATCTCGTGTATTTTCATATGAAAAATATAAACTATTTCGCATGAAATCATGAAAATCATTTTCATTTACTCCCATTAAAAAGTTAAGCACAAGGTCCCTTACCTCGAGCTTGATTTTACTCCAAAACCTAATCGAACTCCCGCTATTCTCCTTTTAGTGAAACTCGATTCACATCATAATTCCCGAATTCAAACTCCAAGCATTCACTAAAACCCTAATCATGCGATACTCAAATTACGCATTAAGATATCGTGTCCGCTTTACCTCGGTTTCAACGCGAGAACTCAATATTCCTTAGTTTGCTTGGCAATCGACCTCCAATTCCGTTCCAAGTTCGGTTCTCTACAAAGCGTGTTCGAACGTGCTTAAATTCTCAATCGAACGCTTAATCTAATCGATAGGTCGCAATAATTCTAATTAGGTATGAAACTCGAATCAAACGCTCACCGAAAGGAATCTCATTCTTTGTCAGAACGTGTTGGCGTATACGTGGAGCTCGGACGGCGGTGAAGGAGGAGGGTTCGCGAGTGGTCGCTGCCGTGGCTCTCGCTCGCGCGCGCCGCTTCGCCGTCGCGGCGGGTGTGGAAACTGCGGACGGCCGAGTTCGCGTGAGGAAGTTCGGGCGCTGCGGAGGCCGGCGGCGATCTCGAACCGGCGGCGGCGGCGGCGGCCGGACCGGGCGGGACTCCTTCGCCGCTCGTGAGCGGTGGAACGGGCGGGCGACGTGAACGTTCACCGCTCGATGGACTCGCCGTCGGAAGCGGAATATGTGCGCGAATGGTGGCGGTGGGACGGGGATCACGAAGCGTCGCAAGTGTGCAAGGGCTCCGCGATCCCGACGAGGCGGCAACCCGTGAGGCCCGGTGATCCTCACGAGCGCGCAGTGCGCTGATGTATTGCTGCCGACGGAGTCGCTCACGCTTGAAGCCGTGGTTCGGCTCTCTCTCTCTCTCTCTCTCTGCGGTGGTGTTCTGACTGGAGAATTGGAGAATTGATGGGCGTCGATCTTCACTTCGTGATGGCCGCGGGAGGTTGAGCAGCGAGCTTTGGGGGTGGGCTGGCTAGGTTAAACGAGAAGAGAGAAAACTAGGTTTAGGGTTTGTATTCTAGGTTAGAAAATGAGATGAAGGTGATGGTGATTGGACTAGGGTTTTGTATTCTAGGTTACAATGAGATGAAGGTGATGGTGATGGCCTAGGGTTTCCTTATGGTTAAATACCAAGAGACTAAGGGCTAGGGTTAGGTTAAATTTAACACACCCCTCACTTAAACAATAATCCCCAAAACGCCTTGAGATTGCCCTTTCCTTTAATTTCATAGTTAATCTCATCTTAAGGAACAATTCACCTAAGCTAACAAAATGACGATCTTCCTCTCATGAGTTTGATTAAAACACCACTCCAACTAAATACAATGCCAATAAAGTGTTGAATAAAATAACTAATAGTACACGAGATGGCGGTCATCACAATCTTCCCTCCTTAAGAACTTTCGTCCTCGAAAGTTCCTATTCTTGAAATAGTTTGGATATTTAGCTCGCATTTCCTCTTCTCGCTCCCAGGTAGCTTCTTCCGGGCGGTGATTCTGCCACAACACCTTAACCAAGCTGATCTCACGGTTACGGAGGGCCTTTCTGTCTCTTGCAATAATTTGTACCGGTCGTTCGCCATAACTCAGATCTTACCGCTAATCGCAGCGGTTCAAGTCTACGACATGAGTCGGTGCGAACGTACTTTCTCGGCATGGAGATATGAAACACGTTATGAATGGCATTGCAAGGGAAAGCGGCGGTGCTAATCAGAGGCCAACGCACCAATCCTCTCTAAAATCTCAAATGGTCCGATGAATCGCGGACTCAACTTCCCTTTTCGACCGAACCTTAGAATTCCCTTCATTGGGGCCACCTTAAGAAATACGTGGTCCCCAACATCGAATTCTAGGTCCCTTCGTCTCGTGTCGGCATAATTCTTTTGTCTTACTTGGGCGGTCTGCATTCGTGCCCTAATCCTTTGCATTGCCTCATTAGTGACTGTACCAGTCTGGACCCAACAAGCGACGCTCACCAACTTCCTCTCCCGAAAAAACGGGGTTCTACAACGCGTCTTCCATAGAGAGCTTCAAATGGAGCCATTAGATGGTCGATCGATAATCGTTGTTATAAGCAAACTCCATCGGATGTAAATGAGTGTCCTAAATTGCGGGAAGTCTAAAGTGCAAGCTCGCAACATATCCTCTAATATCGGTTTAATCGTTTCGCTTGTCCATCCGCTCTCGTGGATGAAAAGGCATCATTGAAGTTCAATCGCGAACAACGCTCTCTGTAAACTTCTCCGAAGTTGGAGGTGAAACGTGGATCCTCGTGCGAAATAATCTTGTTTGGAATCCCATGCAAGCGGACTATCTCTTCCGGTGTAGAGTGCGCCCCTTTCACGTAGAATAGGTGGGCTTCCACAGTAGGAAATGTGCCGACTTTGTTAACTGTCCACTATGACCCAAATTACATGTGGTACCCTCGTAAAGTTCTAGGCGGTCCAACTATGAAATCCATTGAGATCTCCTCCCATTTCCACCGAGGTACATGTAAAGGTTGCAGCAAACCCGCGGGGTCTCGTCTCAGGTGCCTTCACTGCCGACAAGTCAAACACTTGGCGACAAACTCTGCTATGTCGCGCTTCATGTTACACCACCAAAATGATCAAGTTTGGATCTCGGTACATCTTGGTGCGCCGGGATGCATAGAAAATGGTGAGTTATGGGCTTGCGTTCAAGATCTCGGTTCTCGACTTGTCATCGTCGCACACACAATCGTCCACGAAATAGCAATCCTCCATCTGTGGATAGGGAAAACTCACGTCAACTCACTCGTAGTTACCTGCGAGTAAGTTTTTCCACTAAGCGAGGGTCCACCGCTGAGCCTCTATGATACGTTGCCTCAAGGTCGGTTGTCACATGTTAAGGGCTAATCGAGCCGTGGTCTTTCCTACTAGTCTTGCAATTTCAGCTTCGAGCAAACTCGCGCTGTAACTTCTGCTGGGCATGCATCACGTCACTCAAAGTTATATGATGCACCGGCTTCTCTGCTTTGAGGGCATCGGCCACTACATTAGCCTTATCGGGATGGTGCTGTATGTCAATATCATAATCTTTCACTAATTCCAACCATCTGCGTTGTCTCATGTTCAATTCATTCGGGTGAGCAGATACTTGAGATTTATGATCCGTGAAAATGGAATTTTCTCGCCATACAGGTAGTGTCTCCAGATCTTTAATGCAAATACCACTGCTGCTAGTTCCAGGTCATGAGTTGGATAGTTCCTCTCGTGCGTCTTCAATTGTCGGGATGCATAAGCTATTACTTTACCGTGCTGCATCAGTACACAGCCCAACCCTTTCTTAGAAGCATCACTGTAAACCACAAAGCTCCCTGTTCCCTCGGGAACTGTAAGAATCGGGGCCGACACTAATCTGTGCTTGAGTTCCTGGAAACTCGCCTCACAAGCATCATCCCAAACAAATGAGTTTCTTTACTGCGTCACCGTGAGTCATAGGCATGGCTAACTTGGCAAAATCCTCGCACGTAAACGCCTATAGTATCCTGCAAGACCAGAAAACTACGCACCTCTGTGCGGTGGTCGGACGAGGCCACTGTGTGTGGCGGCGGCTTCCACTTTTCTACTGGATCCACGGAGACTCAAGCCGGATACCACATGCCCTAAGAAAGATACTTGTCCGAGGCGTAACTCACACTTGGAAAATTTTGCATATAACTTATTCTCTCTCGGTGTGAGTAAGACTTTCCTCGTGTGCATTTCATGCTCTTCATCACACAGAGTATATCAAGATATCATCGATGAACACAATCACGAACGTATCAAGAAACTCCTTGAATAAACGGTTCATCAAGTCCATGAAAGCGGCAGGGCGTTGGTCAAACCAAACGGCATCACTGTGAACTCATAATGCCCATAACGTGATCTCGAATCTTTGTTTTAGGGATATCCCCTTCACCGATCCTCAATCGATGGTAGCCTCGATCTCGGATCAATTTTTGAGAACACTGCCGCTCCTTGCGGTGATCAACAAATCATCTATTCTGGGGAGGGGGTACTTGTTCTTGATCGTAACTTTATTCAACTCCCTGTAATCTATACACAGGCGCATGGATCCGTCTTTCTTTTTCACGAACAATACAGGGGCTCCCCAGGGCGAAACGCTTGGGCGTATAAACCTTTGTCTAGCAAGTCTTGCAATCTGCATTTTTAGTTCTTTCAACTCTGCGGCGCCATTCTCATGCGGGGCCTTGGATATCGGGTCGCCCCCAATTCCAATCCAATGTTAAAATCTACCTCTCTGACTGGAGGTATTCCAGGGAGATCCTCAGGGAAGACGTCTGTAAACTCATTCACTACTGGTACTGATGTCACTGAGATCTCTGCGCACCTTGCATCTAATATGCAAGCTAGGACGCCCCAAGCTCCCCGATGCAATAACTTCCTGGCCTTAAGGGCAGTAATCACCTTAGGCCTACTTCCTGTTATCGTGCCTCTGAACCTGTAGCCAGGTTGGTCAGGAGGGGTGAACACTACCTCCTTCCTGAAACAATCAATGCACGCATGGTTCTCAAGCGCTTAACTTGATCCATGCCCAATATTA
The DNA here is from genome assembly GCA_036507285.1 of Trichosanthes cucumerina. NCBI lineage: Eukaryota > Viridiplantae > Streptophyta > Magnoliopsida > Cucurbitales > Cucurbitaceae > Trichosanthes > Trichosanthes cucumerina. The sequence goes on along the minus strand of CM071836.1, from coordinate 30,679,076 downwards.
CATCAAAGTCAAACATGTCTAAGACCACTAGATTCACTGCTAACTCATGGTCTGCGATGGTCACACTACCATCCTTGACTTTCATATTGGCTAACAAATTTATTCCCGCAGGAGTGGAGACAGACAGAGGGCATACATCAGAATCGTGTTCTAGTTCTAATTGACTTGACTTACAAAGGATGCAGAAATAAAAGAGTGCGTAGAACCAGAATCAAACAATACAAAGGCAAGGTGCCCAAGTAATGGAAGTGTACCTGTAACCACTGAGTCTGAGCCATAGATGTCTCTACTGGTGCTTGCATAGGCTCTCCCCTGATGTATGGCGGCTTCACAATGAGCCCACTATTCATAACTTTGTGGTCGGGCTAGTCTTTGGCTTGACTCGCACTATTAGCTCTGTGCCCTTCCTTTCCACACTTGAAACACACTCCGGACAAGGCCAAACACTTACCCCAGTCGCTTACCACATTCTTTGCCGCGTGGCCTATCTCATTGCTATTTCCGATCTCGTTGACTTGTGGTTTCTGGCGGAACCTGTCTGAAAATGCCCCTGCTCTATGCGGTACATGGGCTGTGGAGCCGGAATTGGGGTGGGTCCCACTTCCTCTTGTGATTTCTTTGTGGTGCTGCCGGTTAACTATTACTGCATGCATGCATGTACTGCACCCCAATCGATTCGCCACTCTCTCTGCGAGGCGTAATCGAGAGGTGCTAATGCTTGAATAAAGCCTCGAACATTCTCATCCAGCCCCATAATGAAGCGCTCAGTCTTCTTTGCCTCTGTATCCACCAGCTCGGGGGCAAAACGGGACAAACGGGTAAATTCCCTCTCATACACCTCCACCGCCTCCTGCTCGCGCACCGTGTAAATTCTCGCTGCTTCTCGTAGCGAGCTGCAGCAGGATAAAATTTCCGCCAGAATGCTTCTTTAAACAGATTCCAGGTAATCGTTTCCCCGCTGGCGACAATGGTTCCCTAGGCGGACTCCCACCATAAATATGCGTCATCTCTCGGCATGAAGGTAATACAGGACACCCTACGGTCCTCAGGCGCTTCATCGATCGAAGATGGTCTCAATGGAGGACAACCACAACTCAAATACGGTGGGGTCTTTGGAAGACCCATTGAACGACTAGGATCATACTTCACTCAAGTCCTTCTGTAACGAGACTCGAGTTAAAAACATCAAATCACTTGGCCTATTAAAAGCGTAAGTAAGTTTAACTTCAATTAAGACATAGAGACAACAATAGTTTAAAATAAGAATATGCGGAAATCATCTTTGGTTCCCATGGTCTTAGTAACACTCCCCGTCCACACGCCTGCACGCCCTTCCTTTACAGAAAAAACATTTTTAAAAGAAAGGGTGAGTATTGCAAAACAATACCAGTAAGTAACCTCGCTCTGAGGTTTGGGATATGCATACACATACAATCATGATCTCTAAACTCATTCGTAACATACATGGATGGGACCTAAAACTTTCTAGTATTGTCAGTCTTTAATCCATGATCGCTATTTAATTGTCGAGCCTTTAATCCATGATCGCTTATTTAGTTGTCAGTCTTTAATCCATGATTTATTCATTTAGTTGTCAGTCTTTAATCCATGATCATTTATTTAATTGCCGTGTCTTTAATCCATGTTTGCTCATTTAATTGTGGGCCGATGGTCATCACGAGTCATTTCATTTGAGTCCTCACAGACCACATGTACTTTGACCCATAGGTCTCTATTGCATGTTTGACCACGCACACAACGATCTCGGGATAACCAATGTCCACACTATTCGCTAATTCATTTCGTGGCATACAAAACATGCATGAGGTCCCATCAGTCACATAATAATAGAGTACATATCACAAAATCATCATCATCGATGATATCAGTCATACTTTCTCATGGGACGGTTTGAAGATCATACTTTTGTAAGAAACATGAACATTCTCATACAAACCATTGTCCTATTCTCACATGAAATAATGGAATACTTATACATAACATACGAGAATACTTTCACATAAAATAATGGTTCATTTCACATGATACATCGAAGTATTTGCACATAAAATATCACGTATTCTCACAATAATATCATGTATTTTCATATGAAAAATATAAACTATTTCGCATGAAATCATGAAAATCATTTTCATTTACTCCCATTAAAAGTTGGCACAAGGTCCCTTACCTCGAGCTTGATTTTACTCCAAAACCTAATCGAACTCCCTGCTATTCTCCTTTTAGTGAAACACGATTCACATCATAATTCCGAATTCAAACTCCAAGCATTCACTAAAACCCTAATCATGCGATACTCAAATTACGCATTAAGATATCGTGTCCCGCTTACCTCGGTTTCAACGCGAGAACTCAATATTCCTTAGTTTGCTTGGCAATCGACCTCCAATTCCGTTCCAAGTTCGGTTCCTACAAAGACGTGTTCGAACGTGCATTTAAATTCTCAATCGAACGCTTAATCTAATCGATAGGTCGCAATAATTCTAATTAGGTATGAAACTCGAATCAAACGCTCACCGAAAGGAATCTCATTTCTTCAGAACGTGTTGGCCGCCATTTGTGGAGCTCGGCGGCGGTGAAGGAGGAGGAGGGTTCGCGAGTGGTCGCTTCCGTGTGGCTCGCCGTGCGCGCGCTTCGGCCGGCGGCATGGTTGTGGAAACTTGCGGGGCGGTGAGTTCGCGTGAGGAAGTTCGGCGGCGCAGGGCCGGCGGCGATCTCGAACACGCAGCGAAGACAGCGGCCGGACGGACCGACGCGGGACTCCTTCGCTCGTGAACGGTGCGGCGGCCGGTGAGCGTTCACCGCCGATGGACTCGCCGTCGGAAGCGGAATATGTGCGCGAATGGTTTGCGCGTACCGGGCGGGGATCACGAAGCGCCGCCGCCAAGTGTGCAAGGCTCGGCGATCTCGGCGAGGCGGCAACCCGTGAGGCCGGTGATCTCACGAGCGCGCGCGCTGGTACATTGCCGACGGGAGGCTACGCTGTGAAGCTTCGTGGTTTCGGCTCTCTCTCTCTCTCTCTCTCTCTCGGGTGTTGCGCTTTGCGACTAAGGGTGGAGAATTGGTGGGACGTCGATCTTCACTTCGTGATGGCCGGCGGGAGGTTGAGCAGCGACTTTGGGGGGTGGCGGCTAGGTTAAACGAGAAGAGAGAAAACTAGGTTTAGGGTTTGTATTCTAGGTTAGAAAATGAGATGAAGGTGATGGTGATTGGACTAGGGTTTTGTTTTCTGGTTACAATGAGATGAAGGTGATGGTGATGGCCTAGGGTTTCCTTATGGTTAAATACCAAGAGACTAAGGGCTAGGGTTAGGTTAAATTTAACACACCCTCACTTAAACAATAATCCCCAAAACGCCCTTGAGATTGCCCTTTTCCTTTAATTTCATAGTTAATCTCATCTTAAGGAACAATTCACCTAAGCTAACAAAATGACGATCTTCCTCTCATGAGTTTGATTAAAACACCACTCCAACTAAATCTGGCCAATAAAGTGTTGAATAAAATAACTAATAGTACCTGAGATGGCGGTCATCACATTCATTCATTTCAAACTTTCGAATACAGAGTGAGAAAGACACGTATATGGAGTAGCCAGACAAATATTGTTACCCTTCTGGTAACACACATCATTCAAGATGTCGATTAAAACCGACCAAAACTTACAAAACAAATCACTTAAATGTGAGCCCATGTGAGTGTAACACACACATGAATTTACATTCAAGGAACGCCAAACCACTAATGTGCCTTCCCAAAAATAAACCTTAACATATTAGAGGTTGTTGATACAATCAACCAGAACTTACAAATACAAATTTAGCTACTACACAAATAAGCATGCAATCTCAAAACAGAAAAATTAGCATATCCGGTAGATCTAACAAATCGAACAAAATACTTTTCAAATAATAAAAAAGTAACAAATACTTCGCTTAACAAAGTAATTCAAAACAAATGCAATTCACATAAAACCATGCTTTCAGATATTTTATCAAGTCAAACATAATTATCTCAAATATCTATTTTGGAAGGGATGTGGAAAAAACTTACCTCAACCTTTGATCCTAACAAATCTCAGTCTCAAAATCGAAATCTAATTCCACTTTCTTGCCCAATCAACTTCTCCTAGAAGTCCAAACATGTTCACTTATTAGAAACTAAAATTCTATCTTAAAGGTCCAAAAGGTTATCTAAAAACTGACAAACTTATCCACTCAAAGTTTCCCATTCAAAATAATTTTCTACATAAAAAGTATAGAAAATTAGGGTTCTTGGATAAAAATTACAGCATTGAAAAACTGAGTTAAAACACTTTAAAACCCAATTTGCTTTTCAAAATATTTTCCAAACAATTTTCTGATTCTACAACTTTTAAAACCTTTAAAAACTACGATAAATTAGGGGAAAAAATCCAGAAAATTTTCTACTCATAAAACAAAACTTCCCAAGAGTTTTTTGATCTAAAAGAATCAAGATTCTACCTTTTTACAAATAAAACCAGATATGTAAAGTAACTAAAATTGTTGTAAAAACCTTTAAAACATACTCTTTTCATGTGAAAATCAAAGGTACAAATCATACATTGAAGTAACAATCATTTGGTAAACCTTTGGTACAAAAAAGTATCTAAAATACACTTAAAACAGTCCCAATTTTATAAAAAATAAAAGCGGAGAAATTTTGAAAAATTTTCATCATCAAAACCTTCAACTTAATTTAAATAAAAATCATGAGAGGAAAACTTTGATAAAAATTTAATCAAACAAAACCTAAAAACTCTTTAGGAAAAGGATTTCAAGAATCTTTTCTTCTAACCAATCAAGAACAAAAGATAAAAACCAAAACCTTGAAAGAAAACTTCAAGAATCAAGAAAATAAAAGAAATCAACCAGAGGAAGGAAGAAAAACTTACTGGTTTTTTTTGAAGAGGATGATATGCAAAAAGTCCTTCTTTTCTCTATTGTGGTCGTTGAAACAATTTTGTAAAAAGGGTTAAGGCTTCAAGACCTTTTTATAAGAAACCCTAATTTAAAACTCTTAAAAGATAATATATATATTTTTTAAAACAAAGCGAGATAAAAAGATTTAAATCTCAATTTAAAAGAAAACAAAATCATATTAGAACAAAATTTATTTAATTCTTTAAAAAAGTTGTTAAAAAAACTTTTTTTATTCGCTTGTTACAATTCATCTTTTGATTGAAACACTTGAGAGAGTGAATTGTGAGGTCCAATTTTCTTTATGCTAACATCTTTTTGCAGCCATGTATACACAAAAGAGAGCTATAAGGAATGACCATAATGCTAATCGAAACAAGCCTCTGCTGTTGGGAGTATTTCAAATCCGGAGAGTAACTTTTTTGAGAGGAGGAAATTGAGGGTATATTTTATCACCACCACTATAGTGAAAAGGAAAAGGTAAAACTTAATCGTCTCTTTACTTGAGAATTATGTCCTAACATGGTAGATTATTTTAGTGTCAAAAAGGAGGAAAAGTTGAGATTATGCAATACCCTCGTTAAAAGAGATTAAGCTTCTAATGAGGAAGCGTTTTGTTCCTAAGTCTTTTCATAAATTGAAAACTTTAAGACAACATAGCAAAAACGTGGAAAATACTGGAAAGAGATACTCACATTGCTTGAGGAGATTAATTTATATGAGGATGAGGAAACTACCACTGATTCTACTAAGGACTTAATGAGAAGATGCCAAGATGATTGTTAAATGAGAAGAAATTCGACCTTGTGAGGATTTAGGAGAGATGATGCACATTGCCATCAAAATAGAAAGCCAACTCCAACGAAAATCTTCAGGGTACACTACAGGAAAAAAAGTCTACGATAGCTTCGAAAAAATGTTGTAATAGACCTTTTATAGCTTTTTCTGCAGAGTCATGACAACTCAAACTATGAAAAGTCTGGGACTTTTTACAACATTTTATAAAAGCTGTAAAAGATTAGACTTTTTACAACATTTTATAAAAGCTATAAAAATTAGACTTTTTATAGCATTTTATAAAAGTTATAAAAAATGTTATATCAAAAGTCTTTTAATAGCATAATTTTCTCTTTTTAAAATTAATGATAGTGTTTTATAAATGTTATAATATTATAGTAATCTACGATAGCATTTTAGTAATTATAGCATTTATTTGTAGCTATTTATTTTAACTTAAATTAAAGCTATAATATACGTTTGAATTGTAAATTTTTTTTGCTATTGTTGTAACTTTGATGGCTTTTGAAATTATTCATAATGATATTATTCATACTTCATTCCTTAGTTCAAATTAGAATAGACATAAATGAAAATGTGTCTTAATCCAAACAAACATTCATTCAATGTTTACATTATCCCACACTTAATATTGATACAAAACATATCAATCTATTGTTCACAAAATAGATATAGTATTGAATATCAACTTTGGTATGTCACTAAATATGACTTTGTCAATTACTATTCATTAAATTACAAAATGTTTCATTCATCAAAATCAAAATATACAACTCTCGAGCTAGTCGTTTTGGTGGCCAAGAAGTACTTCCAATGATATTCTTTCATCAACCTACAAAAAGTCATCAAGAAAGAAATGAAAAAGAATATTTACTTAAAGAAAATAATTATTAAACAAATCAATAATTTTAAATAATAATACATAAATGTACATACTGATTAAAACTTTGTCAGAAGGCCATACAATCTGTATACTACCAATAGCATCTTCAATGTATGTCATTTTCGAGTTGGGTCTCCATAAAAATGCATCTGATTTCACTGGCAAGTCTACCCAAACTCGATGACAGCTTTTGGACCAAGGGGTGCATGATGAACTAGAACTTTTGGATCATTTGATGACTATCGACCTTCAGCAACTACCTCCCCTGTACCACACCAATCTAGCAACTTGCACTTCCGAAGAGCATTAGTATTGTTAATGCTCTTTATCGACCAAGTAATATAAAATGCAACATAAAACATAATGAGAAATTTATGAATATTTTCGTCTAAAATAATTGAATGAACTAATATAATAAAATTAAAATATAAGAATATAGTAATAAGTACTTTCATCAGAGGTGAAGACACGATTGTATTAGTTGCATTGTTGTCAACCATGTGTTCATTTATATCATTAGAATGTTGTTCGCTAGTATTATTACCCTAAAATTAGAAGAATTAAAAAAAGTGTTAAATAATAAGTAAATATGAATATAAAGTTACATTAGTAGTACGTATTTCATACTTGGCATTTAGTCGTGAGCCAACAAAGATCTCATTTAGGACATTTGTCCTTCCATCTTTTATACTTTTCATCAAGCTTGGCATAGTTGTCATCTCTTTGAGTCAATGCGAGATAACTTGAAGAGGTCACTCCAAATCCAAGTCCTCTAATATGACCACGATCAGAACCAAGAACTTTACTTATTGCATCATTGGACACATTATTTGAACAAGTGTTTGTCTCTTGTTTTTCAATTTGTTGAATACGTTCCTAGAATGCATTACATCAATTAGCAAAACAAAAGTAGTCAAGGATCTTAAAAATTTTAACCACTTCCTCCCCACTCCCTCCCCCCCCTACCCCCACCCTCAAGTATTTTCTATAACTTTCCCAAATTTTAACCTAATCTAGGGAAAGCCACTAAGTTCAACCTATATGCTCCGAGAAAATTCGACAAAGATAACGACGTAACTCCAACAATACCAAAAATTTTACTTAGCACTGTTCAGTAAAAAAGATAACACTTCTATATCCAGAGTAGCCAAACACGACTTTCAACTCTAACTCACGAAATTATAGAAGATTCACAAATGAACCGACATTCTAAATCATAAAGTACTAGACTAATTCATTAATTTCCAACAAACACAATCCACAAGGTAAAGTCTCTCTGCGGTCCAAGATATTAATTACTTGAAGGTTTAATTAAGTTTATAGGTTATGTAACCATACCAATGTTTCGCAACTTGTGAGTTAACGAGATTTCCATCATTTTTCCTATGTGCTTTTGCCCATAACGCAACCCTTGTCACCGAAGATGAATCGAACAACTCTTTTTCTTAAAAATAAAACATCCACATTGGTTAGTAATAATTAAAATAATGTATGTAATTTGGAGAAATTCACAATATCCAATACCATTTCTTGGCCAATCGGCAAAGATAACCCTTACGGCTACATGTATGTGGAAGTTGCTTATTCTTCATGGATTTGAATTTTTCACTTTTGCCTAATCAAGCATACATGTGAAACAAAATTTGGATAATAGACACTTTAGTTATAATAGTATGCAGTTAAAGTGAATGACATGAGATTACCTTGAACCTTGCACTCTTCTTTTCTTTCACAAAGTTCATCCAATCATGCATAGATTGTATATTGGTTGGCTTCAGATTTAACAAGCTCCTCATCATTGGAGGCTTTTTAATTTGTGACACAATTCAGAGCCCTCCATAATCTACCCATCTTTTGAAAAATATACTTTCTTTTCCAATCTTCCTTCATCTTATATCTTGACTACAATAATATTTCAAACCAATGAAAGTTTATACCAGAAGATATAAGGTTAAAAAAATATTACAATCAATCAAAATATGAAATACATACTTGAATTGAAGTCCATAAAATTTCCTTCAATCGTGTAGACAATTTCCTCCAATCTTGTAAAGTTACAGGCACTACCTCTCTCACGAGTGAACCCAAAAATGAAGACATCCCAACTGAATCCTCTCCAATCGATTGTCCATATTCATTGAATGTTATATCTACTTTTCTATGTTCCTCAACTGCAATAGCTTTCATTTTTGTAGGTCCTCTACATTTCTTGGAGGGATGTTTTAAAATTTGTTCAGATGCATCAATATTGACTTCTACATCCGAAGATCTTTCTACATTTAGGGGAGCTTGACCAATAGAATCTAACCTTTGAGTCATGTGTGTAGTATCACAATTATCTACATCATTCAATGACTCTTCCCCAGCTGGTGAGTAATCTTGAGATTGGTCAACACACAACTTATCAGTAACGTGATCTCCTTCCTTATCACACATTGTTCCATCACCAGCATCTTCTTTACTTGCTAGGCCCACTGATAAGTTTTTCAATCGCTTAGACCATCGTTTTCGTGGAGCATTTGAATCGAAGCTAAGACATTTGCTGGTATTAGTATCTTTCAGTTTCTTCTTCATTTCCTGTGAAACAAATTACCAACTAACTTTCTTTTAAGTCATCGTGAATATAAATGGATAAACTATGTAATGTAAGAGACATAAAAATGAAAGAAAGCCTATATTAATCTTACCAATGGAAGCAACATGTACCAAAATTCTTAGACATTATATGTAGATCATACATGAAAACGCTCAAGACCTGCTAAACGAAGGATATATTTGCCCCATTCTTAACCCTTGTCCTATTGAAATTTATGATTTAAAATATCATCATTAATGTTTTATTATTAAATAATTCTTTATAAATTTGATTATTTTTATTTGTAATATTACATTTTGTTGGAATTTTGGCCTAAAGCCTCGTAATTAATATTTTATTATTGATATATAATTTACATTATTCATTACTAAGGATCTAAGATTATTAGTGTAATCTATGTAATTGACATACAAGATGATCATGTTCAAGAAATAATCTAAGAGGTAAGGTTGAGTATCTTGTCCTAACAAACACTATCGATATAACTTGTTTGTAACACATCCAAATTATTTATGTGGAGGCATGTGATCAATAGAAATATCATATACAATAAAATTGTATAAATATAACACTAGGAGTGAGAGAAAAAAAATCCATCGAATCGAAGTTGACTGGTCGGAAAACGTGCTTAAACTGTCAGTGGGCATAAAAGGCAATTAATGGACGAATCAAAATATATATAATATTAATATATAAAATAAATATAATAATTATTTATTATATATTATTTTAAAATAAATAATTATTATATTTAAACTTTAAACAAAATTTCGTCCCTCCCTACCATAGTGTAAAAAGTCGTCCGACATATTGAAATATTGTCGACAATATACATCGAAATTGTAAATTGTCATCAACATTTCAAACAGAGAAGTTGAAAAAATTTAACTTTTAACTCTTTGAGACCATCAACCGAACAACCCAACAAACCCATAACATGACTTGTTAGAGACAGTGAAGAGCAGATATGGAGTATAACGACCCTACTTTTTTTAAGACTCTTTTCCTAGAGTCGTTACTAGAAATGCATTCATTTGAGGCCGAAACAAAGAGTTGAGAAGTAAAACAGAGAAGGAAATACTTTCTTTATTGGGATCCCGATTAAAGCGATCATTTAAAACAAGGTTCACTTGAAATAAAAATAACGAAACCTCAAATCTGGCCTCTGTTCAATGAATTTCAACACTTGACAAAAGAATTTTTAAATAAGAATGACTTAAAACATGGAACAAAGTTTTTAAATATGCGGAAAACATGACTTCTATTCCCATGGCCTTCATAGCGCATTCCGTCATTCGCCGCCTGTAAGTCCTTGCTTTACACGGAAACATTTTTTTAAAGAAAGGGTGAGTATTATGAAATAATACTCGAATTATCCCATAAACACATAAAAAGAAAACATTCATGGCTTTTTGGTTCAAGAAACATGGGCCCATAAACACATAAAAACATTCATGGCTTTCCTCTTGGCTTTTTTTTTTTTTGTGGGAATTTAACTCTGTTCCATGGCCTCCATTAGGTCGACCAATTATAATAATCACACATTCATTGAATAGTGGGAGTTAGTTGTCAAGCCTTCGTAAACATTTTCGTTTAAAGTTAAATTTCTCTTGACCTCTAATGAACAACTAGTCCTCCCAAAACATGGCCTCTAAATGGGTCGACTCCAAGAATCATAAAATATGTAATAACATCTACAGGAAATTTCACCACAGCCTTCGCAAATAATTCAGTAAAGCAATATTAAGGGCCCCAATTACATAAATCATTTTATTTAGAACACAATGAATCTCATGACATTAACATAGTTAAATCAACATGCATAACTTCAGGGACGACAATAGTCTAACATTCATGGCTTTGGAATGGTTGGCAGTCCAACCCAATCATGGCATTCACAATAATAACAGAAAATCAGAACTCAATCCAACATGGTGTTTTAATCCGAAATCTCCAACGATATAGGACGTTTTCAACAAACTTTTCAATTTAGATTTAAAATCTTGTGTGAGTTCCCTTACCTTAGCTTGAAACTCCTTAAATTCCGTTCCTAACTCAAGGTTTCGCTCAGTCGTGCTCGATAGTTGAATCCCCTAAATCAAAATCATCAATTCCTTAATTAAATCACATAATTAGAAACTTATTTTGAATCCAACCATAGCAAGGCTAAGTTACCACCAAGCGGATGCCTAAAGCGGTGGGGAAAGCGTAAACGGATGAAATTGGCAAGGTCTAGGGAGCGGCGGCGCGTGACCGGAGTGCGGCGGCGCGTCTCAGAGCGTGGGGTATACCGTTGAAATCATCGTGGCCCGATCTATCCAAAACCGCTCCTAACTCACACGACGGTCGGAATGCCCATCAAAAGCTCGAACCAAAACATGAACCGGCGGTTGAGATAATCGGAACTTGCGGTTGTTGAGCAGCGCATGAGGCGTTGAGGTGGCGGCGTCCCGGCTCGCAGTTTAACGGCCGATATGCGGCGGCGCTGCAGCGCGCGAACTCCGTCCAGTCGGCGATGCGACAGCCGTCCGGTGGCGGTTATCTGGCGGCGCGCGAACACCGTCCGACGCAGCCTGAGATCTTGTCTCGCGATCTGATGAAGCGCGCGAACTCCTCGAGCGGATGTGGGCGTGCGGCGGAGGCGGCGGCGATCGAACGCCAATCGACGGACGTGGAGTGGCGGCTCGTGAGGACTACAGGCGGATGGCGCCTGCAACACCGACGGCGGTGGGAGTAGACTGTTGAGAGAGGGAGAGGAGAAGGTCTCTCGATTTGCGTGTGCCTAAAGGACAAAATGTCCTTTATGAAACCCTAATTCTAACAATTACCAAAATGCCCCTTTGCTTTAATCAAACATCAAGAATGCCCTTAAACTTAATTAAATAATCCAATTCATATATATATATGGTTAAACCATGTATATATATTCGCTTAAAATTGCAACACTTAACTTAAACTAATAAACTTCAAGGCCCGATTATTTTATTTCCATTAATCCAAGTACAACCTAAGAGGTATTGAAAATCATGTGGCGTTACATGGAGGATATATAGGGAGTCGTGTGGCTTCCTCCTGCGATCTTTCGATGTGGGACTGGGAGCATGGGACAAGTTCTTACCCACAGTCTCATCTCACTTTTCTTTCAGAAATATTATGTATTTCATTTTATTTTTTTATTTTTATTTTCCTTTTTCTTTGTCAAATTATTTTATTTATATTTGATTTAAATTTATAAATTTAGTATTTATCCTAAAATTCTAATAACTTTCTTTCATTCTCTTAACTCTCACTCCCCACCAACAAGAGCATAGCTCAACTGACATCAAGTATGACTCACGACTAAGAGGTCATAAGATTCGAATTCTCCCATCTCTAATTGTTGATGACATCAAAGAACCGACCCGACCCAACCCGATTCAAGGCGGTTCGGTTCAAAAACCGAAATAGATAGAAGTTGGTTTTTGGTTTGTTACTCTCAGAAAAGCGATGCATTGCTCGGTTGGTCAGTGGTTTTATCGAAAATCGGACCGAACCAAACCGTCTGCACACCCCTAGTTGATGTACTAAAAAAAAAATCTCTCTCCCCCATTCACTCTTAAGTCATATAATAGCATTTTCATTTTCTTCACTTCAATCTCTATTTACACTAAATTCTCTCAAATAACCTCAAAATCTCTCAAATTTCTTTCTTAAATCAAGAGCTTTATATTAAACAATCCACAATGATTTTATCCTATGCAAATATTTCATATTTCATTTAATTTTGCCCTATTTATCAATGTTCAATATTATTTTGTATAGTTAATTTAAGATGGTTAATTATAGTTTAATCAAGTTATCATAATTATAGTCTCATTTAATGATTCGAATAATCTTCATCAATTTTCATGAATTTTTCAAAACTTTTGCTAACATCGACATTTTAAGTAACATTTTAATATAAATATTATATATTTTCATATATGATGGTTAAAACAATCAATTGTAGTACAATTAAGTCATACTTAAAGTTTCATGAAATAATTCAAAAATTTTATTAGTTTTCATATTTATTATCAAAATTTATGTTCGATATTTTAATTAGTATTTATATCTACTTGTGTGTTTACCACGTGCAATGCACGTGTATTTTTCAATTTTTCAATTTTTAATGATTTAAGTAAAATCTTAATTTTATCTAGTAATAAGTTTTTTTTTTACACATTATATATCTTATGTGAATATAATATTAGAGGTAACTAACTCAATTGTTATTTTAAAATTTTAATTTCAAATGCCGTAAGAAGTTAAAAATATTATAAAAGTTATAAAAAAACGCAAAAATAATATAATTAAAACTCAACTTAGATTCAAATATAATATTATTATTTTTTAGTTGATTCAAATATAATATTAAATAGATTAAGATAGGTAAAGATTATGTTATATTTCTAAAAAACCTAAAAGTTGTGTTTAAATTATGAAGTGAATTTTTTAATTAATAATTTATACTAATAGAAATATTCAATAATTATATTAGTCAAGTTTTCAAATGATAAACCAATATGTATAATGATATACTTTAATTTTATTTATTTTTTAAAAAAATTATGTAAGATTATTCTCTAAGTAATTTGGTCAAAGAAAATTTAAAATCACAAAAATTCATGCTTTTAGTAGGATTGATTAATTAATCATGTCGGTCTATGTAATTACAAATAAATTATTTCATGGTGATTATAAAAATTTATTTGTAATTATTTGTTAATTGATTAAATTGATTGAAATTTGAATTTTTGCACAAAGATAGTTAATTTATTCAGTTATAAATTAAACGATGTTTTTTATTCCTTTAAATTAATTAAATAAATAGAATGCAAATTTTAATAATGTTAATTAAATTTTTTATTCATCTCAAATGCTTACAAACTCATTAAAAAATATTAAAATTTCAAGTAGAATGAGGAAAAATAAATAGAATACTTGCAATTTCAAATCTATAGAAATTAAATGAAATTATAATACTTATAATCATTTTTTTTTAGTACATCAACATTTGGGGTGGGGATTTAAACTCACCTCTTGGTAATAAGTCTTACACTGATGCGGTTGAAAGCTATGTTCGGCAATACTTATAATCATTTTAGATGTTTAAAAACTTACTAAAGAATGTTAGAATTTAAAATGTAAAGAATAAAATTAAATTGATTATTTAGAATTTCAAATTTATGGAGATGGTACAAAATGTGTGTAATATTTTATTGAGATTGCTAATTATATTTTGTTAAAATTTATTTATTCTTAAATTTATATAAGTACTTTAAATTGTATAATTAATTCTAAAGAACTCAAATATTTGTGGAGTTGTATATTTGAATTTTTTTACAATAAATTAATGTAAATAATATCATGTGGAATTGTTTGTTTGTTTATTTAATGTAAATTTATTATTAGTTTGTGGACTTTACTTCTCTAAGTTGAGGGAGTTAATTCTTCATTTTAATTTCAATTTTTACATTAAGGAAAGTTTGGATATTCTTTAAAAAGCAAGTTTTTTTAGAACAACAAATGAGAGAGAGAGAGAGATTTGAAAGAGGTCGTACATGCCAATTATCGATGTGTTAATCTTACTTTACTTGAAAAAACATAGTTTAATATTGTTTAAACAAAGTTTATTTTTAAAAACATTTTATATTTATTTATGTTTAAACATCACATTTGTATAAAAATCAAATATCAAATAATAAATTCTTGTTAGCTAATTTTCATTTTTTGTACTCGATTAATTTTTAAATTTTTACTTAAGTTATTGTTGAATAGTATATATCGTGGATACATTATACATTTTTTTTTTCATATTTCAAATAATATTTTTTTAAAATAAATAAAATAACTATTTGTTTATTAGTTTGGAAGAACAGATTTATGTAGCTATATTTGTTTTCAAAAAGAATATTTATTCGGTTATAGTTAATATAGTTGCGAATATAATAAAAATTATAAATTAATATAAAATATTTATTTTTTATTGTAATTAATATAAAAAAATATAAGAGAAATAAAAAATAATGCTAGATTTAAATAAAATTAGCCTATGGAAAATAATAAATAATAAATACTATAAAAAGTATAATTATCAAATGTATATACAAAATAGATGCGATGGTAATGGAAAGGGAATAAAATAATACGATCAATTTTAGATTATAAGTGAAGAATATCATTAAAAAAAACTTATATGTAACTTTCAATGTATTTTTTCTTTAAATTGTTATAAGAATAATAGGAAATAATTCAATATATATATTAAATTATAAAATAAACTTGAAATTTATTTCTAAAAAATAAAAATAATCTTAAAAATAATAAATAAAATTGAATAGAAGAATTAAAATAATAAAAAAAATACTAATACATAAAAAAAGAAAATTGATGCATAAAAATCCTTGAAAATAAATAACAAATAACAATTTTTTTTAAGAAGAAAGTATAAACCATAAAACAAAGAAACAAATGACATATTCTCATGCACATGAAGTACCCATGAATGAAGATAACCCACCAATTAGGAAGAACCACATTGAGGGGGTGTTTGGATCATGAGAATTGAGTTGAGTTGGGATGAGTTGGGCAGAGTTGTTTTTGTCGGTGAGTTCTGAAATGAGTGTTTGGGGTGCACAGTTGAGTTGAGTTGAGTCGGGGAAGTCGGTGTTTGGGGTGCAAAGTTGAGTTAATATGTCCGTAGTATCAGTGCGCTTTTTTTGTAAAGTGAATAAGTCTGATTCTTTTGTCTCTTTTTTTCTTACATTTTTTTTCCCACCAAATCAATTGCAAACATATTTGTCTACAATTTCAAAACTTCATTATGAGATCAACTACAAATTTACCATATATATTACCATTTGCAAGATTTATGGGATATTTAGAAAAGTACTGAATATTGGGATTGATATCAATTTATTTTTTTTGCAATAAAATTCATTTTTATCTTATGTTATTGAGAACATATTCTTCAATATGAAGGAGTGTCTTCTTTTTAAGCACATGTGAGCAAGAACTCCATTTATTTTAATGTACTTATGTATTAGTATTAATACTTTGCAAGAAAAACTTTTGTTCATTTGATTTATATGAAATTGTGCTAGTAGTTTATTTTGGTCAAGATGTTGAGAAGATAACCAACATATTTCAGTGTCATGTATTACTTGAATATCACCAAATTTATAAGATATCAATTCAATGGCTTATGTGTACAATGTTAACAAAAAATTAGTTAGAAGCCCAAAAAAAGCACAAAGTAGTAGTAGATGCAAAGTAATGTCCACAAAATACAACAACAAAAGAAGCAATGTCTAATCATCCAGTCCTTCCCAGTAGACGCATGCAATATGTCCTCCTTGATTGAGGTGAAACCTGTAGAAAGCAGTCAGTCTTCTGGATATCAGTCACAAGCAAGTCTATCAAGGAGACACGTTCATGCTCAGTCAATCCGATCTCATATTGCACTAAGTTCTATCTCTCAAGAACAAATACCAAATAATAATTGCATTAAAAGAATTGTAACATGCAAAGTGTTTAGAAAAAATAACAAATATTAATAAAAATAATTTGAAAATGTCTATAAGAGAAATTGATACCTATGTTTGAGAGCATTTTGGTGAAGAATCTCTATGTCTCATTAGTGTTTAACACTACTTAGAAACTTAGAGACTGGATTCAAAAGGAAGAACAACAAACTAAGAAGAGACTCAAATCTTTGTAGAAAGATTGTAGGAAATAACTCTTTATATAGTTATACTTGGGAATTTTAGAAGATTTTAAAACTCTTGAAATTTTATCATTAAATTAAATTAAATATAATTTAATGGAAATACCCACTAACTATAGAATTAATTTACATAAATTAAATGAACAAAATCTTTTAATTTCTAACCTTTCATATTCTAATTTTTCTATATTTTTATACTTTCATTTTAAAAATTAAAATTTTTAATTTAAAGGTTAATTATGCATCAAACAATTAATTTTTGTTTATTAAAAATTTGATTATATATAATTTATTTTAAAATTTTAATTTGTTGTGCGTTTATTTAAAAATTTATTAAATAATTGCTAATAAGTAGGTGCAAATTCATTAAATTTACGTTTTCCAATTGCTTAACATTTATTTTTTTATGAAAAGATTCTCTCTATTTTTTTTTTAGAAAATTAAAGCTCCAATACATTTAAGTTATTAATTGTTTTGAAAAATATTTAAATATTTAGAGAAATTGCATTTGTTACAACTTTTATTATTATTAATTAATGTTAGTGATATATTTGTAAATTTAGAAATTAGAGTATGTAAAATGATTTAATTATATGAGGAAAAAATGTAGGTTGTATTTGTATGTGAGTGGGAAGTTTTTTTTTTTAAATATAGAAACCTATCTACCATATTTGAATGGATGGAAGATTATGAGAAGAAAGTAAAATTGAGAGACCTAGAGATTAGTAAGAAAGAGAAATTTATTAAATTATTTTTAAATAAAATTAAGTATAATTATCATTAAAGAAATAAATAAAAATAATTAAAGATAGTGACTTAAGTAAAAAAAGGATTTTTTTATTCCAACTATTTAAATGTCATTATTTATAATTATTAGGTAATTAATTATGATGACATAATTTGTAATTATAAAATTTCATAAAGGTAATTTAGTCCAAAAAAGTTTTTCAAAGATTGTAGCTTTTTAATATATTATAGATTATAGATATATTGTCTTAGGTTTTAGGTATGGTGCTTAAAAATGGTTAATCATAGTTTAATTAAAAACCAATTAAAGTCTCATTGACTAATTCAATTAATTTTCACACATTTCTATAAATTTTCATAAATTTTCCCGAAATTTCTATTGACATTTCCATTTCCATTGATTTTTCTGTAAAATCTAGATCTCGACATTTCCATCGACATCGACATTTCAAACATTGTATATAACATGTTATTTTAAAAATATATTTAAAGGAGAAAATGCACAAAAAAAAATTGCATTAGGGTAAAAAAAAATCGACAGGAAAATCGAAAAACTGACCGACTAAACTAAAAGTCAGATGGTCGGTTTATACCTTCAAAAATAGAAAATCAGTTTCTAGTAATCAGAAACCGATCTAGTCGGTTCTGAAGGGAATAAAACTTCCGCAGCGGAAACGACTTGGAATGTCGTGGTGATCGTTGTGAAAAACATTTCTTAAAATTAAACCTATCCTATAGATTTTAGATTAAACATGTTGTAAAAGAAGGAAAAAGCAGAAGAAATTTTACTTACTTGTTGAACAACGCTTCTCCAAGAATTTCTTCTCCATCCACGAACTCTTCGTGTTCTCGATCTCCACAATCATGAACTCTCCGAACAACGAACGAATTGGACACCTCCAATTTGATCTTCTCAGTTGTTCTCCTTTGGTAAAGCGAGAGTGGTGAGACTCTTTTGGTTTAAGAGTAGAGAGTTGAGAGAGAATGAGAGAGTGATTTTGGATGGAAAATCCAAAAATGAAAAATCACTTACCAATGCATTCTCACAAAGGCATTATATAATGGTGATAGGTGGAGTTGAAATCTCCACCTATTTACCATTTTACTACAACCTTAGGTTATGCAAATCATATTTGCATAACCACACATATTAAGGTATCTCATACCTTATAATACAAATCACATTTGTATAATTGTGGATTTTAAATTAAATCACATTCAATTTAATTTCTCTCAATCCAATTTCTCTAAATTAGCATTAATTAATCAATTAGGCTAACCTATAGTTTATTATGAATCCCATTCACATTAAACTATATAATATGTCAATCATATATCATATAAATGACATAAATACCCTTTTAATGAATTTGAACACTTCAAATCCACACCAAACTGTAAACCCTCTATCTATCCAGTTTGAGCCAACCGAGGGACCTAATGGACCTACAGATGACGAGCTCCAATGATCCGAGACAAACCTGTCAAACTCTTTGACCCGATTAATCAACATTCATTAGCTACGATAACACTCCACTAAAACCCGTAGTTGCACTCCCATCACTGTAGGACAAGTTGTGTCCATTGATATAACCAATGCCTATGAGTTGATCCTTCACAGGTTGTTCGTAGACACTGCTGGGTCAAATTACCGTTTTACTCGTGTCTACCTCTTGCTCCTTAAGTCCCCACTGCTCCTCTAATGAACAACAACGTTGTATGGTCCAACCATAAACAACACCCCTCTCGGGCCAGTGAGAGGGTGGGCGCCCGTTGTCCAAGCCCTGGAGACAACACTTAAGGGAACAACCCCTCTAGTTTCCCTAAGTTGGGAACGAGTGAATTCCATCTGCGTAGTCAAGTTCCCAGCTCCCCACGTGGTCCTGTCCCTGAGAAGATAGGCATATTGGGTGAGTAATCGTGACCACCCTCACCGTATTTAGTCAAAGGACAAACCCCGCAGCATGGGAGTCCGTAACACGCTCAGGATTAAGGTCGAGTCATTAATGGTTATCTACGAAGTTATTAGTCCTATACTGTTGACGATGTTACATCAGTAGGTCTAATAATTCACGGTTCGGTCTTGTACAATCTCATTGCACAGGATGCCCCCACTCGCATGTCAACTACATGAACGAGTTGGATCACCTCGTTTGTATCTAATACAAAGTGGGTCGCATCCATAGCGTATCCAGGATTAGGTCTCCAACCCCATGTGTATACTGTAGACCATTCGGGTCATTAACTCGAACGTGATGCTCCTTGTGTATCCACTACACACCGTTCAAGTTCTAGTTCTCTCATAATTCAATGACCTTGGAGCTTAGTTTATTGGAGAAAGTTTGTAAATATCTGCGAGACACAAAGTGATGAAAAATAACTCTTATTTATTTCAATAGTGAATATTACAAACAAATACGAGATTAGGATATACATCCCAACAGGTTCGAGGTCGATTTTTTGCAAAAACAAACCCGACCGA
This sequence comes from Trichosanthes cucumerina, assembly GCA_036507285.1. NCBI lineage: Eukaryota > Viridiplantae > Streptophyta > Magnoliopsida > Cucurbitales > Cucurbitaceae > Trichosanthes > Trichosanthes cucumerina. Next base: position 30,658,863 of record CM071836.1, on the reverse strand, counting down.
GCGTGATGTTCACCCCTATATAACATTATGTGTTTCAAAATTAGACCATTTTGAAGTTAAGTTATACTTTGAAATCTTTTTTGGTCAGTTAATTCTAGATTAATTAGACTTATTTATTTATGAATCTAATTCAAGATATTAGAATTTTAATCTAGTCCTTTAAGTTAGAGAAATTAAATTTCTAAAAAGTTGGGAAAGAGATTTTTTAATTAAGTCTTTAATTCCAAAGTTTGGGATCTAATTGTATAGATCTTATTTCCAAGTTAAAAAGAAATATAAATCCTTTTCATTCGATTTTTCCAAAAATTTTAGCATATTAAGTTAGTTTTTCAAATATAGAAAAAGAGGAGAAAATTGAAATGAAGAGATCCCCAAGATTTTCTCCCTATTTATTTATTTGATCATATTTTTCTTTAGGAGACCCATAAGCTCCAGCTAGTGACGCATGCGAGACCCACACATTTTCAATAAGACCCACAATGAACGACGCCTTTGGCAGTGATTTTCGATCCTTTTATTGGGCGAATCTAATCCATGAGTGTGTGTTTTAATGCTTTCTTGACGACTCGCCTAGATCCGTGATCGAAATTGATGATGGTGACAATGTGTTTGACTCTTTGACGACGTGTTTTCTGTTGGGTTTTTGGCAATATATTGGGAGTGAAATTGTCCCACATCTGAAAGGTGCATGAAAGTGATGACGACACATGATGATGGGCTTCACAGACTATAAAAGAGTCATGACTTTGGTTTCAAAGCATCCCAATTAGAAATACTCTAAACTTGAGAGACTAACTCTGCAGTTAAATTCCTCTTTATATTCTCAGTCGAGAGTGGGAAAAGGGTGTGAGTGGTATAAGCTTTGGGAGAGTGTTTTTGTAATTGGGGTCGGGGAGAGAATTCTATGTGATTGTAACAATTTTTCACATAGTGGAAATTTCTTTCTGTTCGTGGTTTTTTTTCTCCGGGTTTGGAGTTTTTCCACGTAAATTCTTGTGTCTCTTATTTTGTTGGTATCTTTTAATTTCTCAGTTTATTTCTGCTTATTCCTAGTGGTGGGAGGTTTTTTTTCCCAACAAGTGGTATCGAGCTTTAGGTTTGTAGTTTCGAGTATGCTCGTGGTTGCAGTGACATTGTCCGAGCTTCCACATCGTAAAAGATTTCTTGAAACGGGTTATAGTTGTTCACTATTTTTGATTCACTAGGAGGAAGCAGATATGTCAAGCTTTATGAGTCAGGTAAAGATTGATGGGAAGAAATTTGTGGAAAGATGAACTTTGGCTTGTGGCAAGTGCAAGTCAAAGATGTGATGATACAATCCGGGTTACACAAGGATTTGAAGGGAAGACCGAGTTATGGTGTTCCTGAAAAATTAAGCGGTGATGGTGATCCAACGGAGTCCGGTGGTGGTTCCAACAAGCGTTCTGAGAAGTCTAGCATGACAACTGGAATTGGAAGAAGAAGAAGAAAGACTTCGTGCAAAAGAAAGATTCTTTGGGAAGCAAAGCGGTATGGACACATGAAAAAGAATTGTCCTAACAGAGCAAGTTCGTCAAAAGGCTCTGGGTCAGATGCTAACATGGTCTCTATCGTCAGGGGAGATGGTGACATCTTCTGAAGAAAGACAGAATTCATCCTTATGGTATGTCCGCTTTGCCATGATAGAGGATGTGATGTTGGCGGTTCCACAAATTTGCACACGGGCATTGACTTGGCGGTTATGCAAGGTGTGTGGTGGAAGTTATGTCGATGGCTGAAGAACTTCCGGGTGAGCCAAGTAGGTGGAAGTTGCACCATAAATCTCAGCTGGGTATATCGGCATGTGACGAAAAAGAAAAATCTTGGGAGGTGGCATTCCAAGTGGTCTACTTTTATGGTGGAGTAGGTTATAATTCTCTATGTTGAGGATTATGATTGTCGGTAAAGACAATGATGCAGCAAGAGATGTGGATTCTTCAAATATCTTGCCAAGGTGGAAATTGTTGGGTTTTTGGCAATATATTGGAAGTGAAATTGTCCCACATCTGAAAGGTGCATGAAAGTGATGGGACACGGCACTATAAAAGGAGTCTATGACTTTGGTTTCAAAGCATCCCAATTAGAAATACTCTAAACTTGGAGTACTAACTCAGTTAAATTCCCTCTTTATATTCTCGGCAGTGAGAGTGGGAAAAGGGTGTGAGTGGTATAAGCTTTGGGAGAGTGTTTTTGTAATTGGGGTCGGGGAGAGAATTCTATGTGATTGTAACAATTTTTCACATAGTGGAAATTTCTTTCTGTTCGTGGTTTTTTTCTCCGGGTTTGGAGTTTTTCCACGTAAATTCTTGTGTCTCTTATTTTGTTGGTATCTTTTAATTTCTCAGTTTATTTCTGCTTATTCCTAGTGGTGGGAGGTTTTTTTTTCCCAACATTTTCTCCCTCTCTAACAAACCTTTCATTTGCAGATGCATGATGATTTTACAAGCACCCACTTGTCTGTGACACTTTACTAGACTCGCTGTTGTCACCCACACACGAATTTTTTCTTTCTTTTGACAAGGTTTGGACTCATTTGAACACCAACAAGTAAGGTTTCGAGCTCGTTTTTAGTAGGCAAAAACCACTTTAAACCCTTTTGAACTAAAATAAAGTGTTTTGGATAAGTCTCTAACATTTGTAAGCTCTATATTTGTAGTTTTAGATAGATTCTGTAACACCCCGCAATTTTGAACACTTCCTACTCGGGGCGTTACTCCAAGTTGTATTTGCTGCATGTAGAAAATTAAGAAAGATAGCAGCGAAACTGGACAAACCAAAATTTTATAGACCTGAATCTAAACAAGAAACACTTCAATAAGGCTCACAAGGGTACCCAACCTCCTCCAAACTATAAAGAAATCAACAGGCCGAGCCCATCGGAGTTCTCAGACAACATGCAACAACAACACATGATTTGATTACTAAGAAAACATAATGAGAACATACTTCGATTTGAGCGAAAAAGAACGAGGTCATGCTAAGGTTTAAACACGAACTAAAGCAACAGAGTGTGGAGAGAAAAAAAAAGAGAAACTCCTAAACAACAACTCCTAACTAAGTCCTACAAGTCTTCCATAGCCTTGCAGGGGTCTCGCCGTCGATGGTCATCTCACTGGTTTGCCTTACCTGCAACAAAAGAAGAAATAAACGAGGGATGAGTACAAATTACTCAGTAAGTAGCCCACTTCGTCCATGAATAAATAACACAAAAGAACAACCTTAGATCTAGCTAAGCACGACACCTAGTCCGCCACACAACCTCAACAAGCACCCTGGCCCTAACTCTCACTCAGATTTCTCAGTCCTGTCCTACCCTTAGCTTCTGAACTAGGTTGGCACAACTGACCACGAGACTCATTCCCGGGCCTGCACTAGGGCGAAAGACTCTATCCAACCCCTCTAACTCTGAGGATCATACCCCGAGTCGCACAACTGGATGGAGGACGGACCACTACATCCCATAAATCATCGAATGCGGCACTACCACGCACAATCGACCACGGGCTCGTTCCCGAGCCTGTACTAGGGTGAAGGACTCTATCCAACCCCTCTATGACTCTAGGAATCATTTTCCGAGTCGCACATCTGGATGGGGGATGGACCACCACATCCCATAACGTCACCATCATCTCGCCAACCTCGAGTCTCAGCCTGCTAAGGGTTACACAGAGACTTGGGCCTACACTAGGGCTAAATGTGCTAGCTACGATCCTAAGGCTACAAGCATACTTCCAGGCTACTTCGACATTATGCACAGAACCACAAGCCCCTGATTGAGGGAACACCAACCAGGCTCACACTAGCACGCTCATAATCAACATCACGACCAAGCACAAAGGGATAACAAACAATCCTGACATTCGATCTAACATGCAGGCTATTTCACCAGATACACATCAAACATGAATATGCAACTTAATTCCAAGTACAACTGCGAACATCACATCCTAACATGCTACTACAACCAAATCATTCAGTTTACTTCCAATCAGATAAATGCATGCAATGTGCCCCTAAACCCTACACTTAGGGGTGGTATAGTCCAAATGACTACTTACATAAATTCCAGCAACAACGTGCAACTAGAGAAATGCGACGTGTGCTCCAAGGTGCTTCTACTTCCAAAATAGTCCCTAACAAAGAACATGCACAAAGATTAATAATCTAAAACATAACTGAGGCCCTAAAAGCTTACGAGGCGCAAAACTCACCCAACGGAGATCCGAAACGAGTGAGAGCGGACCGAGGCGCTCAGCGAGCGCTCTCAAGCAGCAGCGGCTGCATGGCAGGCGGCGTGTGTGTCAAGCTAGCGGCGACGCGTGAACCGACGGCGGCGACGCCAAGTGAAGGTGGTGGTGGTGGTGCATGGGTAGCGGATCTGAAATCCTCGCGATCCGAAATATCCCGAATCGGTCTCTGTTCCTCGAAAATTGGTTGAAATAGTCTCGAACCGGGTGAACCAAAGCGTGGGTTTCACGAATCTCTTCGACCGGCGACTAGCTTCGCGGCGCAAGGTGCGTTGGCGACAGCGAGAGGTCACGGCTCAGACGGATGGCGATCGATCGGCACCTTCGACGACCTTGATTCGTTTGAGAGAGAGAGAGAGAGAGAGAGAGAGAGAGAGAGAGAGAGAAAACCGAGTGAGAGCGCCGGAGAGGGAGAGGAAGAGAGTGAGTGAGAGACAAAGAGAGAGAGAGGAAAAAAGAGAAGAAAATGAGGGTAAGAGGCGTGGGTCGACGACCGCTTCGCCTGTGGCATGCGCGAAGAAAGAAGGTGGGCGAAGCTCTCCCGACTTTTTTTCTCCATTACATTTTTTTTTAAAAAAAAATGATCACATTTATTCTGATTCGAAGTGTTCAAACAAGGTTTAAGTCTGACATTGGGTAAGAAGTCGATGTTAACCCCTCTTGAAACCCATTTGGACTCTGAATAAGGTTTCTATATTGAGTTTTAACCTTGAACCTCATTTTTCTTGTTTCAGGTGAGCTTTAGGACGTTTATTAGTAGTTTCTACTGTTGGGTTTGTCTGCTATGTGCTAGCAATGTCGTGCCTTACTGATAACACTCAAATAATGTTATCCAAGGACCTATTTAACTAGTTTTATGCTTAAAATGTATGGTTTGATTCTATTTTGTCTTGATTTTGTAGAAACCAAGCTTAAGGAGCAAAACTAGAGTGTTTGAAAGTCTTATGCTAAATTTGGAGCCTTTTAGAGCCATTTTGAAGATTCAAGAAGAGAAGAAGTGAATATTTGGTATAAGCACCAAAAGGGATAGCGTCTTGACGCCCTATTTTTATTTCCAAACCCAAGAGCAAGCGTTGAGACCCTGTCTTGTGGCATCTCTACGCTCTTGCATTTTTGTCTATAGTGTCGAGATCTTTCTTTGATGGGCCTACAGAAATGCAGAAAAGCAGAAAAGTAGAGCGCAAGTTCACACTTGTGTTCAAACAAGTCATATATGGAAGTATTCCAAGTGTTAAATCCAAGGGAACAAGTAACAAAGAGCTTTTTTAGTTAACAACACAAATGCTTCTAAGTTGCAATCAAAGATTACCAAATAAAATAAGGTGATTGGGGTTATGCAAAGAAATTAAAAGAAACTAAAGGAAAAGATAAGAAAATAACAATGAGAAGCGAAGAAGATTCAATATATTGAAACATCGAGTAAATGTGCCCACCATGCGCTCACAAACTTAGTTTAACTAGATCGGGATATTTCAGGTGATTTAGCCTCATGCGCCACACACCGACTCTATCGAGTTCAGTCGATTCATGCAAAATGCTCTGAAATGCACTCGCATGAACTGATGGAGATCCTATCTCCTTGAGCAAATGAAAGCGTGATAGAAATCGTAATTTTGCTAGTTTGTTTTGGTTGAAAATCAAATACCCATACATTGGTAAAAATCTGAGAACAAGCATATATTTCTAATCTAATTAGGCATGGATATAAGTCATGCAAACATCTTTGTGTAATTAAACTAAACTAAAACAAGGGATTCAAAATACCTTTGTAGTTTTCCTCAACAACAACTCCTTGCTCCAAATTGTACAACAACACAGGAACCTCAAGCCTGCCTTCTACAAGCAGGATACCACCAAAAGAGAGAACCTTCATTCTCTCGAGTGCTTAGAACAATTCCTTTGTGGGAAGGAATCCAACAATTGGAAGTGTTTGGGAAATTGAGAGAGAGAGAGAATTTTTCTTACGAAAAACAATCCAGGAGAATGATCGATCACCTATCCCCTGCTCTCGGGAGAAGAGGAATATGTAGAGGGCATCTCCCCACTCCCTATCGATTAGGGAGTTGGGAGAGATGGGGAACATGTCCTCCTGACACGTTCCCTCTTTTTTAATTTTTATTTAATTAAATAATCAAAATTATGAATTAAATAATAATATATATAATTAATTAAATCACATTTAATTAATCATAATTAAATATCATATATTTAATATAGATTAAATCACATTTAATCAATTATCCCTCTAACCTATAGTTTTAATGTACATCTAATGCACATTGAATTTTAACCTATAGTTTTCAAATATGAATCACATTCACATTTGAATTTAATATTTGAACTCTTTCAAATATTTAATTCTCTTATATAATTTAAGATGAATCATATTCACATTAAATTTATAATATATAGTTCCAAAACTATATATTATATTGTATCTATATACATTAAAATTATTCCCTAATAAATTTGAACATTTAAAATTTAAACGATCTAAGAACCCATTATGAGCTAGAAGGTGGACCTAATGGTCCTACAAATTAGAACCTCCAACGATACGAGATTACTCGGTTAAACTCATTAACCTCCTAATCAACATTCGTTAACTGCGGGAACACTCCACTAACGCGTCCGTGTTGCACTCTTCTCGCTGCGGATATATTTACGTGTCCACGGATATTGACCAATAGCAGCAAGCCAATCCTTCACGAATGTTCGTAACACCAGCTGGGTCAAATTACCGTTTTACCCCTGGGTTACATCTTGTACCTTAAGTACCAGTGCTCCTCTAATGAACAATTTGTTTGTGGTCCTACCAACAAACAGAGTCCCTCTCGGGCCAATGAGAGGGGCAAACCCTTTGTTCAAGTCCCGAAAACACCACTTAAGGGAACATTCCTTTACTTACCCTAGTAGGAGGGAAGGAGTGAATTCCATCTCGCTAGGTTAAGTCCCCAGCCACTCACTTGGTCTTGTCCCGGTAGGCATATTGAGTCGGCGAATCTGGCCACTCTCACCCATACTAGTCAAAGGACAATCTCTCGCGAACAGGAGTTCGTAACTTGCTCAGGATTGAGAACAAGCTGCCTAGGTCATCCAAGTGAAATAGAAACCTAACTAGTCAACGGAGTTACATCTAGTGGTTACTATTTCGCGGTCCGGTCTTATGTAATCTCATTACATAGGATCTCCCCACTCACATGTCATCTACACGAACACGTTAGGAGCACAGTATTTGTATCATATACAAAGTGAGCCACATCCATAGTTTTACCATGGTAAGGTACCCAAACCTTATCCCCTTACTATACACCCTTTAGGTTGTATCTCGAACTGAGATCTTTTATATGTACATTACATTCAGTTAAAGATACATTTTACAGCCTTGGATGTTTAGTTTATTGGATTTAGGGTTCAAACAAAGGCAATATCGTAAATAACGAACAATAACTCTTTATTGAAATAATAAAACTTTATTACAATAATTAGAACATAATTACAAACTACGAGTTTTAGGGCACAAACCCCAACAAACTCTCACTTGAACTAAAAACTCTAGTGGGGTACATCATAATCTAAAATAGTGGTTACAGAGATAGAAATACAATAAACTAGGGCATCCATATACCCCATTACATATCTCCCACTTGCCCTAGATTAGCCTATGTACATATCTCGTAGACCTAGACTTTCCAGATGACCCTCGAACACTTTAGCCGTGAGAGTCTTTGTAAACGAATCAACAATATTGTGCTCCGAAGCGATCTTCGGGACTGTCACATCTCCTCGTTGCACTATTTCTTGTATCAGGTGATACTTCCACTCGATGTGCTTGCCTCGCTTATGGCTGCGAGGTTCCTTCGAATTGGCTACCGCACCACTGTTGTCACAGTATAAGGTGATGATAAATTTCATATTTGGAACAACTTCGAAATCAGTAAGGAATTTCCTTAGCCAAACAACCTCTTTAGCTGCTTCACAAGCAGCGACATACTCAACCTCCATCGTGGAGTCAGCGATGCATACTTGCTTGATGCTTCGCCATACTATAGCTCCCCCGTTAAGGGTGAAAACTGATCCCGATGTGGATTTCCTAGCATCCTTATAGGTCTGAAAATCAGAATCAGTGTATCTAGTAAGGATCAAATCCTTAGTTCTATACACAAACATATAGTCCCTCGTTCTCCTAAGATACTTGAGGATATTTTTAACTGCTGTCCAGTGGTCTAACCCTGGATTGGATTGGTACCTACTGACTATTCCCACTGCATAACAAATGTCTGGCCTCGTGCACAACATAGCATACATTAAGCTACTTATTGCAGAGGCATAGGGAATTCGTCTCATATCCTCAACTTCTTGAGATGTCTTAGGACACTATTCCTTAGACAGATGAACTCCATGCCTGAAGGGTAATAAGCCCCTCTTGGAATTCTACATTGAATATCGGGACAACATTTTGTCGATATAAGACGCTTGAGACAGACGTTTTGTTCTTTCGATTCCTAAAGATCTGAATCCCAAGAACATATTGCGCCTCTCCCAAATCTTTCATTTGGAATTGGGTTGCCAGCCAATTCTTTATGTCAGTAAGGTATCCTACATCATTCCCAATGAGTAGGATGTCATCCACATAAAGCACTAAGAAAGCTATTTTATCGTTTATGATCCTCTTGTAAACACAAGACTCATCAACGTTTTGGTCAAAGCCATAAGACTTGATCGTAGTATCAAATCTTATATTCCAAGATCTGGATGCTTGTTTCAACCCATAAATGGATCGATTGAGCTTGCAAACTTTTTGCTCCTGACCTTGGGTTATGAACCCTTCGGGCTGAGACATATAGATGCTCTCGTCAAGATTACCATTCAAAAAGACAATCTTGACGTCCATTTGCCAGATTTCATAATCATAAAAAGTGGCTATGGACAAGAGTATCCTGAAAGACTTCAGCATGGCAACAGGGGAAAAAGTTTCTTCATAATCAACTCCTTCCCTTTGGGTAAAACCCTTTCTTACAAGTCTAGCCTTAAAGGTCTGTACCTTTTCGGATTCATCTCTCTTTCTCTTATAGATCCATTTACACCCTATGGGTCTAACCCCTTCAGGTTGGTCTACAAGTTCCCATACTGAATTGAAGTCCATTGACTCCATTTCAAGGTCCATGGCATTGATCCATTGGTCCTTGTCTATGTCATTCATTGCCTGTTTATAAGACAATGGATCTTCTACGCCGTCATCAGGTATGACGACTTGAGTTTCAGCTAAACCCAAGTAGCGGTCAGGTTGGGAAACAACCCTCCCATTGCGTCGAGGCATTCCCAACGATTGAGAAGTACGAGACTGACTTGAAGTGCTGGCTTCTCCATCAACTCTTGATAAAGGTACAACTTGATCAACAACTCTTGTTAGTTCATATGTATCTTCATTTAGCACTAATTTACTACGTGGTTTATGGTTGCTCATGTGATCTTCCTCCAAGAACGTGGCGTTTGTCGATACAATCAGCTTGTTTTCTTGTGGGTCGTAGAAAAGACCACCTCTCGTTTATTTGGGGTAGCCAACAAATTGGCATAATCTTGAACGTGGTTCCAATTTCTTTGGGTTTGTCACTAGCACGTGTGCCGGACAACCTCAAATCCTGAACTGTTGTAAACTAGGTTTACGCCCCTTTCATAATTCAATAGGTGTTTCTGAAACACTTTTTGATGGAACAGTGTTCAAGATTTGAACTATAGTCTCTCTGCATATCCCAAAGCGAGGCAGAAATTGAGCATAACTCATCATAGAGCAGAACCATGTCCTACAAAGTTCTATTTCTCCTTTATGACACACCATTTTGTCGTGGTGTATTAGGTGCTGAGAGTTGAGATTTAATTCCATGTTCTACCAAATAGTTCTTGAATCTCAAATCCATATACTCTCCACCTCGATCGGATCAAAGTGTTTTAATGGTTTTCCCTAATGCATTCTCTACTTCAGCCTTATACTCTTTGAACTTTTCAAGAGCTTCAGACTTATGATGCATTAGGTATAAATAACCATACCTCGAATAATCATCTATGAAAGAGATGAAATATTCGTACCCTCTTCGAGATTTAACATTCACCGGACCACAAAGATCCGAATGTATAAGTTCTATGGGTTCTATGACTCTGTAACCTTTTCCAGTAAAAGGTCGCTTAGTCATTTTACCTTCCAAGCATGATTCGCAAGGAGGTAAAGAATCATCTTCAAACTTATTTAGAAGTTCATTCTTAGAGAGTCTCTCAATCCGGTTGAGATTAATATGACCAAGTCTAAGATGCCATAGATAGGTATTATTGTTTGGAGAAATTCTTTGTCTTTTACTTTGAGTATTAACAGTTTTAAACATCTCATGATTTAAAATTGCTTTAGTTTGATTCGGTTTAAGTACATACAAGCCGTTTTCTAATTTAGCAGAACAAACATTGATACCCTTTTTCAAAATGAACGCTTCATTAAAAGAAAAGGAAATACAATATCCAAGTTCTATTAAACAAGACATAGAAATTAAGTTTCTCTTAATCTTAGGAACTATATACAGATTTTTTAATAAAATAAATCTATCTCTGAAAAACAGCTTGGCATCTCCCACTACACGAGCTGAGACGACGTCTCCCATTCCGACCCCTAGCGTCATCTCACCCTCTTCGAGCTCCTTGAAGGAACTAGTTTCCTGAAAGGAAGAACAAACATGATTAGTGGCTCATGAATCAAGTATCCAGGTAAAATCATTATTTTCCACTAAGCAAGTTTCAAGAACAAGTAAATCTGATTTACCTTTCTTCTCTTTGAGCTCAATGTCTGCAGTAGGGGAAGCTTTCCCTCTTCCTTCTTTCCTCTTCTTCCGAGTCTTCTTAATCCCAGAAGAAGAACCGCAGGGCTTGGTTCCAGAGGATGAACCCATCTGGATCCTTTTGGAATGGACAAACTGATTTGCCTCTCCATCAACCTGTCCCTTATTATCCATAAGAGACTGGTAAGTCTGCAGTTCATTTAGGAGGAAAGTCATGTTATACTCCTTTTTGTTTATCTTCGCATTGCTATGGAATGGTAGGAAACTCTTCGGAAGAGATTCCATGATGAAAAATACCTGACTTTGCTTGTCTAAAACCTCTCTCACTGAAGTTCCCTCCTTCATGCGCGCGTTATAAACGTACTTGAGGGATCCAGAAAAATTCTGCAAATAACCCATGATCTCACGAGCTGAGACCATACCCTCCAACTTTCTCTCCAAGACATTAGATATGCCAGCCAGGATATAGGCCTTGGCCTTTTCATTGGCCTTGGACCAGCGGTCAAATGCATCCTTAACTGATTGAGGTGCGTTTTGAGAAGAGACCTGAGGACATTCCTCAGTCAGTACAAACCATAGGTCGTCAACAACAAGAATTGCATCCAGGTTGGACTTCCACGTAGTAAAGTTTTCACCAGTTAAACGTTCGCGTTTGAGTAAGGCTATATACGAGGACGACATCATGCGAAAATCTAAAATAGTTCTAATTAGTTATGCCTTTAACCCATTATAAACCAATCAAATTTAGCAAAAATATTAAAGAACCATAGTGTTTAAACTAAACCCGGTGTTTAAAATAAACCTTTAATTTTGCAACGATACTTCAAGGGTTTAGAACAAAAGCTTCCGTCGGGTGGTCAGTCATTCCTCCCCTGAATTGAGACTTTCTCAGCCAATTCCCACTACCAGAACATCTCATGTCCCAATGGTCCTTAGCTACCGTTTATTTGGTCAAGGATTTGTTAACTAGCTTAACTCATCCCGTAAATGTGATCTTACCATTTTGGATCCAATAGGTTCGAGCAAGCACAGACTACTATTAAGAAAGACAACTGTTGGCAAATTATCTAAGAGACCCTATCCATTTCTGGAGTTCGCGGTGTTCCAATCCCTATAGTCAGGCCCTCCGTAGGGTTTGACTGTTCCAGGACAACTTAGCAGGCGGACTATAGAAATCTCACGGTGCGACCAAATGGAGGAGACTATAGGATACGTTGACACGCGTCCTGCTCCCATTTACTATGGATACTTCCCTCATTCACTTTGGTATTGAACCATGCAAACACTTACCATAGGGGGACGTCCTATTGATGCCACGTAGCCGAGCATGGAACTCACAGTGTGAACTCTTGAGGACGTGAGAGTAAACTCGATCACGAACATCTCGTTTTTCCCCTTTGAATCTCCTAAGGTTAGGGTATAGGTTTAACTTAGTCGGATTCTGGCTAAAAGAATCTATCTAAGTCTATGCCTATTATAACTATTATAATTAGGTCTTTTAACCTTATGTCTAGGTGAATAAACATTTTAATTACCTAGATATAAAATAGAAGCGAGGTTAATTCAACTCAAGCTCAGAGTCATTTCCCGGTAGGAGGTGTTAAGCTACTAAGTCAACTTAAGTACCCCTGACCTTAGACGAGAACTTCACCAATAGAGTTCCCTTATAACCAAAGTTCTAATGTCGTACTATATTTTAAACTATTTAAAATACTATGTAAGACTAATTTCTAATCTTATTAGAAATTAAAACTTAGGTCTAAATTAATTTTAAACAATTTAAAACTAATTTTAATTTTAACCCAAGTTCCTATGTTTGCATGCAATTCTTTGTTATAGGTTATGGTTTCTAAAACCCCTTAATTTATAACTTTTATAAATTTAAAAGTTAACCTATGACAAGGAACTATATTATAAAACGAACCAATATTGGAATTATAAAAATTATTCAACTAATTGAATAACTAAAAATACTTAAATAAAATAACATTTATTTTGAACTAAGTAATTTTATGTTTCATGCAATTTATTTTCCATATAATTTAATTATAACAATTATAATTAATTACCCATGAAAAATAAATTAATCATGCATTTAAACCATATTTATATAATATTTATACAAATAAAAAATGCATGAACATGCTTATCCTAAGGTGAAAAAAATTCTAAATGACATTCATAAAGAAAAATAGCTGTAAAACCGGAAAAATTTAGACCCTAAAGTGCAAAAATAATAAAATTACACTAATTTTATTACAAAACCGATCCAAAACTCCTTGAACCGAGCTCAAATCACTCGAACCAAACTGAACCGGCTCTTTGAACAGTGTGCTTGGCCCAGATCTTTGCGACAGCGTTACTGTATTTGTCACCACTAACCTAATGTCGGGGTTGTTGGGATTTGTGCCCTAAAACTCGTAGTTTGTAACTATGTTCTAATTATTGTAATAAAGTGTTATTATTTCAATAAAGTGTTATTGTTCGTTATCTACGAGTTTGCCTTTATTTAAACCCTAAATCCAATAAACTAAACATCCAAAATTTGTTAAATGAATCTTTAGCTGAATGTAATGTACATAAAAAGGATCTCGGTTCGAGATACAACCTAAAGGGTATATAGTTAGGGGATAAGGTTTGGGTACCTTACCCTAGTTAAACTATGGATGTGGCCCACTTTGTATTTGATACAAACACTGTGATCCTAACTTGTTCGTGTAGATGACATGTGAGTGGGGATATCCTATGTAATGAGATTAAATAAGACCGGACCACGAAATTGTAATCTCTAAATTTGTAACTCAGATTGACTAGTTAGGTTTCTATTTCACTAGGATGACCTAGGCAACTTGATCTCAATCCTGAGCAGGTTACGAACTCCTGTTCGCGAGCGATTGTCCTTTGACTAGTATGGGTGAGAGTGGCCAGATTCGCCGACTCAATATGCCTACTTTCTTGGGGACAAGACCGAGTGAGCGACTGAGAACTTAACTTAGCAAGATGGAATTCACTCATTCCCGCCTAGGAACTTAACTTAGCAAGATGGAATTCACTCCTTCCCGCCTACTAGGGTAAGTAGAGGAATGTTCCCTTAAGTGGTGTCTCCGGGACTTGAACAAAGGGCCCAACCCTCTCATTGGCCCGAGAGGGACTCTGTTTGTTGGTAGGACCACAAACAAATTGTTCATTAGAGAACAACGGTACTTAAGGCACAAGATGTAACCCGGGAGTAAAGCGGTAATTTGACCCGGTGGTGTTACGAACATTCGTGAAGGATTGACTTCTGTTGTTATTGGTCAATATCCATGGACACGCGAGAAATATATCTGCGGTGAGAAGAGTGCATTGTGGGACTTTAGTGGAGTGTTTCTGATTAACGAATGTTGATTGGGAGGTTAATGAGATTAACCGAGCAATCTTGTATCGTTGGAGCTTCTGATTTGTAGGTCCATTAGGTCCACCTTCTAACTCGTAAAGGGTTCTTAGATCATTTGAATTTGAAATGTTCAAATTCATTAGGGAATATATTTAATGTATTTAGATACGATATAATATATAGTTTTGGAACTATATATTATAAATTTAATGTGAATATGATTCATATTAAATTATATGAGAGAATTGAATATTTGAAAGAGTTCAAATATTATATTAAATGTGAATGTGATTCACATTTGCAAACTATAGGATAAAATTTAATGTGCACTGGATGTACATTAAAACTATAGGTTAAAGGGGTAATATGATTAAATGAAATTTAATCCAAATTAAATATATGATATTTAATTTGTATTATTTAAATATGATTTAAATGAATAATTAAATTTGATTTAATTATATTATTATTATTATTATTATTATTATTTTAATAATAAATGAGGGAACGTGTCATCCAGACACGTTCCCCACTACCCCTCCCCTTCTCCCTATCGACAGTTTAACAGGGAGAAGGGGGTTGCTCATCAGGATGGATCGATTTTTTTTCATTTGACAGAAGAAATTCTCTCTCTCACTCTGATTCCCAAAAACCTTCCAAGAGTTGGAATCCTTCCCACAAAGGAAAGATCTAAGCATTCAGAGGATAGAGGGTTTACACTTTTGGTGGTGTTCCTGCTTGAAAAACAGAGAGTTGTTGTGTTGCTGATTTACTAGAATTTGCTTGGAGTAAGGAGTTACTGCGAGTCTACAAAGGTAATTCCTTCTTCCCTTTAGTTCAATTGTTAAACTTAGTTTGTTTGTATGCAATTAATCCATGTCTAATAGGATTAGAATTTCATGCTTGTTCTGTATTTATCAATGTACTGGTTTTTGTTTCAATTAAAACACTCAAGCAATTTACGATCCCAAACATGTTTCCGCTGCTCAAGGAGATGAGATCTCCATCAGGGGTAACGTTGAAATGCCATGCGAGAGCGTTGCAACGCTGCTGACCCCCTGGGATTCCTTATCGATAGGAAGCGTTGGCGTTGCGACGCCGTTCTTCAGCGTTGCAACGCTGATGAACAACGTTGCAATGTTGTTGGTAGCGTTGCAACGCTGTTGCTTCAACAGCAGATTTCTTCGAACACAGCAGCTTCAAACATCGATTTCTCCTTCGATAATCATCCTATTTGCACGAAACTTATCCGCAATGACTCATAACTCAATTAAAGACTCGATTATGCACATAATTTCTCAAAAACACAGGAGCCTTTACACATAATTTGATCAAATCAAAAGTAAACTATGGCTAAAATTTTCCAAAACTAGTTTTACAGCAAACCAAATGCAAATCCCACCTAACCAATGCAAATTTGTTTCAACCAAAGCAAAACAAGCATTGCTCTGATACCAATTGATGGAGATCCAATCTCCTTAAGCAGCGAAAACGTGATAGAAATCGTAATTTTGCTAGTTTGTTTTAGTTGAAAATCAAATACCCATACATTGGTAAAAATCTGAGAACAAGCATATATTTATAATCTAATTAGGCATGGATATAAGTCATGCAAACATCTTTGTGTAATTAAACTAAACTAAAACAAGGGATTCAAAATACCTTTGTAGTTTTCCTCAACAACAACTCCTGGCTCCAAATTGTACAGCAACACAGGAACCTCAAGCTTCTCTGCTTCTACAAACAGGACACCACCAAAAGAGAGAACCTTCTATTCTCTAAGTGCTTAGAACAATTCCTTTGTGGGAAGGAATCCAACAATTGGAAGTGTTTGGGAAATTGAGAGAGAGAGAGAATTTTTCTTCTGAAAAAACAATCCAGAGAATGATCGATCAACCTATCCTGCTCTCACCAGGAGAAGTGGAACATGTAGAGGGCATCTCCCCACTCCCTATCGATTAGGGAGTTGGGAGAGATGGGGAACGTGTCCTCCTGACACGTTCCCTCTCTTTTTTTATTTTTATTTAATTAAATAATCAAAATTATGAATTAAATAATAATATATATAATTAATTAAATCACATTTAATTAATCATAATTAAATATCATATATTTAATATAGATTAAATCACATTTAATCAATTATCCCTCTAACCTATAGTTTTAATGTACATCTAATGCATATTGAATTTTAACCTATAGTTTTCAAATATGAATCACATTCACATTTGAATTTGATATTTGATCTCTTTCAAATATTTAATTATCTCATATAATTTAATATGAATCATATTCACATTAAATTTATAATATATAGTTCCAAAACTATATATTATATTGTATCTACATACATTAAAATTATTCCCTAATGAATTTGAACATTTCAAATTCAAACGATCTAAGAACCCTGTACGAGCTAGAAGGTAGACCTAATGGACCTACAGATCAGAAGCTCCAATTATACGAGATTACTTGGTTAATCTCATTAACCTCCTAATCAACATTCGTTAACTGCGGGAACACTCCACTAAAGTTCCGCAGCTGCACTCTTCTCACTGCAGATATATTTCTGTGTCCACGGATATTGACCAATAACGACAAGTCAATCCTTCATGAATGTTCATAACACCGGTGGGTCAAATTACCGTTTTATCCCTAGGATACATCTTGTACCTTAAGTACGGTGCTCCTCTAATGAACAATTTGTTTGTGGTCCTACCAACAAAGAAGTCTCTTCGGGCCAATGAGATGGTGGACCCTTTGTTCAAGCCCAGAAGACACCACTTAAGGAACATTCATCTACTTTACCCTAGTAGTCGGTAAGGAGTGAATTTCATCTTGCTAGGTTAAGTCCCATTTGCTCACTCGGTCTTGTCCCCAAGAAGGTAGGCATATTGAGTCGGCGAATCTGGTCACTCTCACAATACTAGTCAAGGACAATCCCTCACTGGCTGAGTTCAGTAAATAACGCTAGAATTAAGATCAAGTTGCCTAGGTTATCTAGTGAAATAGAAACCTAGCTAGTCAAAGGAGTTACATCTAGTGGTTACTATTTCGTGATGCGGTGTTATGTAATCTCATTACATAGGATATCCCCACTCACATGTCATCTACACGAACACGTTAGGATCACAGTGTTTGTATCATATATAAATGGGCCACATCCATAGTTTTACCGGGGGTAAGGTACCCAAACCTTATCCCCTTACTATATACCCTTTAAAAGTTGTATCTCGAATCGAGATCATTTATATGTACACTACATTGATTAAAGATACATTTCTGACCTTGGATGTTTAGTTTATTGGATTTAGGGTTAAAACAAAGGCAATATAAGTAAATAACGAACAATAACTCTTTATTGAAATAATAACACTTTATTACAATAATTAGAACATAATTACAAACTACGAGTTTTAGGCACAAACCCCAACACAACCTATCCTAACCGATACTTTGTTGGAGTTTGTGCCTAAAACTCGTAGTTTGTAATTTTATTCTAATTATGGTAATAAAGAGTTATTATTTTAGTAAAGAGTTATTGTTAAATAATATACGATATTGCCCTTGTTTTAACCTAAATCAATAAACTAAACATCCAATCTTTGTCAGAAATGTATCTTGAGCCCGAATGTAGTGTACATATAAATGATCTCGATTCGAGATACAACCTAAAGGGTCTATAGTAAGAGGATAAGGTTTGAGTAACTTACCCTAGTAACACTATGGTTGTGGCCCACTTTGTATATGATACAAACACTATGATCCTAATGTGTTCGTGTAGATTACATGTGAGTGGGGATATCCTATGTAATGAGATTACATAACACCGGACCGCGAAATAGTAACCACTAGATGTAACTCCGTTGACTAGCTAGGTTTCTATTTCACTAGGATGACCTAGGCAACTTGATCTTAATCTGAGCAGGTTACGAACTCCTGTTTGCGAGGGATTATCCTTTGACTAGTATGGGTGAGTGATAGCACACAAAATGTGTTATCCTTAGGCTTAAATTGTGATAGTTTTATGATAATTTCAGGGCTTTAACGTAGTTAATTTGTTGAAATTCAGGTTAAAGAGCAATATGAGAATGGATGGAGAATTATGGGTGAAAAAGGAGCCAAAATTGACATTAAATGGAAGAAGCAAGGTCAAAACAAGCCATCAATTCCGAGGAGATGGCGTTGCAACGCCATTCAGGGCGTTGCAATGCTCTGTGTGCAGCTGTTCTACTATAGAAGCACTTACCGATGGCGTTGCAACGCTACTTTGCAACGTTGCAACGCCCCACACACAGAAAAGACGCCATGAAGATCCGTAACGATGGCGTTGCAACGCTACTTCGATAGCTAAAGGCGCGCGAGGGTAGCGGCGTTGCTGCAACGTCCTCAACGTTACAGTATTTGCATGATATTTTCCATTTATGATTTATTCGCTAGGCACGACGTTGCAACGCAATGCCCAGCGTTACTGCAAGCCGTCTTTACGTTGATATTAAAAGGAAAAGATGCATCTTGGATAGAGGCCTTTTGGAGAGATTTTGACACCATTGTTTAAACACTATTGTAGGAGATTGTAAGAGAATTTTTGAGAGATTTCAAGAAGAAGACTTTTTGGAGCTCGGGGTTCGTGATAGTCTAGGGATCGTTGCCATTCACGCCACAAGAGTTCTTTCTTCGTTCTTTTCACTTTTCTTTGTTGAACTATGGTTTTGTATTTGAGTTTAGTAGGATTTATAGTGGACATGAGTAGCTAAACTTGTTATCTTAGGGATAAATGTAGCCTTTTAATTATGTTATTTTGTTGAATTGACTGCCTTTGGTTTATTGTAATGCTTTTATTCATGCAATTGCATCCTTAATGCTTATAGACTCTTGATCACGTTTATTTGTTCTTAGGTGCGAATGTATTCTTGAGAAAGATATTTTAGATATGATCTCTTTTGCATGGTGATAGTTACTTTGACATGAGAATGATTGAAGTGCTATTAGAAACCCATAAGAATTGAACTTAGTGCCATGTTTGATTTTTAGGATGAACAGAGATGTTTAATTCTATGTCTTGCATGAGATTCACATGCCTCGAGAGAGGTTATTTGTTATCTTAGTTTCTTGGTTTATAAAAGCAGTGCAATAACCCATTAGCATGATCTCGATAAAATAGTTAATTAATTGGTGAAATCTAGTCCCTAAGATATTCGTCTCTCCTTATTGTTCTCAACTTTCACTCTTTGATTTTGTGTTTTCACCTCACTTTAAGTCTAATTTTCTAGATAAAATTGAGTGGTGTTATTGATAGGAATTGATTGAATTAAATACCCAATCCTGTGGACGATACTCGTACTCAAATTCACTATATTGAAACTTGACCCGTACACTTGCGCTATTGCAAAATTTACGCAACAAGTTTGTGGCGCCGTTGCCGGGGATTGACGTTTATTTAATTCTTTTGATACTATTAAGAAGTCACTTGGTCTTAATCTAGAGTTTTTTTTTTTATTTTGTGTTGAGTTTTGGTGTTTCTTTTATTTTTTTTATTTTTTTTTTTTTAAAATTTTCTGTTTTTTTGTGTTGTGTGTTGCATGAGAAGTAACTCAGAAACTGATCTAGTTCCTTTTGATCCTGAAGTTGATAGAAGTTTCAGAAGGAAGCTTAAGGAGACTAAGGACAAGGTCGAGAATCATGAAGGAGCAACAGGAGAGTATAAGCCCATCGGGAGCACTTCAACCCACTTTTTGCCGGAAACCAACTGGAATTATTTATGCTCCAATTCAAAGCTAATAATTTTGAGATAAAGCGGGTCTCATCCGGATGGTTCGAGAGAATGCCTTCAGAGGACATGCCACTGAGGATCCCAATCTGCATCTAAGATCTTTTGTTGAAATCTGTGGCACGGTAAAAATTAATGGTGTATCTCGTGACGCTATTTGCTTACGATTGTTTCCTTTTTCTCCGAGAATAAGGCAAAATTCAGTTGAGTCACCGCCACAGTAGTATTAGTACTTGGGAGGAATTAGCTCGAGGCATTCTTGGCTAAATACTTCCCACCTGCCAAGACTACGAGGCTGCGCACTGAGATTGACACTTTCAGACAGCAGGATGGAGAACAGATGTTTTCGGCTTGGGAAAGATACAAAGATTTACTTAGAAAATGCCCACAACATGGTTATCCTGACTGGTTGCAAATTCAATTATTTTATAATGGATTATATGGAAATAATAAATCTCTTTTGGATGCAGCTGCTGGGGGATCAATATTTTCTAAGTCTGCAGAGGATGCTTGTACTTTGCTTGAAGAGATGGCTGCCACAAGTTATAATTGGCATTCTGAAAGATCAACTGCCAAACCTGTGGCAGGGATGTACGAGATAGATGAGGTAAGTTCCATCAAGTTCCATATGGCTTCCCTAACTAGTGCTTTGAATAAACTTGCAGGTACAAGTAACAGTGAATCCATAGCTGCAGTTGCAGCTGCTAACAAACTTGCAGGTGGTGAAGATCTGGAACCTGAGCAGGCTCATAATGTGAACAACAGAGGTTATGGGTGCCGTGGAAATCAGAATCAAAATCAGTTGCCCACTCATTATCATCCAGGTATGCGCAATAATGAAAATTTTTCTTATGCTAATCAGAAGAATATTTTGCAGCCTCCTCCAGGTTATGCATCTACATCTACAACTGAGGGCAAACCATCATTGATCACTGAATCCAGGAATCGAACGAACAAGTTGGAAAATGTAGTGCTAAGTTTGAGCAACACAATGAACTCACATGAAGCTGCCATTAAGAACATAGAGGTACAGATTAGTCAGATGACAATCACCCTAAACACGCTGCAGAAAGGTAAAT
This sequence comes from Trichosanthes cucumerina, assembly GCA_036507285.1. Lineage (NCBI taxonomy): Eukaryota > Viridiplantae > Streptophyta > Magnoliopsida > Cucurbitales > Cucurbitaceae > Trichosanthes > Trichosanthes cucumerina. The sequence continues at coordinate 30,637,552 of CM071836.1, read as the reverse complement.
TTCCTAGTGACACTGAGGTGAATCCTAGGGAACAGTGCAACTGTGACCCTAAGAAGTGGTAAGGAGCTTCTTTGGCGAAAAGGTAAATTCTGAAGAGCAGCTCAATTCTAATGCCAAGAAGGATACAGAGGAAGTGGTAGAGGAAGCGAGCACATCGAAAAAAACAAAGAAGATTTCTGATTTCTCTATTCCTATTGTTCCTAACTCTATTCCTTATCCTCGCCGCTTTCAAAAGAAAAAAGCGACTCGACTTTGCTAAATTTCTTGATATGTTTAAGAACTCGCATATTAATATTCCTTTGCGAGATGCCTTGGAACAAATGCCCAAATATGCAAAGTTCATGAAGGAAGTCTGTCGTAAAGAAGAAGTTTGACAAATATGAGGCAGATCAATCTCACTTTGAAGAATGCAAGGTCTTTGTACTCTCAGGAAACTACCACAAAAATTAAAAGATCCAGGAGTTTTACTATTCCTTGCAATATTGGTAGTATTTTTGTTGATAAAGCTTTATATGATCTAGGGGCAGATTAATTTGATGCCTTTATCTACATTTTGTGAAGCTAGGTCTTGGGAGGTTCAACCTACAACCATCTCGCTCTGATTGGTGACCGTTCTATCAAATATCCTGAGGTATTGTAGAAGATGTGTTGGTAAAACTTGAACAATTTATCTTCCTGCAGATTTTGTGGTCCCTGGACATGGAGGAAGATTCTCGAGGTCCCAATTATTTTGGGACGACCTTTCCTAGCCACTGGAAGAGCATTGATAGATGTGCAAGATGGTAAGTTAACTCTAAGGGTCGGTGAGGACAAGGTTGTATTTGACATATTTCGATCCTTGAAGTACCCTAATGAGGTAAGTACTTGTCACATGATTAATATTTTGGATGCTGCTGTTGATTCATTTAAGGAGTTAGTTTTATCTGTTGATCCCTTAGAAACTTGCATGGCAAATTCAATGTTAGATCAGTTAGGGACATTGGACCATGAAATTACTTACTGTAATAAATCACTGAATCAATTGCCTACACTCCAATATGAACAATTCTCACAATTGCATGTCAATAATGTGGAAGAAATAAAACCTCCTGTTCTAGAATTGAAACAATTATCTGCACATCTTCGTTATGCTTTCTTAAGAGATTCATCTACTTATCCTGTGATTATTTTTGTTGATCTGAATAAAGAAGAGGAAGAAAAGTTGTTGAGAATCCTGAGAAGTCATAAGTCTGCTTTAGGGTGGTCAATTAGTGATATTAAGGGTATCAGTCCATCTGTAGTCATGCATAAAATCTTAATGGAAAATACCTTTAATCCATCAGTTGAATACCAAAGGAGGCTTAACCCAGAAATGAAGGAGGTAGTTAAAGCTGAGGTACTCAAACTGTTAAATGCAAGAATTATTTATGCTATATCTGACAGTTCTTGGGTGAGCCCAGTGCAGGTGGTTCCAAAGAAAGGGGGGATGCCTGTCATAAAAAATGACAAGAATGAGTTCATATCTACGGAGACAACCATCTGATGGCGTGTCTCAGATCGATTCTGAGGAAGTTGAATAAGGCTACATGAAAAAATCACTTTCCCCTTCCTTTTATTGATCAGATGCTTGATAGACTTGCTGGTTATCCTTACTATTGTTTTCTTGATGGTTATTCAGGTTATAACCAGATTGCTATTACTCCTGAGGACCAAGAGGAGACTACTTTCACATGCCCTTATGGAACATATGCTTTTAGGAGAATGCCATTTGGATTTTGCAATGCACCTGCCACTTTCCAGCGTTGCATGATGGCAATATTCCATGACATGATTGAGGAGATAATGGAGGTTTTTATGGATGATTTTTTCGCCTTTGGTTGTTCATTTGATATCTGTTTGCATAATCTCGCGTGTTTTCTGAGAGGTGCCGGGGAAACTAACCTTATTTTGAATTGGGAAAAATGCCATTTTATGGTCAAGGAAGGTATAGTCCTAGGGCACAAAGTCTCTGAAAAGGGACTAGAGGTGGATAGAGCTAAGATTTCAACCATTGAACAACTACCACCTCCAATTAATGTTAAGGGAGTACGCAGTTTCTTAGGACATGCAGGGTTTTATAGACGTTTCATACAAGATTTTTCAAAAATTGTGAAACCCCTGTGTAACATGTTAGAAAAAAATCTCCTTTTGTATTTAGTGATGACTGTTTAGTTGCTTTTGATCTTTTGAAGAAAAGCTAACCTCGCTCCCATTATTGTTGTGCAGATTGAGTCAACCTTTGAGATCATGTGTGATGCTAGTGACTACGCTGTAGGCGCAGTTCTAGGCCAACGTCGGGAAAAGATTTTCAGGACCATTTATTATGCAAACAAAACTTTAGATAGTGCACAACAAAATTACATTACAACTGAAAAAGAGATGCTTGCTGTCGTGTTTTCTTTTGATAAATTTAGGCCTTATCTGTTAGGGACTGGAGTAATTGTACACACTGATCATGTTGCACTTAGATATTTATTTGATAAGAAAGATGCTAAACCTCGCCTGATTAGATGGATTCTTTTGTTGCAGGAGTTTGACTTTGATATCAGAGATAGGAAAGAATGTGAAAATGTGGTAGCTGACCACCTATCCAGGATAGAAAAAGAGGACAATTCACCTTCTCTCCCTATCACAGAAGATTTTCCTGATGAAAGACTTTATCAGGTACAGGATAATTTACCATGGTTTGCTGATTATGTGAATTATCTTGCAGGAGGAGTAATGCCACCAGATCTTACTTCTCAACAAAAGAAGAAATTCTTACATGATGTGAAGTCTTATCTATGGGATGATCCATTACTCTTCAAGGTTGGTGCAGATCAACTTATCAGAAGGTGTGTGCATCGAGAGGAAGTGGGCAAAATCATACATGACTGTCATGCCTCCCCTTATGGAGGACATTTTGGACCCACTCGAACAGCTGTTAAAGTATTACAATCAGGTTTTTATTGGCCTACTCTTTTTAAAGATTACTATACTTTTGTACGAACTTGTGATCGATGCCAACGCACAGGTAATATTTCACGTCAGCATGAACTTCCTCTTACCCCTATTCTTGAAGTTGAATTATTTGATGTCTGGAGAATAGATTTTATGGTGCCTTTTCCATCTTCACATGGTTATCTCAGATATCCCAGTTGCATGAGATTATGTTTCTAAGTGGGTAGAGGCCATTGCCGCCAAGAAAAATGATGCTCGTGTTGTCATTAAGTTTTTACACAAAAATATTTTCACGAGATTTGGCACCCATCGAGCTATTATTAGTGATGAGGGCACTCATTTTTGTTGAGATTTTTGTCCTAATCTCGTGTTTGTAATATATTGTTTGAAATTAATAAGAGTTATTCATTTCATCACTTTGTGTCTCGCAATATTTATAAACTTTTCCAATAAACTAAGCTCCAAGGTCATTGAATTTATGAGAGAACTAGAGCTTGAGCGGTGTGTAGTGGACACTGGGGAGGATCACGTTTGAGTTAATGACCCGAAGCGGTCTCACAAGATATGGATAGGGTTGGAAACCTAATCCTCGGATACACTGTGGATGCGACCGCTTTGTATTAGATACAAGCGAGGTGATCGACTCTCGTTCATGTGGTTGACATGCGAGTGGGGCATCCGTGCAATGAGATTGTACAAGACCGGACCGTGATTTATTAGACCTCACCGATGTAACACCGTTGTGAAGAAGAACTAATAACTTCAGAGTGGTGAGCATTAGTGACTCGACACGAATCTCGAGCGTGTTACGGACTCCGCCTCTGCGAGGGTCCGTTATTTGACTAGTACGGGTGAGGGTGGTCACGGCTACTCGCCCAATATGCCTATCTTCTCGTGTGAGAACCTAGTAGGAGTTGGGAACCGAACTACGCGAGATGGAATTCACTCGTTCCCGCCCTTTAGGAAACTAGAGGGGTTGTTCCCTTGAGTGCTGTCTCCAGGGCTTGGACAACGGGCACCCACCTTCTCACTAGCCCGAGAAGGGTGTTGTGTTTGGTTGGACCATCACAATATGTTGTTCATTAGAGAAGCAGTGGGGACTTAAGGAACAAGAGGTAGACACAGGGGTAAAGCGGTAATTTGACCCAGTGTGTCACGAACAACCCGTGAAGGGTCGACTCATGGAATTGGTTATATCGGTGGACACGTAATATTCTCGTGACCGGGAGTGAAACTACGGGCTATAGTGGAGTGTTACCGTAGCTAATGAATGTTGGTTAACCGGGTCAAAGAGTTAGGCAGGTTAATCTCGGATCATTGGAGCCCGTCACTGTAGGTCCATTAGGTCCCTCGGTTGGCTTCACCTAGGTTAAAAGAAGGGTTAATGTTTTGGTATGAAATTGAAGTGTTCAATTTCACTTTAAGGGCATTTATGTCATTTATACAAGATATGAATGATATAATATATAGTTTAATGTGAATGAGATTCATAATAAACTATAGGTTAGCCTAATTATTGAATTAGGGCTAATTGGAGAAATTAAATGAGAGAAATTAAATTGGATGTGATTCAATTTAATTAAGACACAATTATTGCAAATGAGATTTGCAATATGAGATATGAGATATCTTATATTATATGGTTTTGCAAATGAGATTTGCATAACCTATGGTTGTGGTAAAGTGGTAATAATGAGGAGATGTTAACTCCCTTATTCCACTATTTAATCCCTTTGCAAGAAGGTTTTGGTAAGCTCTCTTCTCATTTTTTGTTTTTCACCAAAGAGAAGAAAAGAGAATTCTCTCTACTCTCTCATTTCTCCTCCCTCTCCAAAACACAAAGAAGTTCCCACCAACTTCCCTTCTCCAAAAGAGAACAACCGAGAAGATCACTTGGTGGTGTTCGAGATCGTTTTGGTGGAAGATTTCGTTGAGATCGAGTAGCACGAAGAGTTCATGACCTGAGGAAGAATTTGTTGTATTTGTCTACAACAAGTAAGTAAGATCTCTTCTTGCTGTAAATTTCTTCTTCTTCAAGCATGTTTAGCCTAGATCTAAGTATTAGATCAATTTTAATAAACACAAGTTGCATAGTGATACTTTGATGATTCAATCGTCTTCCGCTGCGTGGGATTCTCATTCCCTTCAATTGGTATCAGAGCCAAGTTGATGGTTCTTCATTTATGCACTGTTTTGTTAAAATTAGGTGGGTATTTTGTCATAATTTCATGAGATGATTGCTTGGTTTGCATTATGGATGTTTAAAGTTTTTGGCACTAGTTTAAATTTACAATTATGTTGATGAGATCAATGTAAGGGCCCGTTGTTTTTGGGCATTTTGTTGTAAATCGAGTGTGTAAGTCCGGTCGTTCGTGGCAAGAGTTGCCGTGGAAGAAATCGGAGCGAAACAAAGTGAATTCGATGGAAGAACAACAAAGTGTTTTGTTGCTTTGTCGATGGCGTTGAGACAACGCCGCCGGCGGCGCCTCAACGCCGCATTCTCGCGCGAGGCGTTGTTGCAGAGTAGCGTTAACGCGCATTGGCGTTGAGAACGCAGGCTCGACGCCGAGGCGATAACGTTGCAACGCGCGCCACAGCGCAAGGTAACGCGCACGCGCTGAGAAGCGAGTCGCAGCAAGCCGCGAGGAAGTGGGGCGAGCTTCTCATCATTGGCAGTTATTTTCCGTTTTTATTTATTTTATTATTTATAAAATATTATTTATTTAATTAATTTAATTAATTTATTAAATAATATTAATATAATTGTTATTGTTGAAATAGAAATTTCGGCGAATCCAAAATTGCCACGTCATCACTCGTCATTGATGGCAAAATTATTTAATTAGTGATTAATTAAATATGCAAGCATCCCTAAATTAAATTGGTGATTATACAATTGGGTTTGATAGACAATAGTCTAAATTATAGGCCCAATTAGCAAAAGTCCAGTCCGATCCAGAGACGTAGGTCCAAAATCAATCAGGTCCGGTCTAGGATAGAAGGCCCAAATTAGCCAAGTCCAAAAAGGTTGGCCCAACCCAAAATGGTTGGCCCAAAGCCAAGACCCAACCTAAAGAAGTTGGCCCAACAAAGAGCAGGCCCAATCCAACGGGCCCAAGCCCATCTGGAGGCCCAGAGGAACTCTATAAATAGAGACCTCCCTCCTTCATTTTCAAGGTTCAGAAACTTGAGGCTTCAGAGAGAATTCACAAACCAGAAGACTCTTTGCATTCTTAAAGATCAAAGACTTTCTGAACGAAGAACACGACGTCAAAGATCAAGAACGTTGCTTCGAATCTGAAAAACCCATTGCAACTTCAATCTGAACGAAGAACACGACGTCAAAGATCAAGAACGTTGCTTCGAATCAGAAGAACCCATTGCAGCTTCAATCTCGAGAACAAGCTTTTGTAGCCCTCGAGTGAAACATACAAATAGGAGAGAGAATCAGAGGATCAAGTATTAGAGATTGTACTCACAAAATACTGAAACCAATACAACACAAGTTCATTTACACGTGTCTCATTTCCATCCGCTGGTTGAAATCTCGTGTGAACAGTTATATTAATGTTATTTAATTAAATAAGTGCCCATAGGTGTCTAAAACCGGTCCATTTTTGCTATTTAATTATTTTATGCATGAGATGTATATTTTAATTAATTTCTATTGCATAATGTATGTCATATAGATTTAAAATCCAACCTTAGGTTAAACATTTCATGCATCATATTTATATTATAAGAGTTATACTATATAGTATGCATGATAGGATTATATTATAAGAGTTATAATATAATGTATGCATGTTTTAATTTATTTAAATGTAAGTGTTATATTTTAAATTAAATGCATGCTCATGCATTTAATTCATGTGATGAATAGATGTTATAGAAATGCATGCAACCTAAGTTAATTATTAGTTTTAAAGTGTTTAGAACTTGAATAATTAGACTTAGGTTTTCTATTTTTCTAATATGATTAGAAATTTAGGAATTCAAATATAACTTTTGAATGGAGACTGATAAGTAACTCTGTCTAAGGAAGGTTTTGTCTAAGGTTGGGTATTTAAGTTGACGCTTGCGGAACACCCCTACCTGGAAACTGACCTGGGAGTGAATTCCGTCCGGAGATTCTTAGGTTATATTCTCGTGAGTGCTGTTAATTAAGTGTTAATTAATTTACTCACATAGACCTAAGTTAATAATGTGATTATAAACTTAGGTTAATACCATATAAGGGTTATATTGGTAGACTTAGGTAAATTTTAGCCGGTTTATCTAGGTCAATCCCGAATGAAAATTAAAGTGCTGAGTGGGAGGAAATATAGTGTATGAGATACATTTGAATTTCCAACCACAAATCTCCTTTAAGTCCGCACCGTGAGATTCTATACTCGGCCTCGTGGCGCAAATGGGAGCGTCCCCCTTCGGGTGGCATTTGTATAGTTCAATATCATCGTGGATGGAGAGAGTACTTATAGTTAGTGGGAGCGGGACTTGTGAAAACGAGTCCCACGGCCTCTTCTTTCGATTCACACCGTGAGACGCCTATGATCTGCCTGCTAGTTAGACCTGGACCAGACAATCCCTTCGGAGGGCTTGATCATGGGAGTCGGAACACCGTGAATTCCCGAAAGGGATACAGTTTCCTGGTTGGTTTTCCTTTTTGGTTCACCCTTCGGTGGCTATTGTTTGGACGGATGCTTGGAAACTTAAAGATTGAGGGTGACACTCACAGAATTCATTAAGTGTTAATGAATTCGACCGAACAATGGTAATTGGACGCCTAATGGAATAAAAGTTATTCTGGGATTAGGGTCTGATCGAGAAAGTCTCGTCCTAGAGGAGGAGTGTTCTTTTCACCCTTCGGTGGCGGTCATTCTAAACCTTTAGGGTATCATTGCAAAATTTTGAATGACCTAGGGATCATGAAACATTTTTTTGCTAAATCTTGATTGGTTTTCAAAAAGTTTTTTTTTGCGAGACTAATACAAAGTTTTCCTTATTTTTCAGCTAAAAATGTCTAGTGCAATAATAGCTTTACTCGCTTCGGATAAGTTAGTGGGAGTTAATTACCAGAGTTGGAAAAACAACATTAATACAATTTTGGTACAAGACGACATAAAGTTCGTGCTATCTGAGGAGTGTCCTCAGATGCCGGGCTCGACCGCGTCGCGAAGTGTTCGCGATGCGTACGATCGCTGGATCAGGGCCAATGAAAAGGCCAAGGTCTACATAATTGCCATCATATTTGATGTCTTGGCAAAAAAGCATGAGCTGATGGTTTCCGCTAAGGAGATCATGGAGTCCTTGCAGGAAATGTTTGGACAACGATCCTTTCAGTCCGACATGACTCGCGCTCAAATACGTTTTCAACGCACGGATGAAAGAGGGTCGATCGTCCGCGTGAACACGTTCTAGACATGATGACCCACATTCATCCGGGTTGAGATGAACGAGCTTCGATCGACGAGTGGAGCAGTCCGTTTTATTTTGGAGACTCTTAGAAGAGTTTCCGTCAGTTTGTAGCAATGCTGTTATGAACAAAATTAGCTACGGTCTGACTACCCTCCTCAATGAGCTACAAAATTTCCAATCCTTGAACAGGGTCAAGGAATCTGAGGCAAATGTTGCCTACAGGTCTTATCACAGAGGTTCGACCTGCGGGATGAAACTCGTTGCTCCTTCACGCCCCCAAAGGGAAGAAGAGGATGAAGAGGGGTAAATCGACCAGGCCGCCGCCGCCCACAAGGGCAAGAAGGTCAAGGAGGTTGCGAGAGAAAGAAAAGTGTTTCCACCGCGGGCGGTCATCGGAAGAGAAGCGCCCCAAATTCTGGCCGAGAGGAAGAATCAAGGTGAATGTGATTTACTTGTAGATCAAACATGTTTAGTGGAGAGTAAAGTGACTCTGCCGATATTGGATTCGGCGCCACTAACCACGTTTGTTCTTCTTTTCAGGATTGATTCTCGCAAACACGCGAGAGGTGAGGTGACTCTACGGGTTGGATCAGGGGAGCTTGCCTCTCGCTGCGCCGATCGGCACGCAGTGAAGCTACAACCCATGGAAGTACTTATTGTTGGACAATTTGTACATAGTTCCAGGGTTTACTAGAAACCTTGTTTCCATTTCCTGCTTAATTGAACATTGTATTTCCGTTTCTTTTGAATTGAATAAAGCATTTATTTCTTTCAAAGGGAATGTTATTTGTTCAGCTTCACTTGAAAATAATCTGTATGTTTTGAAACCCAATTCGGTCAAAAGTGTTTTGAATACTGAATTATTTAAAACTGCAGAAACACGAACTAAGAAAGCAAAAGTTTCTCCAAAAGAAAATGCCCAACTTTGGCATCTTCGGTTAGGCCACATTAATCTCAATAGGATTGAGAAACTAGTGAAGAGTGGACTTCTAAACGAGTTGGAAGAAAACTCTTTGTCGGTGTGTGAGTCATGCCTTGAGGGCAAAATGACCAAACGTTCTTTTAGTGGAAAAGGATATAGAGCCAAAGAGCCTCTTGAGTTAGTACATTCTGACCTCTGTGGTCCGATGAATGTTAAAGCCCGGGGTGGTTATGAGTATTTCGTGTCTTTCATAGACGATTACTCCAGATATGGGTATATTTACCTAATGCACAAGAAGTCTGAAACCCTTGAAAAGTTCAAGGAGTACAAGACTGAGGTTGAAAACCTCTTAGGTAAATCGCTTAAAACACTTCGATCGGATCGAGGTGGAGAGTACATGGACACTGAATTCCAGGACTATATGATAGAACACGGAATTACGTCCCAACTCTCAGCGCCTGGTATGCCACAACAGAATGGTGTATCGGAGAGGAGAAACAGAATCTTGTTGGACATGGTTCGGTCGATGATGAGCTATGCTCGTCTCCCGATTCTTTTTGTAGTGCAGTGGAGATCGCGATTTATATTTTGAACAACGTTTCGTCGAAGAGTGTTTGTGAAACACCTTTCAAGCTCCGGAGTGGACGTAAAGGCGCTTTACATCACTTCGAGATTTGGGGATGCCGGACCCATGTGTTGGTGTCAAACCCAAAAAAGTTGGAACCCCGTTCGAAATTGTGCCTATTCGTAGGTTACCCTAAAGAGACTAGGGGTGGTATGTTTTACGATCGTAAGGAAAATAGGGTGCTTGTGTCGACAAACGCCACTTTCCTAAAGGAAGACCACGTCAGGGATCATTTACCAAGGAGTAAAATTGTATTAAATGAAATGGATAAAGACATCGCCAAGAGTTCTTGATGAGGCTAGTACGTCAATAAGTGTTGTTGATCCTAGCACGTCTAGTCAAAACCGTTCCCAAGAGTTGGGAATGCCTCGACGTAGTGGGAGGGTTGTGAGACAGCCTGATCGCTACATGGGTTTAGCTGAAACCTCAGTTGTCGCTCTTGATGATGACTGTGAGGATCCATTGACCTATGATTAGGCAATGGTTGATGTTGACAAAGACGAGTGGATTAAAGTTATGGACCAGGAAATGGAGTCTATGTACTTCAATTCTGTGTGGGAGCTTGTGGATCAACCAGATGGGGTAAAACCTATTGGTTGCAAATGGATCTACAAGCGTAAACGTGGCGTAGATGGGAAGGTGCAGACCTTCAAAGCCCGACTTGTGGCAAAGGGTTTTACCCAGGTTGAAGGGGTTGACTATGAGGAGACTTTTTCACCTGTTGCCATGGTAAAGTCGATCAGGATCCTTCTGGCCATTGTCGCGTATTGTGACTACAAGGTATGGCAAATGGATGTCAAGACATCCTTTCTGAATGGCAAACTTGATGAGACCATCTACATGGACCAGCCCAAAGGGTTCATTGCCCAAGGCCAAGAGCAAAAGGTTTGTCGGCTTCATAGGTCCATTTATGGACTGAAACAAGCTTCGAGGTCTTGGAATATAAGGTTTGATGAGGCGATCAAATCTTATGGCTTTGATCAAAATGTCGACGAGCCTTGTGTCTACAAGAAAATCGTTGACAAAACTGTCGCATTTTTGGTATTGTATGTGGACGATATTCTTCTCATTGGGAATGAGGTAGAATTTCTTACTGACGTTAAGAAGTGGCTAGCTTCGCAATTCCAAATGAAAGATTTGAAAGAAGCTCAGTATGTTCTAGGTATCCAGATTGTCCGGAACCGGAAGAACAGATCGCTAGCCCTGTCTCAGGCGTCTTATATTGACAAGATGTTGTCTAGATATAAGATGCAGAACTCCAAGAAGGGCTTGCTGCCTTTCAGGCATGGAGTTCACTTGTCTAAGGATCAGTGTCCTAAGACTCCTCAAGATGTTGAGGATATGAGACGAATTCCATATGCTTCACCTGTAGGGAGCCTGATGTATGCCATGCTGTGTACTAGGCCCAACATCTGTTATGCAGTAGGAATTGTAAGTAGATATCAGTCCAATCCAGGATTAGATCACTGGACAGCCGTAAAGGCAATCCTCAAGTATCGTAGGAGAACGAGAAACTACAGCTTAGTATATGGTAGTGGGGATTTGATCCTTATGGGATACACGGATTCTGATTTTTCAGACTGATAAGGATTCTAGGAAATCCACTTCGGGGTCAACCTTCATTCTGAATGGAGGAGCTGTAGTATGGCGAAGCATCAAGCAGGGTTGCATCGTTGATTCCACTATGGAAGCGGAGTATGTTGCGGCTTGTGAAGCTGCAAAGGAAGCTGTTTGGCTTAGGAAGTTCATGATGATTTAGAAGTTGTTCCAAATATGAACTTGTTGATCACTAATCGCTCGTGATAACAATGGTGCAAGAGCCAACTCACGTGAGCCTCGGAGCCATAAGAGAGGCAAACACATTGAGCGCAAGTATCATTTGATACGAGATTGTGTGCACCGCAGAGACGCGATTTGGCCACGAAGATAGCGTCTTGAGCACAACGTAGTTGATCCATTTACAAAGCCCCTCACGGCTAAGGTGTTTGAGGGTCACCTAGAGAGTCTAGGTCTTCGAGAGCTTCCTGACTAGGGCAAGTGGGAGATGTGTAAACGGGTATTCAATGCCCTAGTTTATTGTATTACTTCATTGTAATTTATGTACATTTCTGAAATGTATTTTCTCCACTAGCTTAGTCCAAGTGGGAGTTTGTTGGGATTTTTGTCCTAATCTCTTGTTTGTAATATATTGTTTGAAATTAATAAGAGTTATTCATTTCATCACTTTGTGTCTCACAATATTTATAAACTTTTCCAATAAACTAAGCTCCGTGGTCATTGAATTTATGAGAGAACTAGAGCTTGAACGGTGTGTAGGGACACACAGGGGATGATCACGTTCGAGTTAATGACCCGAACGGTCTACTGATATGGATAGGGTTGGAAACCTAATCACGGATACACTGCTTTGTGGATGCGACCCGCTTTGTATTAGATACAAACGAGGTGATCTGACTCGTTCATGTGGTTGACATGCGAGTGGGGGCATCCTGTGCAATGAGATTGTACAAGACCGGACCGTGATTTATTAGACCTACTGATGTAACACCGTTGACAGTAAGAACTAATAACTTCGTAGCTGAGCATTAGTGACTCGACCTAAATCCTGAGCGTGTTACGGACTCCTGTCTGCGAGAGTCTGTTATTTGACTAGTACGGGTGAGGGTGGTCACAGCTACTCGCCCAATATGCCTATCTTCTCAGGGACAGAACCTAGTAGGGAGTTGGGAACTGAACTACGCGAGATGGAATTCACTCGTTCCCGCCCTTAGGGAAACTAGAGGGGTTGTTCCCTTGAGTGCTGTCTCCATGGCTTGGACAACGGGCACCCACCTTCTCACTAGCCCGAGAAGGGTATTGTGTTTGGTTGGACCATCACAATATGTTGTTCATTAGAGAAGCAGTGGGGACTTAAGGAACAAGAGGTAGACACAGGGGTAAAACGGTAATTTGACCCAGCCGTGTCTACGAACAACCTGTGAAGGGTCGACTCATGGGAATTGGTTATATCGGTGGACACGTAATATTCTCGTGACCGACGGGAGTGAAACTACGGGCTATAGTGGAGTGTTACCGTAGCTAATGAATGTTGGTTAACTTGGGTCAAAGAGTTAAGCGAGTTAATCTCGGATCATTGGAGCCCGCCATCAGTAGGTCCATTAGGTCCTCGGTTGGCTCCACCTAGGTTAAAATAAGGGTTAATGTTTTGGTATGAAATTGAAGTGTTCAATTTCACTTTAAGGGCATTTATGTCATTTATACAAGATATGAATGATATAATATATAGTTTAATGTGAATGAGATTCATAATAAACTATAGGTTAGCCTAATTGTTGAATTAGGGTTAATTGGAGAAATTAAATGAGAGAAATTAAATTGGATGTGATTCAATTTAATTAATCCACAATTATTGCAAATGAGATTTGCAATATGAGATATGAGATATCTTATATTATATGGTTTTGCAAATGAGATTTGCATAACCTATGGTTGTGGTAAAATGGTTATAATGAGGAGATGTTAACTCCTTATTCCACTATTTAAAACCCTTTGCAAGAAGGTTTTGGTAAGCTCTCTTCTCATTTTTTGTTTTTCACCAAAGAGAAGAAAAGAGAATTCTCTCTACTCTCTCATTTCTCCTCCCTCTCCAAAACACAAAGAAGTTCGAACTAACTTCCCTTCTCCAAAAGAGAACAACCGAGAAGATCACTTGGTGGTGTTCGAGATCGTTTTTGGTGGAAGATTTCGTTGAGATCGAGTAGCACGAAGAGTTCGTGACTTGAGGAAGAATTTGTTTGATTTGTCTACAACAAGTAAGTAAGATCTCTTCTTGTTTGTAAATTTCTTCTTCTTCAAGCATGTTTAGCCTAGATCTAAGTGTTAGATCAATTTTAATAAACACAAGTTGCATAGTGATACTTCACGATTTCAATCGTCTTTCCGCGTGTGGATTCTCATTCCCTTCAATTTTTGCAATAAAACTGTTTGATTCTATGTTAGCCAGGTATGGAGTTAGGCATAAGGTCTCATTAGCATATCATCCTCAGACAAATGGCCAAGCTGAGATCTCAAATAGAGAGATTAAACTCATTCTGGAGGAAACACTCAAGACCAACAGGAAGGATTGGGCCCACAAATTGGATGAGGTACTATGAGCATATCGCACGACCTTCAAAACACCGATAGGTGCATCACCATACCGATTGGTGCTTGGCAAGGCGTGCCATTTACCTGTGGAGCTGGAACATAAAGCCTATTGGGCCATCAGAACTCTTAACTTTGACCTTCAGAAGGCGGGCGAGCAAAGATTGTTGCAAATCAACGAGATGGAGGAGTTCAGAAATCAAGCCTATGAGAACGCCAAGTTATATAAAGAAAGAACAACTCATTGGCATGATCAACAGATAAAAAATAGAATATTTTCTCCTAGTCAGCAAGTTCTCCTTTTTAACTCACGTTTACGTTTGTTTCCAGGTAAATTGAAATCAAGGTGGTCGGGTCCATTCACTGTGAAGGAAGTATTTCCTTATGGGGCAATTGAGTTGCAAGGCAAGGATGGAGCATTGTTCAAAGTCAATGGGCAGCGTGTGAAATATTATTGCGGTGACGAGGAGCGACATTTGGAGAACATTGTCCCATCGATGGAAATGTCACGTGACCAAACTATGGTGGTCCGGTGAAAGACGCGTTAAAGAAAGCGCTGAACGGGAGGCAACCCGTTGTATTTTAATTCAGTTACTTCAATTTTATTTCATTATATTATTTTATCTTATTTTATTTTACTTTATTATATTATTTTATCATCTATTAGTTGGTTGACATTTTTTGTTTTCTGTTTTCAGGTTTAAAATAAAAAAAAGGTCTTGAAACGGCGTCGCAACGCTTATCCAAGCGTTGCAACCCTTGCGCTAGCGTTGCAACGCCAGCGTAAGCGTTACAGCAACGCGCGCTTCATCGACAAACGATCCGTGAGGACAAAGATTGGTAACGCTGTTGTCGAGAAATCTGAGATTTTAAAATTCCAGATTTCGCCAAAACCCCAAATTTCATCTTCTCCTCTCTTTTCTCTCTTCTTTCTTTCAATCTCTCTCAATATTTTCCCAAGATTGTTCACTTTCACCCTTCCCCACTCACTTTTTTTCCTATTTTGTGCTAGATTGGGCATTTTGGGGCAAGATTCATACCCATTTGAAGGCAAGTCGTGGGTAACTATTTCTCTACCCTTTTCTTTCCGATTTTTGTGTTGTTGTAATTTGACCCAGCTGGTGTTACGAACATTCGTGAAGGATTGACTTGTTGTTATTGGTCAATATCCGTGGACATAGAAATATATCTCTGCAGTGAGAAGAGTGCAAACCGCAGGACTTTAGTGGAGTGTTCCCACAGCTTAACGAATGTTGATTAGGAGGTTAATGAGACTAACCGAATAATTTCAGATCGTTGGAGCTTCTGATCTGTAGGTCCATTAGGTCCACCTTCTAGCTCGTAAAGGGTTCTTAGATCGTTTGAATTTGAAATGTTCAAATTCATTAGGGAATAAATTTAATGTATATAGATACATTATAATATAAAGTTTTGGAACTATATATTATAAATTTAATGTGAATATGATTCATATTAAATTATGTGAGAGAATTAAATATTTGAAAGAGTTCAAATATTAATTTAAATATGAATGAGATTCATGTTTAAAAACTATAGGTTAAAATTTAATGTGCATAAGATGTGCATTTAAACTATAGGATAGAGGATAATTGATTAAATGTGATTTAATTTATATTAAATATATGATATTTAATTTATGATTAATTAAATATGATTTAATTAATTATATTATATTATTTAATTTATATTTTTATTATTTATTAAATAATATAATTAAATAAGGAGGGAACGTGTCAGCATGACACGTTCCCCATGTCTTCCAACTGTCTAATCGATAGGGAGTGGGGAGTTGCCCTCTAGAGTGCTTTTTCTCCAATTGGGAGAAGAGAAGAATTGATCGATGAATTGAGATTCACAGGCAAAAACTCTCTTTCTCTTTGAAATTTTCCACCTTCCAAATTGTTGGAAACCTTCCTACCAAGGTTGATCTAAGCTACTCAGAGACATAGGAGGTTTCATTTGCGTGGTGTTGTCCCCTGTGGTGAAGAAAGAATAGAGGAGTTTCTCTCGTGTTCTGTGTTGTTATACGATTGGCAAGGAGTTCTTTGAATTGAAACTACAAAGGTAATCATCTCTATCCTTTTAGTTTAATTGTTAAATAACATATTTGCATGTTTAATTTCTATGCCTAATTGGATTAGAAATTGTATGCTTATCTATTTTTTATTGTCAATGTACTGGTATTTGTTTTCAACCAAAAACAATCAAGCAATTTCGATCTTCTAACCACGTTTTCGCTGCTCAAGGGAATCAGATCTCCATCATACTTAACACCGTGAATGGAGCTCAACACCTATTCAACCCTTTCCTAAGTGCTTTTAAGTCTCTAAACAGTTAAACTCATATGTCTATGACTAATTTTGACTTAGATGATAATGAACACAATTCAAGATTCTAGAGGTTTTTATCTTATGTCTAGGTACAAAAGGCGAAGTTCTATGCCTAGACTCTTCTCCTAGATTACTTTTATGAAAAAACGTGCTCGATCCAACCCTTCATTATTGAATCACACACAAGCTATGCTAACTCAAGTGATCGGTTTAAGCTAACAATGAAACTAGAACTCAATAAAAGCAAATGATGCTAAATGTTAAGCAAGGTTGCTAGAAATCACATGGAGGGGCTTTTCTCCTTAATAGGATATCCACTTCATTGAATTCCCTCTAAGGAGTTTAGCAACTCGTTGAAAATAAAACAAAAGTGTAGAAAATAAAAACAAGACATAAATGAGAAAAGATAAACTTCATTGGTGAACTATAACTGAATCCAAGGTTTTAGAATTGAACAACATAAATTGAAATTGAAACTACAAATTGTATAAAATAAAAACAGAAACTTATAATTGAATTAAAGAATGAAAAATAGAAACTAACTAATAAGAATACACGAAATACAAAATGCAAAAGAAAACTAAGAAAAACCTGAAAATGTTCTTTTTTTCTGACTTTGTTCAATCTCTTAATAGGAGAATAAATGCTTACACTCCCTTTTTTTTAAGTTCGTGTCTAAATGAAGTCTGAATAGAGCTTGGGAGAGACTTAGTATGACGGTTAAAAGAAAAGAAAGCAATAGAATATTGGTGAAGAAATAAATAGGAATCCAAGCTCTCTTGAAACTAAAGCTTGAGCCGCCTTTTATAGACCTCAAGGTCTAGGGCTTGCTTTTGAGATAAGTGTGGAGAGGGTTGGCTGATCATATCCCTTGATCCTTAGAGATTTGATAGGCAATATTTGATTTTATCCGATTTATCAAAGAACTCTTGTGAATCTAGGAAAATCTGCCAAAGAGGTCCAAATGCATCAGTATAGTGAGTGCAATTGTGTTGTTATCGAAATGCCTTAATGTGACCACATTGTTGGGCAGATTTGGTGTTCATCTTGTAATTAATAGTTGGAGTTTGACTTTTGCTCTCAATTGTTGGTGTATCCACAGTTGCATATGTTTTAGATCTTCTTTATTTTTTATTAGTTGCGACAAAATTTGAGTGGATTTGGGTCCTTTTTCTGCCTCTACAAAAAAATCAACAAAAATAACACTTTCTTAACAAAAATGACTCTAAACACACCTAAAAACTTTTTTTTACAAAATCAAGACTTTAAATACATGTAAAACTTGTTTTTTACTTAAATTCACCCTAAATGACATGAATTATAAGATTAAATTCTTGTTTTCTAAGCAAGCAACTTTGTTTTTAGAGCCAACCAACACTCATAAATGAGCATTATCAGCTACAAACAGTGTCTCGATGCTAGGCTCACCATGTCAAATGATGAGTTATGGTAAATTTAATGTTATATCAATACTCTAATACTCTCCCTCACTTTGGACATGAAATTTGTAGATGTCCCACAAGTGAAAATCGATGATAAATGGGGAAAATAATATTACATAAGGATTTGAACTCAAGACCTCATATTTTGATACCATGTTAAATCATCAATCCAAAGGCTTAAGTTGATAGGTTATGGTAAATTTAATATTATATCAACACTTTAATGTGCAAGCATAAGAACAATGATGGTGTTTGGTGTAGCATCAAGACGTTGTCTCAATAGATAGTATATATTCTTCGCTTTATCTTCGTGCAAAGGGAGGCCAAATCGAGGGGTTTAGCCTAAAAAAGTCTTTATTTCTAATAATATAATGCTCATATTTTCATATTTATAACCCTTTTTACTTAAGCTATTTGCACACAATGCATACTTTTATGTTTAATAAATATAATAAATTAATGAGAAAATAGCCAAAATTAGCGAGGAGTGTTTTGATCTAAGAAATAAGAAGTAAAAGGAAGAGAACTGATTTTTAATGAGTTTTGATGTTTTTATGCAGAAAAGTGAAGAATGCCAAAATTGTGATTACAATTGCAACTACAATTTCGCCTGAGACAGAAATTTGAAAATTTGGGAGAAAATCTAGAAATTTGATTTTCTGCAAATATTTGAAGATTCTCTCTATGATATGGGCTCATAAAGATCTGATTCTTTTCTTAACCATTTATGGAGCAAACCCTTGTATTTGGAGGCTATAAATAAGAAGATTTAAGCTATGAAAAGAGGGGCCACAAGTATTTACAACTGTCGAAATACCTATTTATTTTCTGCACTTCCACTTTTCTTTTTTCTCGACTTTAAGGAGGAAGAACACTATATAAACTTAAATCCAATGATATGAAAACCCTAGCGAATTAACATTAGGAAACCTTTGATTATGTAACCCCTAATTCTCAAACACTAAAACCCCTCAAATCAATTCAATTTCAATCCTAAGGGAAGGATTAGATAAGGATTACCTTGTTGATCGAAGACCAAGAGTGTAACGCCCCTACTTTTCTATAACCAAATTCCTAGGGACATTACTACACATGCATGCATTTATAGGCCGGGAGATAAAAAGAACTTAAAAGCCATTTCCAATTATCGTAAATAGTTCCAGGGATCCCAAAAAAAAACAAAACATTCAAATCATTTAAAAACATCACATCAGCTTGGCCTATTAAAACTGTAAGTAAGTTTAACTTCAATGAAAACATAGAGACCACAATAGTTCAAAATAATAATATGCGGAAATCATGCTGGTTCCCATGGTCCTAGTAACGCTCCCCCGTCACACGCCCTGCACGTCCTTCCCTTTACCTGAAAAACATTTTTAAAAGAAAGGGTGAGTATTGCAAAACAATACCCATAAGTAACCTCGCTACCGAGGTTTGGGATATGCATACACATACAATCATGATCTCTAAACTCATTCATAACATACATAGATGGGATCTAAAACTTTCTAGAGTTGCCAGGTCTTTAATCCATGGCTGCATATTTAATTGTCAGGCCTTTAATCCATGACTGCTTATTCAGTTGCCAGGTCTTTAATCCATGGTCATTCATTTAATTGCCGAGTCTTTAATCCATGGTTTGTTCATTTAATTGCAGTCTTTAATCCATGGTTGTTCATTTAATTGCAGTCTTTAATCCATGGTCATTCATTTAATTGCCGTGTCTTTAATCCATGGTTGTTCATTTAATTGCCGTGTCTTTAATCCATGGTCATTTCATATAATTGCTGTGTCTTTAATCCATGGTCGTTTCATATAATTGTGAGGCCGATTGGTCATCCCGAGTCATTTCATTTGGGTCCTCATGGACCCTCGTATTTTGACCCATAGGTCTCTATTGCATGTTTGACCATGCACATAGCGATCTCGTGGATAACCAATGTCCACACTATTCGTTAATTCATTTCGTGGCATACAAAACATGCATGAGGTCCCATCACCACATAATCATGGTGTACATATCACAAACATCATCATCAATATATCATTCATACTTTCTCATGGACAAAGGTGAAAATCATACTTTGTAAGAAACATGAAACATCCTCATACAAAAACCACTGTCCTATTCTCACATGAAATAATGGGATCCTTATACATATCATACGAGAATACTTTCACATAAAATAATGGTTCATTTTCACATAATACATCGAAGTATTTGCACATAAAATATCACGTATTCTCAAAATAATAACTGTGTATTTTCATGTGAAGAATATAAACTATTTCGCATAAAATCATGAAAATCATTTTCATTTACTCCCATTAAAAGTTCGGCACAAGGTCCCTTACCTCGAGCTTCGATTTTTATTCCCAAAACCTAATCGAACTCCCTGCCTATTCTCCTTTTAGCGAAACCTGATTCACACCAATTTCCGAATTTAAACTCCAAGTATCCACTAAAACCCTAATCATGCGATACTCTAAATACTGCATTAAGATGTAGTGTCCCGCTTACCTCGAGCTCAAAGCGAACACCTATTAATTCTTAGTCCGTTTTGACGATCAATCCCGCTCCAAGTTCGCTTCCTACAAAAGATATTCGAACCCGTAACCTAAGTTCTCAACCAAAACGCTTAAATAATCGGGACGGTACACAAATCATTCTCATCCGAACTCGATACCTAGCACGATCGCCATCGAACGACAATTCCTTCTTGTCTTTGTGAAGGTCACGACGGCGGTGAAGGGGAGGAATTCGCAGCGCGGCCGCTTCCGTGGGCTCTCGGCCGTGCAGTTTGTCGGTCGCTGGCGGCGCGAACTCGCGGACTACCGAGTTCGCGTGAGGAAGTTCGGCACGCGCAGGCTTCGGACGGCGATCTCCCGACACGGCGGCAGTTAGCCGCCTGGACTTGACGCGGGACTCTCTTCGCTCGTGGAACGGTGGGACGAGGATCATTCCGGCGGCGGCGCATGGCCCCGAGCAAAGAACTTTCGGTGGATCTGCAGCTCGGCGTTCGTCCGTGGGTCTTCGCCGATGAGGTTAGGGCTTCGTTGATTCTCCGGTCGTGCAGAACGAGTACTCCTCACGACCACGTCGGTTTCAGCGTTCGTGAGCTCCGGATGAGGCAGCTGGCGGCGGCACGGTGGATCTGGGGTTCCGGCTAGGGCACAATTTCGCGAAGGAGAGAGGTCTGCAGCGCGAGAGCTTGCATGAGAGGCGATTTGGACGACTGGAAGGCCGCCACTCTTCTTGCCGGTGGCTAGGGCATGGAGGTGATGGGAAGAGGTGATCGGCTAGGGTTGAGTGAAAGAGGGAGAGGTGGAGTCTTTTAGGTTAGGGTTTGCACATCAAAGAGAAGGAGAAAGTGTGTGCTCTTTTAGGGTTAGGGTTTGGTAAAATGAAGAGTAGATGTGGAGGCTAGGGTTTCTCATGATATATATACCATCTATCTAGGTCAAGTTGTGTGCTATTGATCACCCTAATTTAGGCCTAAATTACCAAAACGCCCTTAAAATTACCTTTCCCTTTTATTTTCATAGTTAATCTCATCTTAAAAGAGATAATTCACATAAGTTAAACAAAATTACGGCCTCCTCTCATGAAATGATTAAAACGCCAATCCAACTAAACACAGTGGCTAATAAAGTGTTAAATAAAATAACTAATAATACCTGGGATGATGGTCGTCACAAAGAGGTAAGGAACTGATTCCTCACTCAAGGGTTGAACACTCCACAAGCAAATTGATCAGACTTACTTGAATGTTCAGACATGCAACCTTGAACAAGAATTGCAAAGTGGCGAGACTCATGGCTCTCAAATGTAGATCACTACTGTTTCATTCAAAACTAAAACTAACTTCAGTACAACCTAATGGTCAAGCTTTAAATAGCTTCCCAAAATCCTAAATGGCATATCATAATAAATGACAAAAATATCCCTACTTAATATGACATAGAAGAATAAAATAGAAAATCAATAAAATAACATCAAAATTATAAAATACTAAAAATAAATTAACCCCTTGACAATTCATACCATCCTCACTTTCTTTTGAAGGATCGTCCTCGAATCTAAATCAATTCCTTGTAAAGCGATCTTAAAGTCATGAGAAGAAAATAGTGTCACTCTCGTCTTGGGTTTCTCTTGAATGGTCCTCTGGTAAAACAACATCATAAGCATGAAATGTCAATGACCCATCTCATCTTGGATTCCATTTCTTTTGGAAAGAATGATAGCATTTCCAATTCACATGTAGTTTGCAACCATAGAAAGAATTTGGACTAATCTTTGAGTTTTGCTTCATGTTCAATGCTTTAACAACCTGCAAAAACTCAAAAGAAAAACTAGGCAAACTTTGTTGAAGCTCACCTGTCAGAAAACAATCTCTTTTATCAAGTTCAAAAATGTTTTGTTTTGAAATCAAGAAAGATTTGTCCTCACAAGTTCTTAAAGACACATTCTTGACTTTTCTCTCATTTTGATCTCCGCACCGAGCATTACTCACTTGCTTTTCTCTCATTTGTGTTTTCACATTTTCTTCTTCATAAATTTCTATTATTGCTTTTTCCTCGGTCTCATGCCTTTTATTTTCCAACTCACACACATCAAGTTTTACTTCTCTTGGAAGCATTGATACAAGAGTAGGATCACATGTTACTTTCGTGATTGAATGTACTAACAAAGTGTCATCACAAATAATTGAGTTTCAAGCTCACAATCATCTACTTTTTCGCCCCCACTACTATCAACACAATATGCTTCTCCAGAAATAAGTGGCACAACAGTAGTAGTAAGATTACAGTCATGTGATTGCTTGCCATCTAATGACCTATTAGGAAAAATATCATTATCATGCATAGGTACAACATTGATAAGCTTTTCTTTTCTACATTCTACCTTATCAAAATTCTCATACATGGTAGGTAAACTAACCTTTGTCACAAATGTATTGGCATTGGAGGTAGTCTTAGATTTAGTGTACCTTAAAGATCTCTATTGGAGTTGCCTTTCTCTTTTGATGGAAATATCTACCATCTCTTCCAAATCCTCCCAAGGTCGAATTTCTTCTCGTTCAACAATCATCTTGGCAATCTTCTCATTAAGTCCTTGGTAGAATCGATTCATAGTAGTGTCTTCATCCTCATATAAATTAATCTTCTCAAGCAATACAAGCATCTCTTCGTAGTACTTTTCAACATTTTTGCTCCCTTGTCTTAAAGTTTGCAATTTGTGGAAAGATTTAGGAACAAAATGCTTCTTCATTAGAAGTTTGATCTCTTTCCATAAGGGTATTGCATAATGTCCATTTTTTCTCCTTTTCGACACCAAAATATTCAACCATGTTAGGACATAATCCTCAAATGAAGAGATGATAAAGTTTACCTTTCCCTTTACACTATAGTGATGGTGATCAAATATGACATCAATTTCCTCCTCCCAATAAAGGTACTCCTCTGGATTGGAAATACTCCCAAAGAATAGTGGAGGCTTATTTCGATCAACATTATGGTTGTTCCTTAGAGATATCCTTTGTGCATACATGGCTGCAAAAAGATGTTAGCAAAAAGAAAATTGGACCTCACAATTCACTCTCTCACGTGTTTCACTCAACATATGGAGTTCACTCATGTTTACTCTCTTTAATGTAAGCTCTCCCTTACAAGATGCAATCTCTCTCAAAGATAGGGTGTGAGCCAAGAGCCAAGACTTTGCAACCAAGATCAGAAGCAAGCTAGAAACAAACCAAGCAAGAATGATTATAAAGTTTCAAACTCAAGCAAAGAATAGTAGAATATAAAAGAAATGAAACTAGAAATCAAAAAGCTAATGTTCAAGATCCAACAAACTACGAAAGGAAATAACAAAAATAAGATATCTAGAATCAAGAATTTAAGATTCAAGATTCAAGGAATTATGTAAGATGAACAAAGAAAGGCAAACAACTAAACAATTTTTTAAGTATTGAAACTACTTGCAAGTATTTGGAATTAAGATAAGTAATCGCAAATATGTTGGGATTTATGCCCTAAGACTCGTAGTTTGTAAATAATATTCTTGAGTTATTGTTGTCAATGAAGAGTTATTGTTTATAATTATTTTTTATATTGCCTTAACTTAACCCTAAATCCAACAAACTAACATCCAAGGTTGTAACATGTCTCTTGGAATAGAATGTAGTGGACATATAAGGATCTCGGTTCGAGATACAATCTAGGGGCCTATAGTAAGAGGATAAGGCCTGCGTCTTACCCACCGGTAATACTATGGATATGGTCCACTTTGCATTTGATACAAAACACAGTGATCCTAACGTGTTCGTGTGAGACGACATGTGAGTGGGGATATCCTATGTAATGAGATTGCATAAGAGATCCAGGACCACGAAATAGTAACCACTAGGTGTAACTCAGTTGACTAGTTAGATTTCTATTTCAATAGGATGACCTAGGCAACTTGATCTCAATCTCGAGCAAAGTTACAGACTCTTGTTTGCGAGGGATTGTCCTTCGACTAGTATGGGTGAGAGTGGCTAGATTCATGACTCAATATGCCTACCTTCTTGGGGACAAAACCGAGCAGGCCGCTGGGGACTTAACCTAGCAAGATAGAATTCACTCATTCCTGTCTATTAGGGTAAGTAGATGAATGTTCCCTTAAGTGGTGTATCTCCGGGACTTAAACAAAGGGCCCGACCCTCTCATTGGCCCGAGAAGAACTTCTATTTGTTGGTAGGACCACAAACAAAGTTGTTCATTAGAGAGAGCTGGGACTTGAGATAAAAGATGTAACCTAGTGGTAAAATGGTAATTTGACCCAACTGGTGTTACGGACAGTCGTGAAGAATTGACTTGCTGTTATTGGTCGATATCCGTGGACACAGAAACATATCTGTAGTGAGAAGAGTACAACTGCGGGACTTTAGTGGAGAGTTCCCGCAGTTAACGAATGTTAATTAGGGGGTTAATGAGATTGACTAAATAATCTTATATCTTTGGAGCTTCTGATCTGTAGGTCCATTAGGTCCACCTTCTAGCTCGTAAAGGGTTCTTAGATCATTTGAATTTGAAGTGTTCAAATTCAATTAGGGAATAACATTGATGTATAAAGATACATTATAATATAAAGTTTTCATGTGCATTTAAAAATTATATTATAAATTTAATTTGAATATGATTCATATTAAATTATGTGAGAGAATTGAAATATTTGAAAGAGTTCAAATATTATTTAAATGTGAATGGGATTCATATTTAAAACTATAGGTTAAAATTTAATGTGCATAAGATGTACATTAAAACTATAGGTTATAAGGGAATATGATTAAATAACCAAATTAAACATATATGATGTTTAATTAATTAATTAAGGAGTTAATTAATTGAATTAATTAAATGTGATTTAATTAAAAGGTTATTTATATTAATATTAAATATGATTTAATGTTATTATTTTAATATAATTAATTAATTAAATATAGGGGAACGTGTGAAAGACACGTTCTCCCACTTTCCTCTAAATCTCCACTCCCATCGATAAGTATGGATGAGAGGAGAAGGAGATGATCGATCGATCATTTGAGGTTCAAGCGGTTGAACTTGAAAAAATTGGAAAAACTCTCTTCTCCCAAAAATTTCCTTTCTACTCTTCCAATTGATGGAAATCCTTCCCACCAAGGAGAGATCTAAGTGCAACTCAGAGGATAGAACGTTTACATAATAGTGGTGTCCTATTTTACAGAGGAGGAGAACTTCGTTAGTGTGTTGTGCAAACTTTTGAGAAGCAAGGAGTTGCTGAGAAATTGAAACTACAAAGGTAATATGTTCTTTTCTTTCTAGTTTAGAAACTTACAACATGACCTTAGTTAATTTAATCCATACTTTAATTATTGTTTATCTCTGTTTTATTGCCAATGTATGGGTTTTTGGAGTAAACCAAAATAAACAAGCAATTACGATTTTAAACCACGTTTTCGCTGCTCAAGGGGATTCGATTCCCTTCAATTGGTATAAGAGAAATGCTTGTGTTTGTTTTGGTTGAAACAAAATTGCATTGGTTGGTGGGAAATTGCATATTGGTTCATTGTTGAATTGTTTAGCAAAATTTGGCCATAGTTTATTTTTGTTTATTTGATCAAATTAATGTAAAAGCCCCTGCGTTTTTGGGCAATTAAGTGTAATATTGAGTCTGTAATTATGTTTATGAGTCGTTCGTGACAAGTTCAGGACAATTCAGATGTGATTCGGTGTAAAATTATTGTTGTTTTGTTGTTGTTCTCGAAGAAGTTTGTTGCTGTTGCACCAGCAGCGTTGCAACCCCGTGTGTGGCGTTGCAACACCATTCATTAGCGTTGCAACGCTGAAGAATGGCGTTGCAACATTGTCCATCCCTATCGACAAGGAATCTGAGGGGCAGCAGCGTTGCAACGTCGTGGCATTGACAGATTGGAGATGGTCGGTTCAACATGGTTCGGGCGGCTCGATTTGTTTCTAGTCCGGTTCGAGGAGGATGGCTCCGGTTCAAGGGGTTTTGGATCGGTTTAGTGATAAAATTATTGTAATTTTATTATTTTTGCACTTTAGGGTCCAAAATTTCCGGTTTAACAACTGTTTTTCTTTATGAATGCCATTTAGAATTATTCTCACCTTAGGATAAGCATGTTCATGCATTTTATTTATATAAGTGTTATATGAGGATGATAAAAATGCATGCATAATTTTTCATGAGTAATTGGATATAATTGTTATAATTTAATTATATGAAAAATGAAAAGCATGGAGCATGAAATTACTTAGTTTAATATAAAGTGTTATATTATTTAAGTAATTTGCATAATTCAATTTGTTGAATTGCAATTCTTTCCAATTAGAATTTGATTATTGGAAAAATCATATAGTTCTTTGTCATAGGTTAATAATTAAAATCTATAAAAGTTATAAATTGGTTTTAGAGACCTGAACGTATAACAAAGAGATGCATGCAAACATAGGAACTTGGGTAAAATGAAATTAATTTTTAAAGTGTTTAAAATTAATTTGACCTAAGTTTAATTTCTAATAGGATTAGAAATTAGTCTTACATAGTATTTTAAATAGTTTAAAGTATAGTAGGACAATAGGACCTTGGTTATAAGGGAACTCTACCGGTGATGTTCTGTCTAAGGTTGGGGGTACTTAAGCTGACGGTTAACGGAACACCTCCAACCTGGAAATTGACCTGGAACTTGAGTTAAATTAACCATAGTCTTGTTAACATGCATTATATCTAGGTTATTAAAATGTTTATCACCTAGACATAAGCTTAAAAGACCTAGTTATAATAGTTATAATAGGCATAGACTTAGATAGATTCAATCTATCTAAGTTCATGCCTATTATAACTATTATAACTAGGTCTTTAAGCTTATGTCTAGGTGATAAACATTTTAATAACCTAGATATAATGCATGTTAACAAGAACTCGATTAAGTTAAACCTATACCCTAACCTTAGGAACTTGGTGGAGAGAAAACGAGATGTTCGCGTCAAGTTTACTCTCACATCCTTAAGAGTTCACACTGTGAGTTCCATGCTCGGCTACGCGACGTCAATAGGGTGTCCCCCTACGGTAATTGTTTGCATGGTTCAATACCAAGGTGAATGAGGGAAATCTCCATAGTAAATGGGAGAAGAACGTGTGTCAACATATCCTACGGTCTCCTCCATTAGGTCGCACCGTGAGATTTCTATAGTTCACTCGCTAGGTTGCTCCTGGGAGCGACCAATCCCTATGGAGGGCCTGACTATAGGGATTGGAACACCGCAAACTCTAGAAATGGATAAGGGTTCTTAGGTAATTTTTCAATAGTTGTCTTTCTTAATAGTAGCCTGTTGGCTCGGACCTATTGGATCTGAAAATGGTAGGGTCACATTTACGGGATAAGTTTAGCTAGTTAACAAGTCTTTGACCAAACAAACGATAGCTAAGAATCATTGGGACATGAGATGTTCTGGTAGTGAGAATTAGCTGAGATAGTCTCAATTAGTTGGAGGAGTGACTGACCACTCGACGGTGACTTTTATTCTAAACCCTTGAAGTATCGTTGCAAAATAAAGGTTTAATTTAAACACTAGGGTTCTTAATATTTTTGCTAAATATGATTGATTTTATTATGGGTTAAAAGGCACAACTAATTAGAACTACATTTTATTTCAGCATGTCGTCCTCAATTATAGCCTTACTTAAAAGTGAACGTTTAACTGGAGAAAACTATACTACGTGGAAGTCCAACTTGAATATGATTTTAGTTGTTGATGACCTTCGGTTCGTCTTCGATCGAGGAATGTCCTTAGGTCCCTCACGCCAAACGCGCCTCAATCTGCATTAAGGATGCGTATGGACCGATGGATCAAGGCTAATGACAAGGCCAAGGTCTATATTTTGGCTAGTGTTTAGAGTTCTTGCCAAAAAGTACGAGGGCATGGTCTCAGCTTGTGAGATCATGAGTTTGTTGCAGAATATGTTCGGACCACCGTCTGGACAACTTCGACACGAATCTCTCAAGTACGTTTATAACTCTCGTATAAAGGAGGGAACATTGGTGAGAGAACACGTTCTCGATTTGATCGCCCACTTCAACGTGGCGCGAAATGAGCAGGGGCGGTCATCGGCGAGCAAAGTCGGTGTCGTTCATCTTGGAATCTCTTAGAAGAGCTTCACTGCAATTCGCATGACAATGCGGTGATGAACAAGATTGAGTACAACCTGACTACTCTCCTAAACGAATTGTAGACTTACCAGTCTCTGATGAAGAATAAGGGACAGGTCGATAGAGAGTCAAATGTGTTTTCTCATTCCAAAAGGTTCCAAAAGGGTTCATACTCTGGGACTAAGTCCTGCAGCTCCTCTTCTGGCCTTAAGAAGATCCAGAAGAAGAAGAAAGGAGGGAAGGGGAATTCACCTGTCGCTGCTTATAAGGGCAATGTTGGGATGTATGCCCTAATCTTGTGTAGTTTGTAATATTAATTATTGTAAATAAATTAGAGTTATTTATTCAATACTTTGTGTCTCGCATATTTTATAAATTTAATCACATAAACTAAGCTCCAGGGTCATTGATTATGAGCGAACTAGAACTTGAACGGTGTGTAATGGACACACGGGGAGAATCACGTTCGAGTTAATGACCCAAACGGTCTACAGTATACGGATAGGGTTGGAAACCTAATTGCAGGTTACATGTGGATGCAACCGCTTTGTATTAGATACAAACGAGGTGATCCGGCTAGTTCATGTGGTTGACATGCGAGTGGGGGCATCTTGTGCAATGAGATTGTACAAGACCAGACCCTGAATTATTAGATTTACTCATGTAACACCGCTAACAGTATATGACTAATAACTTCGTAGATGACCATTAGTGACTCGTCCTTAATCCTGAGCGTGTTACGGACTCCTTTCTGCGGGGGTTTGTCCTTTGACTAGTGCTGGGTGAGGGTGGTCACGATTACTCGCCCAATATGCCTATCTTCTCAAGGACGGGACCAAGTGGGAGCTGGGAACTTGACTACGCGAGATGGAATTTACTTGTTCCCGAATTAGAGAACCTAGAGGGGTTGTTCCCTTAAGTGTTGTCTTGTGGCTTGGACAACAGTACCCACCCTCTCACCGGACCGAGAGGGATGTTGTTTATGGTTGGACCATACAAGCGTAGTTTTTATTAGAGGAGCGGTGGGACTTAAGGAGCAGAGGTAGACACAGAGGTAAAATGGTAATTTGACCAGTGTGACTACTGAACAACTCAGGAAGGTTCGACTCATAGGCATTGGTTATAACGATGGACACAACTTGTCCTACTGGTGATGAGAGTGCAACTACAGGATTAAGTGGAGTGTTCACCGTAGCTAATGAATGTTGAATATGTTGGGATTTGTGCCCTAAAACTCGTAGTTTGTAATTATGTTCTAATTATTGTAATAAAGTGTTATTATTTCAATAAAGTGTTATTGCTCATTATCTATGAGTTTGCCTTTATTTAAACCCTAAATCCAATAAACTAAACATCCAAGTCGATTAAATGAATCTTTAGCCTGAATGTATGTACATAAAAAGATCTCGGTTCGAGATATCTGACCTAAAGGGTCTATAGTTGGGGATAAGGTTTGGGTACCTTACCCCTGGTTAAACTATGGATCCGCCCACTTTGTATTTGATGCAAACACTGTGATCCTAACGTGTTCGTGTAGATGACATTTGAGTGGGGATATCCTATGTAATGAGATTACATAAGACTAGACCACGAAATAGTAATCTCTAGCTGTAACTCTGTTGACTAGTTAGGTTTCTATTTTACTAGGATGACCTAGGCAACTTGATCTCAATCTGAGCGGAGTTACGAACTCACATTCATGAGGGATTGTCCTTTGACTAGTATGGGTGAGTGGCGATTCGGCGACTCAAATGACTACCTTCTTGGGGACAAGACCGAGTGGCGGGTGGGAACTTAACTTAGCAAGATGGAATTCACTCCTTCCCACCTACTAGGGTAAGTAGAGGAATGTTCCCTTAAGTGGTGTCTCCGGGACTTGAACAAAGGGCCCGACCCTCTCATTGGCCCGAGAGGGACTATGTTTGTTGGTAGGACCACAAACAAATTGTTCATTAGAGAACACTTTGGTACTTAAGGCACAAGATGTAACCCCGGGTAAAAGCGGTAATTTGACCCGGTGGTGTTCTGAACATTCGTGACGGATTGACTTGACTTGTGTCATTGGTCAATATCCATGGACACGAAATATATCTGCAGTGAGAAGAGTGCAATTTGGGACTTTAGTGGAGTGTTCTCATGATTAACGAATGTTGATTGGGAGGTTAATGAGATTAACCGAGCAATCTTGTATCGTTGGAGATTACGATTTGTAGGTCCATTAGGTCCACCTTCTAACTCGTAAAGGGTTCTTAGATCATTTGAATTTGAAATGTTCAAATTCATTAGGGAATATATTTAATGTATTTAGATACGATATAATATATAGTTTTGGAACTATATATTATAAATTTAATGTGAATATGATTCATATTAAATTATATGAGAGAATTGAATATTTGAAAGAGTTCAATTATTATATTAAATGTGAATGTGATTCACATTTGCAAACTATAGGATAAAATTTAATGTGCACTGGTTGTACATTAAAACTATAGGTTAAAGGGGGAATGTGATTAAATGAGATTTAATCCAAATTAAATATATGATATTTAATTTGTATTATTTAAATATGATTTAAATGAATAATTAAATTTGATTTAATTATATTATTATTTTAATAATAAATGAGGGAACGTGTTATCTAGACACGTTCTCCACTACCCCTCCCCTTCTCCCTATCGACAGTTTAACAGGGAGAATGGGGTTGCTCATTCTGTGTGATCGATGAATTAGATTGTTTTTACAGGAGGAAAAATTCTCTCTCTCTCTCACTCTCATTCCCAAAACTCTTCTAATAGTTGGAATTCTTCCCACCAAGGAGGATCTAAGTAGAACTCAGAGATATAGGAGGTGATCCAAGTGGTGGTGTTGTAACACATAGAAAAATAGAGAAGTTCTTCATTGTTGCTGAACATTGGAGTAAGGAGTTGTTGTTCTGCTAAACTACAAAGGTAATTTCTTCTTCCCTTTAGTTTAATTGTTAAACTTAGTTTGTTTGTATGCAATTAATCCATGTCTAATAGGATTAGAATTTCATGCTTGTTACTGTATTTATCAATGTCTTGGTTTTGTTTTAAGCAAAACAATCAAGCACATTAACGATCCCATTCACGTTTCCGCTGCTCAAGGAGATCAGATCTCCATCAGAATAATCGAGTCAAAGAGTTTGGCAGTTTAATCTCGGATCATTGAAGCTCGTCATCTGTAGGTCCATTAGAATACTCGGTTGGCTCAAACTTGATAAATTGAGGGTTTACAGTTTGGTGTGAATTTGAAGCGGTCAAATTCATTAATTGTGTATTTATGTCATTTACATGTGATATAGTTTACATAATATTTAGTTTGATGTGAATGATATTCATAATAACTATAGTATAGGCTAATTGAATAATTAGTGCTAATTGGAAAAATTGAATTGAAAGAAATTAAATTGAATGTGATTTAATTTAAAATTCCACAATTATACAAATGAGATTTGTTAATAAGGTATGAGATACCTTATTGTATGTGATATGCAAATATGATTTTCATATCATAAGGTTGTAGGTAAAATGGTGAATTGGTGGAGATTTTACTCCACCACTCACCATTATTTAAAAACTTAGTGAGAAGCCTTTTGCAAGTAAGATATTCATTTTTGGAATTCAAGATCCAAAAGCTCTCATCCTTCTCTCAAACTCTCTCAACTCTCTCACATTATCCTCACACCCAAAATCAAAGGGAGTCCCACATACTCTTCCTCAACCTATCGAGAACAATCGACAAGCGCTTTTGGAGGTGTCCCTATTGTTCGGTTCGAGGATCGTTGTTGTAGAGGTCGTTAGTGCGAAAGAGTTCGTGGTAGAAAAAGAAAACACTTGAAGAAGGGTTTTTCAACAAGTAAGTACATTTTTACTTTCTCTGTTTTCTTCTAGGTGGGTAACCTTTAATTTCATGACATGATCTTGTTCGTTTGCGTATTGGATAATTTTTTTTTTTGGCACTTAGTTAGGTTTACATTAAAGGTTGATGAGATCAATGTAACGACTCGTTGTTTTGGGCATTTTTAATGTAAATCGAGTCTGTAAGTCCGTGTCGATCGTGGCAAGAGTTTTTGTGAAGAAAACGGAGCGAAAATGGGTGATTTCGATGAAAAGCAACAAAGAGAGTTTGTTGGAATTTCATTGGCGTTGCGACGTTGTTCTTGGCGTCATAGCACAGCTAACGTGCGTGATTGAAGGTGGTTGCGATGCGGCGTAGCGTCTGATGGCGTTGGGCACGCAAGGCTTGATGTTCGACACTGCAGCGTTGCAACGCTAGCCACGATGTTGCAACGCTGAAGCGTAGTGGGTGGTTCCAACGCTTTTTTCACGCGGGAGTGGGGACGTGAAGTACGGAAATTCGGTGGTTGAGGTGGGAGCTTGCAATTGTTTTTTATTTAATTTATGGGTTATGTAAATTAAGTTTATTTAATTTATTTTAATTAATGTTAATATAAGTTGTTATATTAATGTTAATTAATTAAATTAATGTCCCTAGGGTGCCAAAAATCGGTCCAATATTGCTATTTTTTTTTATGCAAGTGTTGTATGAAAAAATTCTATGTGCATAATGTATGTCATATAGATTAAAAATCCCACCTTAGGTTAAACATTTCATGCATCATTTTATATTAAAAGAGTTATAATATATAATATGCATGATAAGATTATATTATAAGTGTTATAATATAATGTATGTGTTTTAATTTAATTAATATAAGAGTTATATTACTTAGATTAAAAGCATTGACATGCATTTATACATGAGATGTAGGTATGTTATATAGTTTAATTATTCATGTGATGAATGATCAAGCATTATAATATAGAAATGCATGTAACTTAAGTTAATTATTAGTTTTAAATGGTTTAGAACTTGAATAATTAGACTTAGGTTTTCTAGTTCTAATAAGATTAGAATTAGGAATCCAATATGACTTATGAATGGTGACTATTTAGTAGCTCTATCTAAGGAAGATTTTGTCAAAAATTTGGGGTATTTAAGTTGGCGCTTTCATGAACACCCCTACACAGGAACCGACACAGGAGTGAATTTGGTCGGGAGATTCATAGGTTATATTTTGTGAGTGTCGTTAATTAAAAGTTAATTAAATTACTCACTTAGACCTAAGTTAATAATGTGATTATAGACTTAGGTTAATCCAATATAAGAGTTATATTGGTAGACTTAGGTAAATTATAGTCAGTTTATCTAGGTCAATCTCGATTAACCTAAAGTGCTGAGTGGGAGGAAATAAAGTGTATAAGATACATTTAATTTTCCATCCATAAATATCCGTTAAGTTCATACCGTGAGATCCATACTCGGCCTCGTGGCGCAAATGGGAGCGTCCCCCTTCGGATGGTATTTGTATGGGTCAATATTCAACGTGAATGGAGAGAGTACTTATAGTGAGTGGGAGCGGGACCTGTGAAAACGGGACTCACGGTCTCTTCTATCGATTTACACCGTGAGACGCCTATGATCTGCCTGCTAGTTTGGCTTGGACCAGACAATCCCTTCGGAGGGACTTGATCATGAGAGTCGGAACACCGTGAATTCCTGAAAGGGATACGATTTCCTTGTTGGTTTTCCTTCGTAGTCCTCCCTTCGGTGGCTATTGTTTGGACGGATACTTTGAAATTTAAAGATAGAGGGTGACACTCACAGGATTCATTAAGAGTTAATGGATTCATACCAAAAAATGGTAACTAGATGCCTAATGGAATAAGAGTTATTCTGGTATTAGGGTCTGGTCGAGAAAGTCTCGTCCTAGAGAAGGAGTGATTTTGTCTACCCTTCGGTGGCGGTCACTCTAAACGTTTGAGGTATCATTGCAATTTTTAATGACCTAGGGATCATAGAATAAAAATTTGCTAAAACCTGATTGGATTTTCAAAGTTTTTTAGAGACTAATACAAAGTTTTCTTTTTCAGCAAAAATGTCGAGTTCAATTATTGCTTTATTAGCTTTCGATAAGTTAGTCGGTGACAGTTTTCAAACGTGGAAAAATTATATTAACACTATACTGGTAGCTGATGACCTTAAGTTCGTGCTCACTGAGAAGTGTCCTCAGGTGTCGAGCTTAACTGCATCACGAAGTGTTCGTGATGTGTACGATCGATGGATCAGGGCTAACGAAAAAGCCAAGGTCTACGTAATTGCCAGCTTGTCTGAAGTTTTGGCAAAGAAGCATGAGGTTATCGTCACCGCGAAGGAGATCATGAAATCGTTGCAGGACATGTTTGGACAATAGTTCTTTCAGGTCCGACACGATGCCCTCAAACACGTTTTAAATGCAAGGATGAAGGAGGGAACGTTGCCCGTGAACATGTTCTGGATATGATGACCCACTTTAACCTGGCAGAGATGAATGAGGCTTCGATCGATGAGTCGAGCCACGTCAACTTTATCATGGAGACTCTTCCGAAGAGTTTCCTTTAGTTTCGTAGCAACGCTGTTATGAACAAGATTAGCTACACACTGACCACCTTACTCAATGAACAACAGAATTTCCAATCTCTGATGCGAGTCAGGGGACCGAAAGCTGAGGCAAATGTTGCCTTCAGGTCCTATCACAGGGGTTTGACCTCTGAGACTAAGTCTGTAGGTTCTTCAGGCCCGAAAGAGAAGAAGAAGAAGTTGAGAAAAGGTAAAGTTGATCGCGCTGTCGTCCATAAGGGCAAAAAGGTCAAGGTGGTTGTAGAGAAAGAAAAGTGTTCCACTGCAATGGGGACAACAACTGGAAGAGAAACTGTCTCAAGTTCCTCGACAAGAAGAAAGAAGGTAAATGTGATTTACTTGTAACTAAAACTTATTTAGTGGAGAGTAGTGACTCTGTTTGGATACTGGATTCAGGCGCCACTAACCATGTTTGTTCTTCTTTTGGGGAATTAGTTCATGTGAGTTTGAGAGGGTGAGATCGCTCGGGGTTGGATCAGGAGAAGATGTCTCTGTTGCGGCGATCGACACGGTGAAGTTATTTTTTGGCGGGAAGTACTTATTATTTAGATAATTTGTACAAAGTTCTAGGGTTTACTAGAAACCTAGTTTCTCTTTCCTGCATGTTAGAACATTGCATTTTCGTTTCATTTTATGGTAATAAAACGTTTATTTCTAGAAATAGAAATTTGTTATGTTAAACTTCACTTGAAAGTAATTTATGCGTTTTAAAGCCTAATTCGGTCCAAAGCTGTTTTGAATATTGAATTCTTTAAAGCAATTACAAACTTATAAACTAAGAGATTAAAAGTTTCTCCAAAAGAAGCGCCCATCTTTGGCATCTAAGGTTAGATCACATAAATCTCAATAGGATTGAGAGACTAGTGAAGAAGCGGACTTCTAAGCAAGTTAGAAGAAAACTCTTTATCGGTTTGTGAGTCATGCCTTGAAGGCAAAATGACCAAACGTCCTTTTAGTGGAAAAGGTTATAGATCCAAAGAGCCTCTTGAGCTTATACATTCTGACCTTTGTGGTATGATGAATGTTAAAGCATGAGGAGAGATTCTGAATGCTTTGTATCTTTTATAGATGACTATTCGAGATATGGGTATGTTTACCTAATGCATAGGAAGTCTAAAACTCTTGAAAAGTTCAAGGAGTACAAAACTGAGGTTGAGAACCTGTTAAGTAAAACGATTAAAACACTTCGATCAGATCGAGGTGGAGAGTATATGGGCACTGAATTCCAAGACTATATGATAGAACATGGAATCACGTCCCAACTTCCAGAACCTAGTATGCCACAACAGAATGGTGTATCGGAGAGAAGAAACAGAATCCTGTTGGACATAGTTCGGTTGATGATGAGTTATGCTTGTCTCCCTGATTCTTTTTGGGGTTACGCAGTGGAGATTGCGGTGTACATTTTGAACAACGTTCCGTCGAAGAGTGTTTCTGAAACACCTTTCGAACTCTTGAATGGTCGTAAAGCGGTTTACACCATTTGAATTTGGGGATGCAGACCCATGTGTTGGTGTCAAGCAGAAGAAGTCTGAACCTCGTTGAAGTTGTGCCTCTTTGTAGGTTACCCAAAAGAGACAAAGCGTGAGTACATTTTACGCTCCTAAGGATAATAGGGTGCTTATGTCGACAAACGTCACTTTCCTTGAGGAAGACCACATCAGGGATAACTTACCAAGGAATAATGTTGTGTTAAACGAAATGGACAGTACATCAGCAAGGGTTGTTGATGGTGCTAGTACGCCAACAAGTGTTGTTGATCCTAGCTCGTCTAGTCAAGTCCGTTCTCAAGAGTTTAAAATGCCTCGACGTAGTGGGAGGGTTGTGAGACAACCTGAACGTTACATGGGTATGGCTGAAACCCAAGTCGTCACCCCTGATGATGACTACGAGGATCCATTGACCTATGATCGAGCAGCGGCGGATGTTGACAAAGGCGAATGGATTAAAGCTATGAACCGGGAAATGGAGTCAATGTACTTCAATTAAAATCGGGAGCTGTGGACAACCTTGGATGGGGTTAAACCTATTGGTTGCAACTAGATCTACAAGCGTAAGCGTGGCGTAGATGGGAAGGTGCATACTTTCAAAGCCAGACTAATGACAAAGGGTTTTACATAGGTTGAAGGGGTTGACTATGAGAAAACCTTTTCTTACATTGCCATGGTAAAGTTTATCGGGATCCTTCCGACCATTACCACATATTATGACTCGAGGTATGGCGGATGAGTGTCAAGACGACCTTTCTGAATGGCAATTTTAACGAGACCATCTACATGGACCATCCCAAGGGGTTCATTACTCAAGGCCAGGAGCAAAAGGTTTTTCGACTTCAAAGGTCTATTTATGGATTGAAACAAGCCTCGGGGTCTTAGAATATAAGGTTTGAGGAGGCTATCAAATCTTATGGATTTGATTAGAATGTTGATGAGCCTTGTGTTTACAAGAAAATCATCAACAACATTGTTGCATTTCTAATATTGTATGTGGATGATATCCTGCTCATTGGAAATGACGTAGGATTTCTTACTGACATTAAGGAATGGTTGGCTTCGCAATTCCAAATGAAAGATTTGGGAGAGGCCTAGTATGTTCTTGGTGGATAGTCTGGAACCGGAAGAACAGAATGCTAGTCATGTCTCAAGCATCTTATATTGACAAGATGTTGTCTCGGTATAAGATGCAGAACTCCAAGAAGGGCTTGCTACCTTTTAGGCATGGGGTTCACTTGTCTAAGGATCAATGTCATAAGATGCATCAAGAGGTTGAGGATTGTTGGGATGTATGTCCTAATCTCGTTTTGTTTGTAATATTACCATTTGAAATAAATAAGAGTTATTTCCTTCATCACTTTGTGTCTCGCATTTTTTTACAAACTTTGTCCAATAAACTAAGCTTCAAGGTCATTGAATATATGAGAGAACTAGAACTTGAACGGTGTGTAGTGGACACACAGGGAGGATCACGTTCGAGTTAATGACCCGAGCGGTCCTCGATATATGGATAGAGTTGGAGACCTAATCACGGATACGTTGTGGATGCGACCCGCTTTGTATTAGATACAAACGAGATGATCTGACTCACTCATGTGGTTGACATGCGAGTGGGGGCATCCTGTGCAATGAGATTGTACAAGGCCGGATTTGTGAATTATTAGACCTACGGATGTAACACCGTTAACAATATGGGACTAATAACCCGTGAGATGACCATTAGTGACTTGACACGAATCACGAGCGTGTTACGGACTTCTTTGGCGGAGAGTGCGTCTTTGACTAAATGCGGGTGAGGTGGTCACGATTACTCGCCCAATATGCCTATCTTCTCGGGGACGAGGACCACGTGGGAAGGCTGGAAACTTAACTCACGCAAGATGGAATTCACTCATTCCAGACCTTAGGAAACTAGAGGATTGTTCCTTAAGTGTTGTCTCCAAGGCTTGGACAGCGGCGCCCACCCTCTCGCGCGGCGAGAGGGTGTTGTGTATGGTTGTTCCATTTCAACGTTGTTGTTCATTAGAGGAGCGGTGGGGACTTAAGGAGCAAGAAGTAGACACGAGGGGTAAAATGGTAATTTGACCCAGCGGTGTCTCTGAACAACTGTGAAGGGTCGACTCATGGGCATTGGTTATATTAGTGGACACAACTTGTCTTACAGTGACGGGAGTACAGCTACGGGCTTTAGTGGAGTGTTACCGTAGCTAATGAATGTTGATTAACTGGGTCAAAGAGTTTGACAGGTTAATCTATGATCATTGGAGCTCGTTACTGTAGGTCCATTAGGTCCCTTGGTTGGCTCAAACTTGATTAATAGAGGGTTTACAGTTTTGTTGTGAATTTGAAGTGTTCAAGTTCATTAAAGGGTAATTATGTCATTTATATGAGATATGATTGACATATTATATAGTTTAATGTGAATGAAATTCATAATATACTATAGGTTAGCCTAATTGTCTAATTAGGGCTAATTTGGAGAAATTGGATTGAGAGAAATTAAATTGAATGTGATTCAATTTAAAAATCCACAATTATACAAATGTGATTTGCATAATGAGATATGAGATATCTTATTATATGTGGTTATGCAAATATGATTTGCATAACCTATGGTTGTAGTTAAATGGTAAATAGGTGGAGATTTCAACTCCACCTATCATTATTATATAAACCCTTTGCAAGAAGGATTTCATAAGCATAAGTTTCATTTTTGGATTTCTCACCAAAAGAAACTAGCAATTCTCTGTCAACACTTCTCTCTTTCTCTCCTCCTTACACCAAAGAAGAGTCCCCTACTCTCCTTCTACCTAAAGAAGAACAATCGAGAAACCTTTGGGCATTATGTCAGGATCGTTGGTTCGTCGAGGAGATCAAGTTCGTTGAGATCGTGATCACGAAGGGTTCGTGATCGGAGGAGGAATACGTGAAGAAAGGTTCTTCAACAAGTAAGTGTTCTTATTGTTTTTCTTCCTTAATTGCATGTCTAACCTAGTTACTATTAGATAGTTTTGATTTTAAGAAAACGTTTTTCTAGCGATACCACGACGATTCGTCGCCCTTCATTGCGTGGGATTCTCATTCCCTTCAAGGATATGAGGCGGATCCCTTATGCTTCAACTATAGGAGGCGATGTATGCCATGTTGTGTACTAGGCTCGACATCTGTTATGCGATTGGGATTGTCGGTAGCTATCAATCCAATCCGAGATTAGATCTTTGGGACGATCGTTAAGGTAATCCTCAAGTATCTTAGGAGAGCGAGGAACTACAACCTTGTGTATGGAAGGGGATTTGATCGTTCACGAGATACACAAACTCGACTTTCAAACCGATAAGGATTTTAGGAAATCCACATTGGGGTCAACGTTCATTACGAGCGGAGGAGTGTAGTGTGACGAAGCATCAGCGAGGATGCATAGGCGATTCCATGATGGAAGCCGAGTATGTTGCGGCTTGTGAAGGCGCAAAGGAAGTTGTTTGGCTTAGGAAGTTCATCTTTGGATTTGGAAGTTGTTCCAAATATGAACTTGCCAGTGACCCTGTTTTGTGACAACATTGGTGTAGTAACCAATTCGAGAGAACCTTGGAGTCATAAGAGGGCAAGCATATTGGCGTAAGTATCACATGATCACGGGAGATTGTGCACTGGAGGCGTGGTGATCACGCAGAGATAGCGTTGGAGCACAACGTTCTTGATCCATTTACAAAGCCACTTACGGCTAATGTGTTTGAGGTCACCTAAGGAGTCTAGGTCTCACGAGTGCCTCTCGACTAGGGCAAGTGGGAGTATTGTAAAGGGGTATTCAATGCCCTAGTTTATTGTATTATTTTATGTATTCTTTGTACATTTGAGAAATGTATTTTGTACTCCACTAGCTTAGTTCAAGTGGGGTTTGTTGGGATATATGCCCCTAATTTAGTGTAGTTTGTAATATTCATTGTTGTAAATAAATAAGAGTTATTTATTCAATACTTTGTGTCTCGCATATTTTATAAACATAATCCAATAAACTAAGCTCGATTGTCGCATATTTTATAAACTTAATCCAATAAACTAAGCTCCGGGGCATTGTATTATAGAGAGAACTAGAACTTGAGCGGTGTGTTGTGGACACGCGAGGAGGATCACGTTCGAGTTAATGACCCGAACGATCTACAGTATACGGATAGGTGTTGCGTGATATTTATATGATATTGCAATACTGCGATTATGCTGAGTCAAGTTTTAGTATAGTGATTTATGAGTCCAAGTATCGTCCTCGGGAATGGGTTTCTAGATTAATTAAGTATTAAGATACTAATTCTCAATTTAGCTAAAGCAACAAAACATGGATAGGTGTTTGTGAATAAGACAACCAAACAAACAAACATGTGGAGACACGAATTGATAGAGTTAAAGGAAGTGATTTTACAAGT
This sequence comes from Trichosanthes cucumerina, assembly GCA_036507285.1. Classification (NCBI taxonomy): domain Eukaryota; kingdom Viridiplantae; phylum Streptophyta; class Magnoliopsida; order Cucurbitales; family Cucurbitaceae; genus Trichosanthes; species Trichosanthes cucumerina. The sequence continues at coordinate 30,596,605 of CM071836.1, read as the reverse complement.
TAATAACCTAACTACACATGCATTGACCTCATGAGATGAAGTTATAAACAAGAAGTAAATTACTCAAGAAAACCTCTCGGTTCTTAGTGAGCCTCACACATGCAATAAAATTCATAGTCTCCATACGAACCTACAACATGCATGGCATTAAGTAACTTCTTTAAGTGTTTCCCTAAGAATTCTAGGTCACTCTCGTGCCAGACTACTAAGGATTTTAACAATTTTGCTCTAATTCAAGTTTTATCTCTCGAGTCCACTTGAATCAACGAATTAAGGAGTGTAGAGCGAATGGCCAAAAATAAGAACAAAACATGCTACAATATATTGTAATAAAGTCATAACAAATAAATCAAATCCTACTACAATATTTAGCTACTCTAAATCACATGAAAAACAAACTAAACAAGTAGAAAATGTCTTAGAACGCTATTACAAATTGAAAGAAAGAGAAATAAACTTAGGTGTCGATCTGGGTCCTTCGTCTCCGAGCTCCCGTCTTGATCTCGAACCTCCACGAATGCTTTGGCTCCCAAAATCACTTTTTCTCTCTTCTTACAAGGTGTATTTGAAAGTAGAGGCAAAACTCTACCAAATTGTGCTCCTTTTGCAAGAATCATAAGGTTGTATTTATAGGCATCAATGGGGCGGCGTTGCAGCGCTAGGGGCAGCGTTGCAGCGGCTGCATACGCACGCGCGTGGTAAATATGGAAACTATCGGCGCGTTACAGCGGCTGCTTTGCTACATGCTGCTGGCGTCCCTATCGATCACGGCGTTGCGGCGCTGCGCGAAGCGGCGTTACGCGCTCTATCTTGACTTCTCATGCGTGTGCTCTTATCGATCTAGCGTTGCGGCCGCTGCGCAAGCGGCGTTACAACGCGCTATCAGCGATGATCTTCAAATTTGTTTGTTTTTGCACGTTCGGCGTTGCAACGCTCTATATGGCGTTGCAGCGCCATCGCTCTTGAGTCTTGACTTGGTTTCGTCTTCTCTCTTCCATTTGATGTTATATTTAGCTCCAAATAGCCTTGTTTTGATCCCGAGTGATCCAAATTGTCTCCAAGAGTTCCGTTTAAGCTTGTCACCTGAAATTGAGCGAATTAAACACGTAAAAGCCCTGAAATCATCATAAAACTAGCAATACTTAAGCCTAAGGATAGCACATTTTGTGTTCTATCAATAGGGTTGGAAACCTAATCCTAGTTACACTGTGGATGCAACCCGCTTTGTATTAGATACAAGCGAGGTGATCCAACTCGTTCATGTGGTTGACATGCGAGTGGGGGCATCTATGCAATGAGATTGTACAAGGTCGGATCGTGAATTATTAAACTTCACGATGTAACACGATTGCTTGATGTATAAGACTAATAACTTCATAGATGACCATTAGTGACTCAAATCCTTAATCCGAGCGTGTTCACAGACTCCTTTACGTGTGGGGTTTGTCCTTTGACTAAATGCGGGTATGGGTGGTCACAATTACTGCGCCCAATATGCCTATCTTCTCAGGGACGGGACCACGTGGAGGCGAGAACTTGACTATGCGAGATGGAATTCACTCGTTCTCGAATTAGGGAAACTATAGGAGTTGTTCCCTTAAGTGTTGTCTCCGGGGCTTGGACACGGGCACCCACCCTCTCACTAGGCAGAGAGGGATGTTATTTATGGTAGGACCATGCAACAAATTTGTTCATTAGAGGAGTTGTGGGACATAAGGAGCAAGAGGTAGACCACGGGGGTAAAATGATAATTTGACCCAGCTATGACTACGAACAACTTTGTGAAGGGTCAACTCACGGGCATTGCTTATATCGATGGACACAACTTGTCCTACAGTGATGGGAGTGCAGCTACGGGCTTTAGTAGAGTGTTACCCTAGCTAATGAATGTTGAATAACCAGGTCAAAGAGTTTGACAGGTTAATCTCGGATCATTGGAGCTCGTCATCTATAGGTCCATTAGGTCCCTCGGTTGGCTCAAACTGGATAAATTGAGGGTTTACAGTTTGGTGTGAATTTGAAGTGTTCAAATTCATTAATTGGGTATGTATGTCATTTATATATGATATAGTTGACATAATATATAGTTTGATGTGAATGAGATTCATAATAAACTATAGTATAGCCTAATTGAATAATTAGTGCTAATTGGAGAAATTGAATTGATAGAAATTAAATTAAATGTGATTCAATTTAAAATTCCATAATTTTACAAATTAGATTTGTATAATAAGGTATGAGATACCTTATTGTATGTGATATGCAAATATGATTTGCATATCATAAGGTTGTGGTAAAATGGTGAATTGGTGGAGATTTTAACTCCATCACTCACTATTATTTAAAGGCTTGTTGAGAAGCCTTTTGCAAGTAAGAGGTTCATTTTTGGAATTCAAGATCCAAAAGCTCTCATCCTTCTCTCAAACTCTCTCTCTCTCTACACATTCTCTCGACCCAAAATCAAAGGGAGTCCCACATACTCTCCCTCAACCTACCGAGAACAATCGAGAAACGCTTTTGGAGGTATCCCTGTTGTTCGGTTCGACGATCTTTGTTTTAGAGGTCGTTGGTACGAAGGAGTTCGTGATCGGAGAAGAAAATACGGAAGAAGGGTTCTTCAACAAGTAAGTACATCTTTTACTTTCTTTTTTCTTCTAGGTTTCTACATGTTTAGTCTAGAAATTATGAGATAAGTTCAATTTTAAGAAATGCATTGCACAACGAATCAACGACGTTTCACGACGTCTTCCGCTGCAACATTTCCATTCCCTTCAGGCAAGGGAAAGGCCAAGGTTGCAGACAAAGGAAAGATTTTCTACTGCAACATGGATGGGCACTGGAAGCGAAACTGCCCAAATTACCTTGCGGAGCTCAAAGAGAAGAAAGGTAAATACGATTTACTTGTTCTAGAACATGTTTAGTGGAAAGTAATAACTTTACCTGGATACTTGATTCAGGACCCACTAACCACGTTTTCTCTTCTTTACAGGAAACTAGTTTCTTCAGGGAGCTCGATGAGGGTGAGATAACGCTCAAGGTCGGAATGGGAGACGCCGTCTCAGCTCGTGCAATGGGAGATGTGAAGCTATTTTTTAGAGATAGATTTTTGTCTTTAGAAAATTTGTATATAATTCCTAGAATTAAGAGGAACTTAATATCTATCTCTTGTCTTATTGAACATGAATATTGTATTTCCTTTTCTTTCAATGAAGCGTTCATTTCGAAAAAAAAGGAGTGTCAATATTTGTTCAGCTAAATTAGAAAATGGCTTGTATGTATTAAAATCAAACAAACTAAAGCAATTTTAAATCATGAGATGTTTAAAACTGCAAATACTCAAAGTAAAAGGCAAAAGATTTCTCCAAATAATAATACCTATCTTTGGCATCTAAGACTTGGTCACATAAATCTCAACCGGATTGAGAGATTAACTAAGAATGGACTTTTGAACAAGTTAGAAGATGATTCTTTACCCCCTTGTGAGTCCTGCTTAGAAGGAAAAATGACTAAGCAACCTTTCATTGAAAAAGGTTATAGAGCCAAAGATCCCTTAGAGCTTATACATTTGGATCTTTGTGGTCCAGTGAATATTAAAGCTCGAGGAGGATACGAATATTTCATCTCTTTTATAGATGATTATTCGAGGTATGGCTTTCTATACTTAATGCATCATAAGTCTGAGGCTCTTGAAAAGTTCAAAAAGTTCAAGGCTGAAGTGTGGAAAATGCATTAGGGAAAACCATTAAAACACTTCGATCTGATCGAGGTGGAGAGTGTATGAACCTGCGATTCCAGGACTATTTGATAGAACATGAAATCCAATCCTAACTCTCAACACCAAATACACCACAACAGAATGGTGTATTAAAGGAGAAATAGAACCTTGTTAGACATGGTTCGATCTATGATGAGTTATGCTCAGTTGCCTGACTCGTTTTGGGGTTACGCAGTAGAGACTGCGGTTCAAATCTTGAACACTGTTCCATCAAAGAGTGTTTCAAAAACACTTTTTGAGTTGTGGAAGGGGCATAAACCTAGTTTACAACACTTCAGGATTTGGGGTTGTCCAACACACGTGCTAGTGACAAACCCGAAGAAATTGGAACCTCGTTCAAGATTATGCCTATTTGTAGGCTATCCTAAGGAAATGAGAGGTGGTCTTTCTGCTACCCACAAGAAAATAAGGTGCTTGTATCGACAAACGCCACTTTCTTGGAGGAAGATCTCATGAGAAACCATAAACCACGTAGTAACTTAGTATTAAATGAAGCTATAGAGAAGTCAACAAGAGTTGTTGACCAAGCAGTACCTTCATCAAGAGTTGATGAAGGAGTTGGCACATCGAGTCAATCTCGTCCTTCTCAATCGTTGGGAATGCCTCTGAAGGGAAGGAATCCCGCAGCGGAAGCTATTGTTAATCGCGCATTCTAAATTTCATTACATGGATTACATTCAAGAACTAATCTATCTAGATTAAGCATATACAAACAAGATGGACAACAAGAATAATACCGTTGAAGAACTTTTTTTCGAGTGATCCTTCTCCCACGATCACGATCTCAACAACACGAACCCAAGCGATCACGGACACTACCACCGGATCTTCTCCGTTGTTCTCTAAGTGAGGGAGGAAGGTGGGTTCCCTTTAGGTGAGATGAGATGTTTGTGAGAGAGATTGTGTTTTGGAACCTTTCCAACAACACAACAAAATTGACACACTAGGAAATTACCATCTTATCCCTCTTTCATTCTCTCTTTAGTATATAGTTAATATGTTAATCTAATTCACATTAAAACTATATATTATATCCATTATATCACATATAACTGATATGACATCTCATATATGAAATTGAACACTTCAATTTCATTCCTAACTTTATACCCTCAATATAACAATGTTGAGCCAGCGGAGAGGACCTAATGGACCTACGGTTCATGAGCTCAATGATGTGAGATTAAGCGATCAAACTCTTTGATCCGGTTAATCAATATTCATTAACTACAAGTCACTCCACACTAGACTTGTAGTTTGCACTCTCTCCTCACTTTGTAGATTATATTGTGTCCATTGATATAATCATTACCCATGAATCGACCCTTCACGGGTTGTTTCGTAATCATGGTTGGGTCAAATTACCATTTTACCCCTGTGATTACCTCTTTGTTCCTTAAGCACCACTAATCCTCTAATGAACAACAAGCCTATGGACCTACCATAGACTCATACCCTCATAGAGGGTGGGGCCGTTGTTCAAGACTTGGAGTCGATTCTTGGGAACAACCTATCTAATTCCTTAGTGTAGGAATGAGTGAATTCCATCTTGCAGTTAAGTTTCCGGCTACCTACGAGGTTACGTCACACGAGAAGGTAGGCTTATTGAGTCGACTCTGAGGCCACTCTCACCCATACTAGTCTAAGGACAAACCCTATAGCGGGAATTCTAAACTTGCTCGGGATTTAGGTCGAGTCACTAATGACGATCTATAAATTATCGAGTCTTATCCACATTACTTGACGTTATATTGGTGAGACTAATAACTTATGATTTGGTCTTGTATGAACTCTTCATACAGGATGCCTCCACTCGCATGTCAATCACATGAATGAGTTGGATTACCTCATTTGTACTAGTTACAGAGTGGGTCGCATCTATGGTGTTACCAGAATAAGGTTTCCAACTTTATTCTTATACCATAGACCATTTAGGTTATACTCCTGAACACAATCCAAATAGTGTCCACTACACTGATGTTCAAGATATATTATAACCTTGGAGCTTAGTTTATTGGATTTATAAAACAAGAATATGATTTTATTAAAACAAATAACTCTTTATTTATTTGAAAAAAATTACACAAGTTTAGGGCATAAAGCCCAACAATCTCCCACTTGACCTAAAGCTTGTGGAGTATTAAAACATTACAGTAATGTAAATAAAATAAACTAGGGCATTTAAACCCTTTGTACAGAATACTTCCACTTGCCCTAGTTGGGGAAGACTTGTAAACCTAGACCTTCAAGGTGGCTCTCAAATACTTTAGTCGTGAGAGCTTTTGTAAAAGGATCAGCAACGTTGTGCTCTGAGGCTATCTTCGTGACAATCACGTCTCCTCGATGCACAATCTCCTGGATGAGATGATATTTCCGCTCAATGTGCTTTCTCCTCTTGTGACTTCGGGGTTCCCTTGAATTTGTCACTCCACCACTGTTATCGCAATACAACGTTAAGAGTGAATAGTGACCCTGATGTAGATTTCTGAGAATCTTTATCAGTCTAAAAGTCAGAATCTGTGTATCCTGTAAGGATCAAATCCTTAGCCCCATACACAAGCATGTAGTTCCTTGTTCTCCGTAGATAGTTAAGGATTGTTTTAACCGTTGTCCAGTGTTCAAGTCCTGGATTGGATTCATACCTACTGACCATTCCAACTGCAAAACAGATGTATGGCCTAGTACACAACATGGCGTACATCAGGCTTCCAACAGCTGATGTGTAAGGAATCCGTCCATATCCTTAACTCCTTAAGGTGTCTTAGGACACTGTTCCTTAGACAAATGAACACCATGTCTAAAAGGCAATAAACCCTTTTCGGAGTCTTGCATCTTAAACCTCAATAACACTTTGTCGATGTAAGATGCCTGAGACAGGGCTAGTGTTTTATTCTTGCGATTCCGGACAATCTGGATCCCAAGAACAAACTGCGCTTCACCCAAATCTTTCATTTGAAATTGCGTAGCTAGTCAATTCTTAATGTCAGTAAGATACCCTACCTCAATCCCAATGAGTAGAATATCATCCACATATAGAACTAGGAATGCGACAGAACTATTGATGATTTTCTTGTAGACACAAGGTTCATCATCATTTTGATCAAAACCAAAAGATTTGATTGCCTCATCAAATCTTATGTTCCAGGACCTAGAGGCTTGTTTCAGTCCATAAATTGACCTTTTAAGCCTGCAAACTTTTTGCTCTTGTCCTGGTTCAGTGAACCCTTTGGGTTGGTCCATGTAGATGTTTTCCTCAAGATTGTCATTTAAGAAGGTTGTCTTGACATCCATTTGTCATACCTCATAGTCATAATATGCGGCAATGGCAAGTAGGATACGGATAGACTTTATCATACCAACAAGTGAAAAGGTTTCCTCATAGTCAACCCCTTCAACCTGGGTATAACCCTTTGCTACTAGTCTAGCTTTAAAGGTTTGCACCTTCCCATCTACACCACGCTTTTTCTCTTGTAAATCAACTTACAACCTATAGGTTTTACCCCATCCGGTTTGTCTACAAGATCCCAAACATAATTGAAGTGCATAGATTCCATTTCTTGGTCCATGGCTATGACCCAATTGTCTTTGTCTTTGTCAACCATTGCTTTATTATAAATCGATGGATCCTCACAATCGTCATCTGGTATAACAACTTGGGTTTTAGATAAACCGATGTAACGGTCAGGTTGTGTTAAAATCCTCCCACTACGTCGAGGCATACTCAACTCTTGAGATGGACTCTCTTGACTAGACAAGCTAGTATCAACAACTTTTGTTGGCGTACTAGTTTTATTAGCAACCTTTGTTATTGTTCCGTCTAACTCACTCAACACAATTTTACTTCTTGGTTTGTAGTCCCTTATGTGGTCCTCCTCTAAGAAAGTGGCATTTGTCAACACAAAAACCTTATCTTCCTTAGGATCATAGAATAAACCACCTCTTGTTTCTTTTGGGTACCCTACGAATAGGCACAATTTTGAACGTGAATCCAACTTCTTTGGATTTGTCACAAGCACATGTGCTGGAAAGCCCCAAATTCTAAAATGACATAAACTACCTTTACGTCCTTTCTAGAGTTCAAAAGGTGTTTCAGAAACACTTTTTGATGGCACATTGTTCAAAATGTATACCGCAGTCTCTACTGCGTAACCCCAAAAGGAACTAAGGAGATGAGCATAATTTATCATTGATCAAACTATGTCCAACAAGGTTCTATTTCTCCTTTCCGATACACCATTTTGTTGTGGCGTACCGGGAGCTGAGAGTTGGGACGTAATTCCATGTTCTATCATATAGTTCTTGAATTTTAAATCCATGTACTCTCCACCTCGATCTGATCGAAGGGTTTTAATTGTTTTACCTAATTGATTTTCAACTTCAGTCTTGAATTCCTTGAACTTTTCAAGTGCTTTAGACTTATGTTGTATTAGGTAAATATGCCCAAATCTAGAATAATCATCTATAAAAGAGATGAAATATTCATAACCTCCTCTGACTTTAACATTCATCGGACCACAAAGGTCTGAGTGTATAAGGTCAAGAAGTTCTTTGGCTCTATAACCTTTTCCACTAAAAGGTCTTTTAGTCATTTTTCCTTCTAGGCAGGATTCACATACAGGTAAAGTATTTTCTTCTAACTCATTTAGAAGTCCATTCTTTACCAATCTCTCAATCCTATTGAGGTTAATGTGACCCAATCTAAGATGCCAAAGATGAGCATTTTCTTTAGGAGAAATTCTACGTTTCTTAGTTTGTGTGTTTGTAGTTTTAAATAATTCAGTATTCAAAACCATTTTGGTGAATTAGGCCTTAAAACATACAACCCATTTTCTAATGAAAAGTGAACATATTTCCACACCTTTCTTCAAAATAAACAATTTATTCAATGAGAAAGAAAGCAATCGTTATTCTATAAGGCAAGAAATCGAAATAAGGTTTCTAGTAAACCACAGTATCACTAATATATTGTCCAACAACATATATTTCTTGCCAAAATAAAGCTTCATCGTGCCTCTTTGCTCTGTTTGAGACTACTTCTCCATTTTCAACCGGAGTGTTATCTCTCCTTTACATATGCTTGTTGCGAGAATCAATTCCCTGAAAAGAAGAGCAAACATGATTAGTGGCGCCTGAATCAAGTATCCAAGCAGTTTTATTTTTGTCCACTAAACAAGCTTCTAGACAAACTAAATCATATTTACCTTCCTTCTTCTTTTCTGCAATGTACTTCGGACAGTTCTGTTTCCAATGCCCGTCTTCGTTGCAGTGGAAACACTTTCCTTTGTCTGCAACTTCTTTGACTTTCTTGCCCTTTTGGGCGGCAGCTTTGTCACTCGTTTTCCTTTACCAACATTCTTCATGTTCTTCTTCTTCCCTTTCAGGTTAGAAGAAGATGAAATCACTGTTTTTGATCCAGAGGTCGAACCTCTATGATAACTCCTACTGGCAACATTTGCCTCACCTTTTGATCCCTGAATTTTCATCAAAGATTGAAAGGTCTGGAATTCATTCAGAAGGGAGGTAAGATTAAAAGTAAGCTTGTTCATGACAACATTACTTCTAAACTATAGGAAACTATCTGGAAGGATTTCTAGAATTAAGCTGACCTGGCTCGATTCATCGATGGAAGCACCATTCGTCTCCGCGATGTTAAAGTGTACCATCATATCGAGGACATGATCGAGACGGATGTACCCTCACGGCATCCTCGAGTTGAATATGTACTTTAGGGCATTGTGTCGGGCTGTGTGGTTTGTTGTCAAACATACCTTATCTTGAATCCACGATTTCTTTAGCGATTATCATGCCCTCATGCTTTTGGCTAATATGTTAGACATACTTGCCGACATGTAGACCTTGGCCTTATCATTGGCCTTGATCCATCGATCATATGCATCACGAACATTTTCGTAGCGCATTCGAGCACAACTTTTGAGGACATTTCTCGATTAGCACAAACATCGGATCGTCCACTACCAATATAGTGTTGAGTTTGTTTTTCCACGTCATCATATTCTCTCCAGTTAACTTTTTCACACTCAATAAGGAAATTATAGAGCTAGACATTTTTTTGAAAATTTTTCTTTGAAAATTTACAAACAAAACTTATATGAGTTTCTTGCTATAATTGTTAATCCAATCATCTTTTAGCTAATTATCAAATGATTCCTAGGTCATTTATAATTTGCAATGATACTCCAAAGGTTTAGAATGTATGACACCGAAGGGTAATCAAAAACACTCCTCCTCTGGATCAAGACACTCTTGACCGAAACCAAATGCCAGAATAACTCTTATTCTTATAGGCTTTAGTTACCATTTTTCGGTCAGGATACATACACTACTTATGTACCTTGTGAGTGTAACCCTTTGTCTTTAGATCCCAGAGTCCCCATTCAATAAAATCCGTCGAAGGGAGGACTAGATTGAAAAACAGACTAAGGAAATCTTTATCCCTTTCGATGTCTACTGTGTTCGATCTCCTATGATCAAGCCCTCCGAAGGGATTGTCTAGTCCAGACCAAACTAACATGTTGACCATAGTGATCTTACGGTGTAAACCGACTGAAGAGACCATAGGTTTTGTTTTCACTAAACCTGCTCTCACTCACTATAAGTACCCTCTCCATTCACCTTTATATTAACTCATACAAAAACCATCCGAAGGGGGGCGCTCCCGTTTGCGCCACGAGGCCAAGTATGAGTCTCACGGTGTGAACTTCTCGGAGATACGTAGGTGGAAAAATATGTATCATATACACTTTTCCTCCCACTGGATACTTTAAATCTATAGGAATCTTACTTTGGTTTTACCTAAAAATTATCAATATAACTCTTATATTGACTTTATCCTAAGTTTGCTAATATAACTCTTTATATTAAGCCTAGGATTTCTAGTTTATTAACCACTTAATAAACAGTTGGCCTTACTATAATTTATAAACTTTGTGATTAAATTTCACTCACTGAGTCGGTTCTAGGTAGGGGTGTTAGTTTAAAGTCGACTTAAATACTGACCTAGACAAAACTTTCCTTAGATAAAGTTCTTCTTTTAATCTTTGTTTATAAATTACTTGGTTCCTAATTCTAATATAATTAGAACTAGATAACCTAAGGGATATTATTTTCAAGTTCTAAACACTTTAAAACTAATAATTAGCCTTAGGTGACATGCATACTATGTTATAGTGCTTAATCATTCCTCTCATGAATAATAAGACATGCATAGCATAATCATCTCATGAAATATAATGCATGTCAATGTTGTCCACAAATTAATATAACACTTTATATTAATTAATCATGCATACTATATAATATAACTCTTTATATTATAAATGATGCATGGTAATGTTTAACCTAAGGTGGGATGTCTAAATTAAAACCATACATTATGCATGGTAATAATTACACAACAATTGCATAATTTAAATAGCAAAATTAGACAAATTTTGGCACCCTAAATTCAATTTTAATTAATATAATCTAATTATATTAATTAAAATTAAATAATATAAATATAAATTGAATATAAAACGTTTTTATATTTAATATATAATTAAAATACATTTTTCGCCCGTTGAAGAAATCACGAAAGCGCCTTGGCGTTGCTGTGGCGATAAGCGGCGTTGCAACACTGCGTCTTGTCCTTTTCTACCCGTTGGAGCGCGCCTCATCTCAAGCGTTGCAATGTTGTCATCTCCACAGTCGTGCGCCTGCTGCAGTGGCGTTGCAATGCTATAGAACAGCGTTGCAACGTCATTCACAGAACAACAACATCATTTTCCAATTTGTTGCTCGTTTTTGCTCCCATCTTCCCAGCAACCACCTTGCCTCGATCGACACGGACTTACAGACTTGATTTACAATTAAAATTGCCCAAAACACGGACCTTACATGAGCGATTCAATGAAAAATTGTAAATCTAAGTGCAATAATTGAAAACGTCTAGATCGCAAACCGTTCATACATCACATGCAAAACAGTAAATCTCACCTCGTTCTTCAAAAATCCAGAACGTAAATTTAGAAAGCAATTGGTCTCTCATACCAATTGAAGGAAAAAGAATCCATGTGAGGCGATTTGTTGTCGCGCGTTCTAAATTTCATTACATGAATTACATTCAAGAACTAATCTATCTAGATTAAGCATATACAAACAAGATGGACAACAAGAATAATACCTTTGAAGAACTTTTCTTCAAGTGCTCCTTCTCCCACGACCACGATCTCAGCAACACGAACCCAAGCGGTCACGGACACTACCACCGGATCTTCTCTATTGTTCTCTAGGTGACATCTCATATATGAAATTGAACACTTCAATTTCATTCCTAACTTTATGACCTCAATATAACCATGTTGAGCCAACGGAGGGAACTTATGGACCTACGGTTCATGAGCTCCAATGATGTGAGATTAACTTATCAAACTCTTTGATCGGTTAATCAATATTCATTAACTACAAGTCACTCCACACTAGACTTGTAGCTGCACTCTCCTCACTGTAGATTATATTGTGTCCACTGATATAATCATTACCCATGAGTCGACCCTTCACAGGTTGTTCGTAATCACGGCTGGGTCAAATTATCGTTTTACCCCTGTGATTACCTCTTTGTTCCTTAAGCACCACTAATCCTCTAATGAACAACAAGCCTATGGTCTACCATAGACTCATACCCTCATAGAGGTGGGGCCCGTTGTTCAAGACACAGAGTCGATTATTAAGGGAACAACCTATCTAATTTCTTAGTGTAGGAATGAGTGAATTCCATCTTGCACAGTTAAGTTCCTAGCTACCTACGAGGTTTTGTCCCTGAGAAGGTAGGCTTATTGAGTCGGCTACAAGCCACTCTCACCCATACTAGTCTAAGCACAAACCCTATAAGCAGGAGTTCTTAACTTGCTTTGAGGATTAGTCGAGTCACTAATGACCATCTATAAATTATCAGTCTTATCACATTTGTGGCGTTATCTTTGGTGAGACTAATAACTATGATTCGGTCTTGTATGAACTCTTCATACAGGATGCCCCCACTCGCATGTCAACCACATGAATGAGTTGGATTACCTCATTTGTACTAATTACAAAGTGGGTCGCATCTATGGTGTTACCAGAATAAGGTTTCCAACCTTATTCTCATACCATAGACCATTTAGGTTATACTCTAGAACACAATCCAAATAGTGTCCACTAAACTGATGTTCAAGATATATTATAACCTTGGAGCTTAGTTTATTGGATTTATAAAGCAAGAATATGATTTTATTAAAACAAATAACTCTTTATTTATTTGAACAAAATTACACAAGTTTAGGGCATAAATCCCAACAGCCTTGATACTGTGGGAGGGTTGTTTCCCAACCTGACCGCTACTTGAGTTTAGCTGAAACTCAGGTTGTTATACCGGATGATGGCATAGAGGATCCATTGTCTTATAAACACGCAATGAATGACGTAGATAAGAACCAATGGATCAAAACCATGGATCTGTAAATGGATTCGATGTACTTCAATTTAGTTTGGGAACTTGTAGACCATCCTAAAGGGGTAAAACTCATAGGGTGCAAATGGATCTATAAGAGAAAAAGAGATGCAGGCGGAAAGGTACAGACCTTTAAGGCTAGACTCGTAGCAAAGGGTTTTGCCCAAAGGGAAGGAGTTGACTATGAGAAAACTTTTTTTCCTGTTGCTATGTTAAAGTCAATAAGGATACTCTTGTCCATAGCCGCATTTTATAACTATGAGATCTGGCAAATGGACGTCAAAACTGCCTTTTTGAATGGTAATCTTGACGAGAGTATCTATATGTCTCAGCCCGAAAGGTTCATAGCCCAAGGTCAGGAGCAAAAAATTTGCAAGCTCAATCTATCCATTTATGGGTTGAAGCAAGCATCCGGATCTTGTAACATAAGATTTGATACTGCAATCAAGTCTTATGGCTTTGACCAAAACGTTGATGAGCCTTGTGTTTACAAGAGGATCATCAACGATAAATTAGATTTCTTAGTACTATATGTGGATGATATCCTACTCATTGGGAATGATGTAGGATACCTAACTGACATAAAGAAATGGTTTGCGACCCAATTCAAAATAAAAGATTTGGGAGAAGCGCGATATGTTCTTAGGATTCAAATTTTTAGGAATCACAAGAACAGATCATAACTTCTGTCTCAGCGTCTTATATCAAAAAATGTTGGTGCGATATTCGATGTAGAATTCCAAAGGGGTTTATTGCCCTTTAGGCATGGAATTCATTAGTCTAAGGAACAGTGCCTTAAGACACCTCAAGAAATTGAGGATATGAGACACATTCCCTGTGCCTGGCAGTAGGTACCTTAATGTATGTTATGTTATTATGCAGTCGGACATTTGTTATCACGGTAAGAATAGTCGGTGAAGTACCGTCCAATCTAGGGTTAGACCAGCGACGCATGATTAAAAATATCCTCAAGTATCTAAGGAGAGCGAGGGACTATACGCTTGTGTATGGGTCTAACGATTTGATCCTTATAGGATACACTGATTCTAATTTTCAACCCGATAAGGATTCTAGGAAATCCACATCGGGATCAGTTTTCACCCTTAACGGAGGAGCTATAGTGTGGCATATCATCAAGCAAGGATATATCGTCGACTCCGCCATGGAGGCAGAGTATGTAGCTGCTTGTGAAGTCAGCTAAAGAGGTTGTTTGGCTAATGAAATTTCTAACTGTATTGGAAGTTGTTCCAAATATTGAATTTTCCATCACCTTATACTGTGACAACAGTGGTGCGGTAGCCAATTCAAAGGAATCTTGTAGCCACAAGCGAGGGAAGCACATTGAGAGGAAATATCACCTTATACGGGAAATAGTACAATGAGAAGATGTGATAGTCACGAAGATCACTTTGGAGCACAACATAGTTGATCCGTTTACTAATACTCTCACGACTAAAGTGTTTGAGGGTTATCTGGAGAGTCTAAGTCTACGAGACATGTACATAGGATAGTCTAGGGCAAGTGGGAGATATGTAATGGGTATATGGATGCCCTAATTTATTGTATTTTGTATCTATGTAACCACTGTTGTAATGTACCCCCACTAGAGTTTTAGTTCAAGTGGGAGTTTGTTGGGATTTATGGCCTAAAACTCGTAGTTTGTAAATAATGTTCTAATTAAATCAATAAAGAGTTATTGTTGTCAATAAAGAGTTATTGTTTATCATTATTTACTATATTGTCTTAACTTAACCCTATATCCAATAAACTAACATCCAAGGTTGTAACATGTCTCTTGAACTGAATGTAGTGGACATATAAGGATCTCAGTTCGAGATACAACCTAAAGGGTCAATAGTAAGGGGATAAGGCTTGGGTTCCTTACCCTGGTAATACTATGGATATGACCCACTTTGTATTTGATACAAACACAGTGATCCTAATGTGTTTGTGTAAATGACATGTGAGTGGGGATATCCTATGTAATGAGATTGTATAAGACCGGACCAAGAAATAGTAACCACTAGATATAACTCCGTTGACTAGTTAGGTTTCTATTTCAATAGGATGACCTAGGCAACTTGATCTCAATCCTGAGCAGGTTAGAAACTCCTATTTGCGAGAGATTGTCCTTTGACTAGTATGGGTGAGAGTGGCCAGATTCGCCGACTCAATATGCCTACCTTCCTGGAGACATGACCGAGCAGGCAGCTAGGGACTTATCCTAGAAAGATGGAATTCACTCCTTCACCTTATTAGGGTAAGTAAATGAATGTTTAAAGTAAGTGGTGTCTCAGGGACTTGAACAAAAGGCCCGACCCTCTAATTGGCGAGAGGGACTTACATTTTGTTGGTAGGACCACAAAGCAGTTGTTATGAGAGGAGCACTAGGAAGGTAAAGATGTAACCCAATGGTAAAGCGATAATTTGACCAAAAGTGGTGTTACGGACATTCGTGAAGAATTGACTTGGTGTTATTGGTGCGATATCAGTGGACACGAAACATATTTGCGGTGAGAATAGTGCAAGCTGCGGGACTTTAGTGGAGTGTTCCATGATTAACGAATGTTGATTAGGAGGTTAATGAGATTAATTGAATAATCTTATATCGTTGGAGCTTCTAATCTGTAGGTCCATTAGATCCACCTTCTAGCTCGTAAAAAAGTTCTTAGATCATTTGAATTTGAAGTGTTCAAATTTAATTGGGAATAACATTGATGTATAAAGATACATTATAATATAAAGTTTTCATGTGCATTAGAACTTTATATTATAAATTTTAATTAAATATGAATCATATTAAATTATGTGAGAGAATTGAAATATTTGAAAGAGTTCAAATATTATTTAAATGTGAATGAGATTCATATTTAAAACTATAGGTCAAAATTTAATGTGCATAAGATGTACATTAAAACTATAGATTATAAGGGAATGTGATTAAATAACCAAATTAAACATATGATGTTTAATTAATTAATTAAGGTGTTTATTAATTGAATTAATTAAATGTGATTTAATTAAAAGGTTATTATATTAATATTAAATATGATTTAATGTTATTATTTTAATATATTTAATTAATTAATTAAATATAGGAGAACGTGTGAAAGACACGTTCTCCCACTTCCCTCTAAATCTCCACTCTCATCGATAAGTATGGATGAGAGGAGAAGGAGATGATTGATCGATCATTTGAAGTTCAAGTGGTTGAACTTGAAAAAATTGGAAAAACTCTCTTCTCTCAAAAATTCCCTTTCTACTCTTTCAATTATTGGAAAGCCTTCCCACCAAGGAGAGATCTAAGTGGAACTCAGAGGATAGAAGATTTACATAGTGGTGGTGTGTCTGTTTCTGACAGGAGGAGTAGAACCGTTAGTGTGTTGTGCAAACTTTTGCAAGCTTTTGAGAAGCAAGGAGTTGTTGAGAAATTGAAACTACAAAGGTAATATGTTCTTTCCTTTCTAGTTTAGAAACTTACAATATGACTTTAGTTAATTTAATTCATGCTTCAATTATTGTTTATCTATGTTTTATTGCCAATGTATGGGTTTTTGGAGTAAACCAAAATAAACAAGTAATTACGATTTTAAACCATGTTTTCACTGCTCAAAGGGATTCGATTCACTTCACAAACAAGCAAGATTTTATGCACAAATTCACAAAATAACCCAAATTACAAAAATACCTTCTTTGATCACAATGTCAAAAACTATAGGGACTATGGTTTATGACAGGGGTAGATTGGTTAATTTGGTAAAAATAGTTAGGGCTCTTAAAATTAAGTGAAATTTAATACATTCAAAACTGAATGTATCAAAATCATGTGAACAAAAATTGGGCTTAAAAGAAAGAAGTTTAGATAACAAAAAGCTAAGAAAGAAAAGTTGTTGTAGAAAAGAAATTGGGCTTTTGTAGTATCGAATTGGTTTGAGCGGTTCAGTATCTTTCAGTCCGGGTCTTTGAGCGAAAGGTTTTGAGATTTTGTTTTGCCCGCAAAAGCACGAGTGTGTAAAATTTAGGCTCAAAATATGATCGTTTGGTCTCGGTAAAAAGTATTCAAATCAGATAGATAAGATTTTCCAGACTTTCCAGATTTGAATAGTATGAACACAAACGAATTTTTCTTCTATTTTACTTCGACCTTTTCCAGAATTAGTATTTTTTCTTCAAACTTAAGTCGATTTGATTTACTTTAGGTACTGGAATAAATCAATTTAAAGTCCTAAACACTAAACTAAATATAGGCAAAATCTGCAAAGTGCAGGTTTTGCGTGTGAAAAAATTTTCAAAGAACAAATTTCTAAGAAAATAGGTATGCTTTTGGAATCTACTCTCTGAATTTTGAATAAAAATGCTTATGGTTAAATTTTTCTCCAAATGTGATCAACTAAAATATTATTGCTTCAAAAGATTATGCATGAATAGATCATAAATAATTATTTGTTTAGAAAGATGAAGCGCATGGATCAAATTGCAAGTAATTTTTTTAAAAATAAAAGAGACAAGAATTTTGGAAACAAAAATTCAAAATATAGATGAGAAAAAAAATAAAAGAAGGATAGATCCGATCTAGAGCCAAAACTCTGATACCAAATGATATGAAAACCCTAGCGAATTGGAATTAGAAACCCTTTGATTATGTGAACCCCTAATTCTCAAACACTAAAACCCCCCAAATCAATTCAATTTCAATCCCAAAGGAATGAGATAAGGATTACCTTATTGATCGAAGACCAAGAGGTAAGGGCGATTCCTCACTCAAGGGTTGAACACTCCACAAGCAAATTGATCGGACTTACTTGAATGTTTAGGCATGCAACCCTAGAACAAGAATTGCAAAGTGGTGAGACTCATGGCTCTCAAATGTAGATCACTACCATTTCATTCAAAACTAAAACTATTCTGTACAACCTAATAGTCAAGCTTTAAATAGCTTCCCAAAACCCTAAATGTCATATCATAATAAATGACAACAATACCCCTACTTAATATGACATAGAAGGATAAAATAGAAAATCAATAAAATAACATAAAAATTATTAATTAAAATACTAAAAATAAATTAACCCCTTGACAATTCATATCATCCAACCTTGTCGAAAGTCTAGGGTTGTGAAGATCATACTCTTCTTGAAAGATGTTGAGTTTTGATCGATTGAAGAAGTAGTAGTCCTCACAAAAAAGCTCGTTTTTTCTCTTGAATTCACGCAACTTTCAGTTTATGTTCTAGTTCTTTAATTTCAAGCACTTAAGCGATTGTTATTTACATCCAGTTTACTATTCATTTCTTACTACAATCATTTAATTCACACCAAGGTTAGTTTTAATAAAGTTCAATATTATTTTTTCAATGTTCTTCTTTTGTCGATTCCTTCTTCCCTTTAATCGCAATTTCAATTTTCCTTTCTTTAAAAGTTAGAATGTCTTTTCTTTTGTCTAATATTTTGTTAATTATTTTCTCCATCGTGAGCTAATTCCATCCTTGAGATTCGAATATGTGGATTCCCTAAGGATTGGAAGCTTGACCTAAGATGCAAAAGTAACTTTGCTTAATTCCTTAACATTGTTTGCTTTTATTGATTATAATTCTTATGGTGAATCTAGATTGATCACCTAGGTGAACATATAAATATCGAGTTTAATACTAAAAGCATTAGACAAGATTAGTGTTCATACAAAAAAAAATAGAGGAAAGCAGCTTAGACATAAGCACTTGTTTTCGACCCTAGATGTAGGGCGAGACCTCTAAATTAAAACCAAGGATTGTATGCTCATTCAATTTGTATTAGTCATAGATATATAGTTTAATCACTTAAGCTTCTAAAGCAATTTCCAATAAAATTGAATAAGATTTGAACCCAATTTACATTACTTGGTGATTGAGTAAAGATTGCAATTTCATTTTAGGTCGTAATTCTTTTCTAAATGGCAAAAGCAAGTTCAGATCCCATATTTTTATCATTGGATTTTAATACACTCACAACCTTTCCAATTTATCCATATTGGGTGTAGAAGCTTCTTTGTGTGAATACGTTTGCCTTAGTCCTGATTTTTTGTGAAATCCGTTCTCTGTGAAATCGATACTCTGGAATATTTCCAATAACTACTTGTTTAGCAATGTGCACTTTCACTAGACTAAAGCCTTTTTCTCTTCAGAAGTTTTCTTCTAAAAGTCCACACGTTTTCAGTTGACCAAGTTTTTGGCACTATTGTCGGAGAACAACATTTTCACAAAAATTAGATTATAGAAAAGATTGCATCACAAATTGCAACTGCAATCTTTTTGTTGAAGGAGGACTCGAACCCGATTTGTATTCTATTAGTTAGGTTTTGGTGAAGGGAGTTTTTGAAGGGATCGAATCCCGCAGCGGAAGCGATTGTGAATCCCGTGTTCATGATAGTGTTACTTAGATTCATTTCAAGATTAATATATCTAAGATTAAGCATACATAACAAATTAGGACAACAATAAATTTACCTTTGAAGAACACTCTCTTCACGAGCTCCTTCTCCAACGATCACGATCTCAAAGCCGCGTGAACCGAGGCAGTGTGAAGATTTGCCACTAGATCTTCTTCGTTGTTCTCTAGGTGAGGGAGGAATGCAGGTTCTTTTAGGATGAGATGTGGAGGTTTGAGAGAAGTTGTGTTTGGAACTCTTTCCAACAACACAAAATAGAACTCTAGGGTTGTATCGCATAGTCATCTTCAAAATTGCATCTTATGCAACTATTTATAGGGAAATAGGATGGAAATTACCATATATCCCTCTTTCATTCTCTCATTAGTATATAGTCAATTTGTGAATCTAATTCACATTAAAACTATATATTATATCAATTATATTACATATAATTGATATAACACCTCATATATGAAATTTAACAGTTCAATTTCATTCCTAATTTTATACCCTCAATGTTACCATGTTGAGCCAACGGAGGGACCTAATGGACCTACAGTTCATGAGCTCCAAAGATGTGAGATTAACTGATCAAACTCTTTGATCTGGTTAATCAATATTCATTAACTACAAGTCACTCCACTATAGGCTTGTAGTTGCACTCTCCTCACTGTAGATTATATTGTGTCCATTGATATAATCATTACCCATGAGTCGACCCTTTACAGGTTGTGCATAATCACAGTTGGGTCAAATTACCGTTGTATCTCCGTGATTACCTCTTTGTTCCTTAAGTACCACTGATCCTCTAATGAACAACAAGTCTATGGTCCTACCATAAACTCAAACTCTCTTAAGCTAGTTTAGAGGGTGGGGCCCCGTTTCTCAAGATTTGGACTCGGTTTTTAAGAGAACAACCTATCTAATTCCTTAGTCTAGGAATGAGTGAATTTCATCTTGCAGAGTTAAATTCCCAGCTACCTACGAGGTTCTGTCCCTGAGAAGGTAGGCTTATTGAGTCGGCTACAGGCCACTCTCACCCATACTAGTCTAAGGACAAATCTCTTATAAGTAGGAGTTCTTAACTTGCTCAGGATTCAGGTCGAGTCACTAATGACCATCTATAAATTATCGGCCATATCACATTACTTGGCGTTATCTTTGGTTAGACTAATAATTTGCAGTTCGGTATTGTATGAACTCTTCATACAGGATGCCCCCACTCGCATGTCATCCACGTGAATGAGTTGGATTACCTCATTTGTACTAACTACAAAATGGGTCACATCCATGGTGTTACCAGAATAAGGTTTCCAACCTCCTTCTTATACCATAGACCATTTAGGTTATATTTTTTAATACAATCCAAATAGTGTCTACTACATTGATGTTCAAGATTCATTATAACTTTGGATCTTAGTTTATTGGATTTATAAAACGAGAATATAATTTTATCAAATCAAATAACTCTTTATTCATATGACCAAAATTACACAAGTTTAGGGCACATATCCCAACAGTTTTGTCTTCTAGAGCAAGATCTTGAAATAGAAAGAACTTTTCACCAACGTCGAAAATTGCAATAGAGGGGGGGGGGAAGAGGAAAGATAAGAGTTAAGTACCAAGGAAGATCTTTCAAGAACTATTTTGCATGAAAGTCAAGTTGATCAACCTATTGACGATCCTCGCGTTAATCCTCATGAAAGGATGAACCAACAAAAAATACGGGGTAAAATGTTGGACAAAATGCTACCTCGATTGTTGCTTAAATATCACAAGCAATTGCTTTACAAAACTGCATCTTCATTGCAGAAGAACATGATAGAGTAATCAAAGATTATGCAGCCACCACTTTCTAAAATCTTAATACAGGAATTATAGAATCAACGTCTATTCAGGCTAATCACTTTGAGTTGAAGCCTGTGATGTTTCGAATGCTTCAAACAATGGTTCAATTTGTAGGACTACCTAATGAAGACCCACATAAGCATTTAAAGACGTTCCTTAGAATTTTCAACTCTTTCAAAAAAAAATGAAGTCACAAATAAAACATTGCGGTTAAAATTGTTTCCTTTCTCTTTGCAGGAAAAATGTGAAGCTTGGTTGAATTCGTTTCCCCCCAGATTCTATTGCATCATTGAATGACTTAGAACATAAATCTCTCTTGAAGTATTTTCGATGTCCACATCTTGGCTTACCAGTTTTTCTTCTTAATAGCACTTTTTACAATAGATTGGCGCAGGCCACAAAAACCTTAGTCGATGCATCAACTAAGGGATCCTTGTTGAAAAAGACAGTTACCAAGGTAGCTAATGGATGATTCTGGGATTGCTTGATCATACCCCCTACGATTGATCCTAGTATTTCCATGGTGTAAGATTCTCCTTTGGATTTACGGTGTTCGATCACTTTCCGGGAGAAAATTGTAAGACTCCAAGGTGGTCCTCAGATTATCCCTGAGATTTCCTGATCAATCACGTCGTAGGATTGATTCCTAGTCTTCCCTGGGTTTAAGATTCTTCTCTTGGGAATTACCCTTCGGTGTTCACATATAGTAGTCTTGTTTGCTTAGTTAGAAGCATCTTGGTCTATTTGTAACCTCAATCCCAGTGGTCATGGCGAGATGATCATCAAAAGGCTAGAATTTTTTAGAAAAAAAAAAGTTGGATCGAAGTTAAGAAGGGAAGAGAGGACTCGGACCGAACCCATGGTGGGGTTGGCCTTCATAGTCGAACTTGGCCTATCGGGGTCGACCTTAGCTGAATTGAGGCCGACAAGAGGATTTGGGTCTGAGCCAAATCTTCTCCTCTTCTGGTGCATGGTTGCCAATTTTCCTCAATCGTTGTTTAGCTCTTTTTGCCTTATGACTCTATGGTATCTCTGTCTGTTGTTTGAACTTCCAGATGATTATTTCAAATTCACGTGTTGTGAGGTGGAGGTATGCAAGAAAAATGCTTTCTGGCAACCTCCAATTCACATGCTCTTGCTAAAAAATAGGTTTATGCCAAGGTTGGCCTCTGCTTTTAATGTGCGTTTGCCAATTGAAGGGAATTGAATCCCCATGAACAGCAAAAACGTGATTTAAAATTGTATTCCTTGTTTATCATTGTTTACATCAAAAACTATTACATTAGATAAATAAACAGAGATAAGCAACTAAACTAAATTAAGCATGGATTAAGCATCAACACATGTTATGGAAACTAAAACTAAAAAGGGATTCAAAGTTTACCTTTGAAGTTTCGTTATTCAGGAACTTCTTGCTCCTTGCTCCAAAATTACACAACACAACAAAACTTCTCTTCCTCTGTAAAACAAGACAACACCACTTGGAGAACCCTCTATCCTCTGAGTACTACTTAAATCTTTTCCTTGGTGGGAAGGAACTCCAACAATTGGAAGAAGAAGGGGAACCTTTGATTGAGAGAGAGAAAACAATTTTGCAGCAATTCAACAAATGTCCAAAATTGATCGATTCACTTTCATCTCCCAACTCCCTACACTTAACGATAGGGAGTGGAGACAAAGCAGGAAAGTGGAGAGCGTGTCATCTACACGTTCCCCTATTTTTTTAATTTAATAATTAATTAACAATTAAATAATATAATTAATTAATTAATTATATATAACCCATTTAATTAAATTAAATTTAATTAAATCAATTAATTAATTCAAATATCTTATATTTCATTTAGGCTATATATATGATTAAATCATATTTAATCACAGTCCCTTTTAACCTATAGTTTTAATGTACATCTTATGCACATTAAATTTTAACCTGTAATTTTAAATATGAATCTCATTCACATTTAAAATAATATTTGAACTCTTTCAAATATTTAATTCTCTCATGTAATTTAGTATGAATCATATTCAAATTAAATTTATAACATAAAGTTTCAAAACTTTATATCATAATGTATCTTTATGTTGGGTTTTATGTCCTAAAACTCGTGGTTTTGTAAACTGAATGTATATTCTATTTTGCAATAAAGTTGTTATTGAGATTTATTGAGAAAGGTGTTATTGAATAAAGTGAATTGTGTATTAATGTAACCTTAATTCAATAAAGAACCCTTGGCTATAGGATGAATACTTGAACTTTATGTGTGACTTAAAAGTGGATCAAGTTCAAGTTATAGCGGAGCGATCTATAGTATAAGGATAGGGTTGGGTACCTTATCACGGGGATACTATGGGACGCGCCCAATGTAGAGTACAAGCGATATGATCCTAAATCGTTCATGTGGAGACATGAGAGTGGGGGCGTCCTATGCAATGAGTTTACATAAGACTGGACCGTGAAATGGTCACTTAGACTTTATAACTCCGTTTACCGTCTTAACTGACTATATTCATACGATGACCTAGGTAACTCGATCTTAATCATGAGCGTTCTATGGACTCCTGTTTATTCGGATTATCCTTAGATTTGCATGAGTGAGAGTGGCTCGAGACTGCCGACTCAATAAGCCTCCCATTTCAGGGATAAAACCGGGTAGATAGCTAGGAACATAGTTCTGCAAGATGGAATTCACTCTACCCGCTTTAGGGATTAGTAGAGAGGTTGTTCCCTTAAGTGCGACTCGGGTCTTGAACAAAGGGCCCACCCCTCTCATTGGCCGAGAGAGGATTCGGTTTGTTGGTTGGACCACAAATCAATTGTTCATTAGAGGATCAGTGGGACTTAAGGAACAAGAGGTAATTACAGGGGTAAAACGGTAATTTTGACCCAGCTGTAATTACGAATGACTTGTGAAGGATCGACTTACTAATTCATGGTTATATCGAGTGGACATTAGGGGTGTGCAAAAACCGAGTCGAACCGACAAACCGAACCGAAACCGAAGCGAATCGGCCAGGTTCGGTCAGGTTTTATTTTTTTAGTCCTTCGGTTTATTCTTCTAAAAACCGATATTTTTGGTTCGGTTTACGGTTTCACTCTTTTGAAAACCGAAAACCGAACCAACCGACCATTTTAAATAAAATAAAAATATATATTAAAAAAAAATCAATCCATTTTAACCCTTTTCTTAATGAAGACCGATACACAAAAGCCCAAACCTATCTCTAACCCTAGGTATTTAAGCATCCTAACCTAATTTTATCACCACTTTCCCTCTCCTCTCTCATTCTCTCTCACGAGTCAGACAGTGAAATTTTTTTTCCTTCTCTCCCGTTTCTCTTCCTTCCTCTCCTCTCTCTCTCTCTCTCTCTCTCACCTGCTGTTTCTCTTCGTTTCTTCATGGTCGACTCTCTACCATTTCTTCATCTCAATCATCTCCTTCATCTCCTTCTCTCTCAAGATGAAAGGTAAAAATAAATGTTTGGTTTGATTTCTTTTGAAATTCTTTTTTTAAGGATTGTTTCGGTTTTGCAAAGTAGTGGTGAAGGATTGTTTTGGTTTTTCATTCAAGGTTGTTTTGGTTGTATTTTCTGATTTTTTTGTTTGTTTTTCGCGAGTTGTGTGGTTAGTTTCTTGATATGATAAAAGTCGGTTAAAAACCGAGGCAGGCCGAGTGAAACAAGAAATGGACCTAGGTTCGGTTTTTAAGCAAACCAGGAGGTTCGGTTTTTCGGTTTGAGATCTTTTAGAACCAGAGAGGTTCGGTTCGGTCATTGGTTTCATCCAAAACCGGATCGAACCGAAGGCGCACACCCCTAGTGGACATAAATATATCTACTGATGAGAGAAGTCACACCACTTTGGGCTTTAGAGGGAGTGTCCGGTGGTTAACGAATGTTGATTAGCTAGGCTAAAGAGTTTGGTAGGTTAATTTCGTATCGTTGGAGCTCATGATCTGTATGTCCATTAGGTCCTCCTTACTAGCTCGGACTTAGCCTTATAACATTTTGAGAGAAAAGAATTTGAATTGTTCAAATTTGAGTTTGGGAGAAAGCGTTAATTATATGTGATATATTTAACGAATCATAGCTTAATTATGAATTAAACTATGATTAATAGGAGGTGGATATATTTAAATATGATTTAAATATTGGATCGGTATATAGCATGAATAATGATTCATGTTTGGAAAATCGATCGGGATCGGGCAATTTATTTAATTTAATATTTGATATTAAATTAAATTAAAAATTAGTTAATTTTTTGAATTATTTAATTAATTATATTAATTTTAATTAAAAATCAATTTAATATTGATTTTAGAATTAAAATTAATTGTAAAATGAGGGATTTTCATGATTTTCATGAAAAACAAGTTGCCAACTTGCCCAATCTTACTCATCTTCAAAATTCACCAAAATTGGCCACCTCCATCTCAAAGCATCCTCATCACCCTTGAGTTGTCACTCCATTGAAGCTTTTTGAAGCTTTATATAATGGTGATTTGAGGTGTTTTGGGAGAATTACACAGAAAATTCAATATTCCCGAATTAGTGACCTTTGAGGTCTTTTCTTCCAAATTCTCTCAACCTAGGATCCCACAATCCGTTCTAAGGCCTGAGGATAGTAGGGAAGACTCTAACGGTTGTCCACGAAGTGTTCGTGTTGAAAACCATCCACCGGGTGAAGAGAATTTGATCTTCAAAGTTGAGTTTCCTATCCCTCTGTTTTTCCAGCTTTGAGCATGCATTTTATTTGACAAAATTGATCAACTTAGAGTGTTCAAGATCCAAAATTGCTTCCGCTTTCTTAATCTAGACTCTTTCACTTTATACATTAATGTTTATTCCCTAATTGAATTCGAACATTTCAAATTCAAATGATCTAAGAACCTTTTACGAGCTAGAAGGTGGACCTAATGGACCTACATATCAGAAACTCCAGCGATACGAGAGTATTCGGTTAATCTCATTAACCTCTAATCAACATTCGTTAACTGCGGGATCACTCCACTAAAGTCCTGCAGTTGCACTCTTCTCACTGCAGATATATTTCTGTGTCCATGGATATTGACCAATAACAGCAAGTCAATCCTTCATGAATGTTCGTAACACCAGTTGGATCAAATTACCGTTTTACCCCCAGGTTACATCTTTTACCTTATGTCCCAGTGTTCTTCTAATGAATAATTTGTTTGTGGTCCTACCAACAAACAGAAGTTTCTCTCGGGCCAATGAGAAGGTCGGACCCTTTGTTCAAGTCCCAGAGACACCACTTAAGGGAACATTCATCTACTTACCCTAATAGGCCGGAAGGAGTGAATTCCATCTTGCTAGGTTAAGTCTCCAGCTGTCTGCTCGATTTTGTCCCCAAGAAGGTAGGCTTATTGAGTCGGCAACTCGGACCACTCTCACCCATACTAGTCAAAGGAAAATCCCTCGCAAACAGGAGTTTGTAACCTGCTCAGGATTGAGATCAAGTTGCCTAGGTCATCCTAATGAAATAGAAACCTAACTAGTCAACGGAGTTACACCTAGTGATTACTATTTCGTGGTCCGGTCTTATGGAATCTCATTACATAGGATATCTCGACTCACATGTCGTCGACACAAACACATTAGGATCACTGTGTTTGTATCATATACAAAGTGGACCATATCCATAGTATTACCAGGGTAAAGTACCCAAGTCTTATCCCCTTACTATAGACCCTTTAGGTTGTATCTCGAACTGAGATCTTTTATATATACACTACATTCGGGTCAGGAGACATGTTACAGTCTTGGATGTTAGTTTATTGGATTTAGGGTTAATATAAGGCTAGATAGTAAATAAAGGTAAACAATAACCTTTATTGAAAATAATAACTTTTATGGATAATTAGAATATTATTTACAAACTACGAGTTTTAGGGCATAAATCCCAACAGGTCGTCCTTGGCCTTAGCTCTTGGGGTCTGCCTTAATCAATTTAGTAATGATTTTGAGAATCATTATTGTTGCTTGAATTTTATAATTGTCACTTGAACTGTCGTTTTATTGGGAGATTTATCTCCTGTGTAGCCCCCTTGTTCGAGGAGGAATTAATCTCAAATTCATACTTGAACAAAATTGTAGCTTGAAAAGAATGTATTTTATTGACTATCTTGTTATTAATGAAAATGCATAAAATTGAAAATAGAGAGTCATTCTAGCTATCCCTATCTATTCTAAACAAGTAAAATATGACCAAAAAGAAATATTTAACTTTCCGTGTAATGATCATCAAAAAATTTCTCATTGAGGTTTATGATCGTTGGTTGAGGTTAGGTCAGCCTCGACCTTCCTTGTTTGGTCGGCCTCGGCCTGCTTAGGTCAGTCTAAGCTCTCCATAACTTTCTCTAGTTGATCCTACAAAGATGGTTCTTATCTCCCTTGGCGGTTATTGATCAAGTCGGTCTCGATCCTCCATCGTCATTATCTTTGACATATTTTTTCAAATATCCTTCTCGGATCAGTGTTTCAATTTCATCTTTCAGCTGAAAATAATCTCGAGTTGTATGACCATGATCTCGATGGAATAAATAATAATTTTTTTCTTGCCCCTTTTTTCCGATGGGGTTCTCATCCTTTCTGGGTATTTAACTAGGTTAGTATTGCAAATTTCCATCAAGATTTTTCAAGAAGAAGTATCGTTGATGTGTATTTCTCGAACTTTTGACTTTGGCTTTTCCTAGGGTCAAGTCGGCTTCAGCCATCATCTTCAGTCTTCCTCTTCTTTGAGTTATGGTAGTGGTTTTCCCCAACTCTATCATGCATAGAAGTGTGTTCACTTCTTCCTCTACTTGTTGTAACTTCTTTTAATTTTAATACCTCAACACTCATATATTTTTGTACCCCAGTAATAAATTCAATTGGAAATTGGGTCCTTCTTACCTATTGACCTGAGCAGTCTTTTATCCTGTAGTCCAGCTGCAATTACAATCAAGGTTGTTGCTTTAGTAAATCCTTCCACTCATAGTACTTCATTGTTGAAATGGGAGATGTAATCGTGCAAACTCTCTCTAGGCTCTTATTTTATAGTTAAGAAGTGCATTTGGGATTTGCATTGGTCTCTACCTCCTAGGAATTGGCTCACGAATGCTCGAGCTAACTCCTTGAATGACTCTATCGATCTTCTTTTGATTTTCCTGAACTATTATTTAGTAGGTACTGTTATGATAATAAGAGAATGCCCTACACTTCATTGCATCTGAAAACTTTTGTAGGTCCATCAAGGATCTGTATGTATCCAAATGTTCTATTGGATCTGAGCTTCCATCATATAGTGTGATGGTCGGGACCTTGAACTTACAAGGAGCCTTTTCTTTCATGACTGAAGGATGGATTGCTTGCTCAATGGGAGTTTCGAGATTTAACCTTTTGTGATCAAGGTTTTTCAAGAAACTTCCTTTGAGATTCTCTAATATATTCCTCTGTAACTCTTTTTGGATTTTTTGTAGGTTTGCTTTCTAAGGGGGACTCTGCGTCTGACTTCTGAGGGTGGCCTTCTTGACCTCAGCCTTGGCTAGCAGGGTTTTCGACTCTGGCTTTGACCCATCGCTTTCGCTTACTCTCGATCAGACTCTATAAGTCTGATTTTGTTGCTTTATGTCCCTACAACAGCTTCTGCTTGTTGTTGATCAGACTTTGTAAGTCTGATTTTGTCGCTTCATCCTCTTGTAGCTTCATTGTCATGTCTTCATGACCTGATCGTTCTTGACTCGGACCTTTAGGCATTGTTTGGATTACAAACCTTACCATGGCTATTCTGCTCGTTGCGCTCTGATCTTTGTGAACCACCTTTGTCTGATTTCTTCCCAGGATCAGCTTCTCTTTTGGGCTATGTGTCTGAGATTCTGTCTCACCCACATCTCCAAGAATTGCCCCTTTTCTTTTTTTAGGATCTCGAATGAGTGGCTTTATTCCATGCTTCGTTGGAGAAGTTTGGTTGTCGAGCTTTTCTAGAATTCGAGCCAGGTTTCGGTTCATTCTATTCATCCTCTTTTTCAGTTCAGCAATCTCCTCCACTTGTTGGACTTCATGGGCATGAAGTCGAGGGGGAGTAACTTCCTCTGTTCTTCAAGGATGACGATCAACCATAATCTTCTCCATCTAGATTGTAGTTCCTTTCTTCTATCGCCCTACTTGACATGGATCTAGGATGTTTGAGAATTTTTAAAACAAGCTTCTTTTTTTTCCCACAGACAACACCAATTGTTGTTCCCAAAATCTGGACAAGATAACTCACATGACCTTCATGTGACAACGACTATGAATTTGTTTGAAGGGAAAGAATGTGGCTTGTAAAAGAGAGAAAGAACTTGAACACCGGTATGGTGCTTGCCACACAAGCTCTGATTTTTAAGTCAAAGAGTATTTTGGTATGTCAAGTTAGGGTTTCTATAATGGGGAAGAACTCACCTCCTCTCTCTTAAGAAGAGTATTTATATGGTTGTTCTAGGGTGTTAACCTTAATCCATTGCGAAGTAGGAGAAGAAGAGTGTTCCCCATAGTTCGAATCGAGTCTCGAAAGAGAAAGAGAGCGGGCCAAACCCCAAGACAGGGTCGGCCCATTCTGGTCGGATAGAAGAAAACAAGGTTCAACCCCATAATAGGGTCGGCCTCGACCTCGACTGAGGCCGACCAGAGGATCGGTCCTTCAGGCCCGATTCTCACCTTTTTAGTTGTCTAAAGGTCCGATCTCTTATGTCTTTCAACCTAGTTGGATTCGTTCGATTTTGTTTTGGGTCATTCTCTACATATCTATCCTTCCATTTTCTCCATATTTCGAATTTGTCCTTATGATCGAATTTCACCATAAACACATATTAATTGTTTAACATCTTTTCACATACTCACATTTATATATAACTTATCCTTATATAAATATTCTTTTTAGTACATATCAATATAAATATTTGATAAATGGAGGGGTTAGAATATAAAAAGTTATATCTCTTTAATATAAAAAAGTTATATCTCTTTATTTCTATAAGTTAATTTTTAAATTTATGACTTTATATTTAATTATATTTAATGGTGAAATTTCAAAAAATTTGTAACTTTTATCTCCCACAACTATATACAGCTCTCCTTTAACATTTTTTTTACTAGTATTTGAGTTTTCTCTTATGTTTAAGTTTACTTTTCTTTTATTTATTTTCTTATTTTTCCTAATAATTCTTTTGTTGGATTACTTAATTTAACCTTCATCTGAGTTTTCTTTTATTCTGATGTTAATTCTTTGTAATTTAAGAAAAGAATTGAAAATGAGCTTGAAGATCACATACTATCATTCGAAGTTAAGTGCAAGTATGTTTTAAGTTAAATTCATAGGTGAATTCTTATAAATGTTTTTAGCTTCTTTTATAATAAGAATAATTGTTATGAAAATTTATATATACTATGATATTTTTTTCTAATTTTATTTGTTGCTATTTCCAAAATCTAAACAGGGTAATGCACCTAACACGTGACAACAACTGTAAAATTTGTATTTAGGAGAGAAGAACGTGACTTACAAAACAAGGGAAACTAGTACATTAATGGGTGTTTGCCACACAAGCTTCAATGCTTAAATTAGGAAACCTTTAGGAACTAGGGACAATGAACGGCGACGAACCAAGAACAAAGCGAATCCTCAACCAAATCCTTAACAAATCTAACAAAACCCCTAATTTCTTAAAAACTCTCTAACCCATCGATAGAATCACGCAGCACCCACGAACAAAGCGAACTACCACCCGAATGACGACCAAGCAAACTGACAATCACGAACAGCGGCGGCGGCAAACTAGGGACCACGAACAGCGGCGAACCAGGGACCACGAACGGCAGCAGCGACGAACCAAGGATCACGAACGGCGGCGAGTACAAGTTTTTTCATTTTCTTTTTTCCTGTTGGTTCTACTATTTGTAAATGATTTTAAAAGTTGCAAACGAAGTGTTTGATCTTTTTACTCAATGAAGATAAACCTTGGGTTTCATTCCGAATTTCTAATCCTTTAGTATACTTGGATGGTATGATAATGATTTTCTTTTGGATGCTCACTTCATGTGTTTTTCTTTCATCCATATCAGTCTTTTTAGGTTGGATAGTCGTTATTTGGTGATGACTTTTTATTTTTATCCAAATTTTTCATGGTTTATTGGGCGCAAGAAAGGTGTGAGAAATGTGCGAGAAAAAAAACATAATGCAAAACTAGCTCTTTCTTTTGGTTCTTTGTCTTTCTTGTGGTTATTTATGCATGTCTAGCTAGGTCTTGGTGTTGGTATATCAATTTAGACTTTTTTCCTTAAAATTCTTCTTTTGCTAGGTACGTGAACCTACGAGAAAGTCAAATGTTTGTGTCTAAAAAGTGGTTTTCTTTCATCCATACCAGTCTCTTTGGGTTGGATAGTTGTTATTTGGTGATGAGTTTTAATTTATAGGTAAATTTGCATGGTTTATTGGATGCGAGAAAGGTGCGAGACAAGTGGGAGAAAAAAAAACAAAATGCAAAACTAGCCCTTTTCTTTGGTTCTTTGCCTTTCGTGTGGCTATTTATGCATGTCTAGCTAGATCTTTGTGTTGGTACTTCATTCTATACACTTATTCTTAAATGACTTCTTTCCATACGTCTTTTTCTTAAATAGATTATATTCTTAAATTTAAATTCACTATTGAATTCTTGTCTAATTTTTTTTCTTTTTTTGCAGAAATTAAGGGTTTAAGGATGACCCATGTTCGTATTTTAGTTCGTTATGGTGGAGTATGGGATGAGAATGAAATAAAATATGTAGGAGGTTTGTTGAAAGGTCTTGTCGTAAGTAAAGAAATCACACACAAGAATTTAGTTGTTGAAATATATGCTCTCATTGAAGAGTAAAATGGTTGTTATGTTGACATGTTGTAATCCTATTGCATATGCTGAAAAGTAAAATGGTGGTTATGTTGAATACTTGCTTGTTATGTTGAATAACATTAGTTATATTAATTATGTTTTGCATTAACTTTGTGTTATGTTTTTTTGTGTTGCAACTTTAGTTTCCTCTACCTACCATTCAAAAAAAAAACAAAAAAGCAAAGAGGTTGACAATATGCATTCTGTTTTTTTTTCTCGCACCTAATAAAACAAGACAATAAGTAAAAGTAGTCGGTAATTTGTGTTATGCTTTTTTAATTTTTCCAGGAACAAACCTTAACTAAAAAAAATGGACAATATACATTATGTTTTTTTTTTCCCGCACCTAATAAAACAAGACAATAAGTAAAAGTAGTCAATAATTTGTGTTATGCTTTTTTAATTCTTCCAGGAAAACCCTTAACAAAAAAAAAGTGGACAATATACATTCTAACTTTTTTCTCGCACATTTCTCACACCCTTCTCGCACCTAATAAAACAAAGCAATAAGTAAAACTAGTCGGTAATTTGTGTTATGTTTTGTTAATTCTTCCAGGAAAAAACCTTAACTAAAAAAAAGGTGGACAATATACATTTTATCTTTTTTCTCGCACATTTCTCGCACCTAATAAAATAAGGCAATAATTAAAAGTAGTCGGTAATTTGTGTTATACTTTTTTAATCCTGCCAGAAAAAAACCTTAACTAACAAAAGAGTGGACAATATACATTCTGTTTTTTTTCTCGCACCTCATAAAACAAGCAAACATCCATTCAAACTGCATAAAGTAATGAAATTTACAATATATTATAACATATATGTACAATATATCATATCAAAGTTTTAATACATGGGAGTATTATACCATAATTGGAAAGTCAACTGCTTCCTAACGTATGACATGTTCTCTTGACACAGACTAACAAAATCAAAAGCAGTTACAACATATTCGAATTATTTAATGGTAAACACCCAAAATCACATGTATTATGTGGCTTTGGAGCCGGCTCTACCATTACCATTGGCCAAGCTTCTATATGTTGTGATGATTTGCCCCTTCTTGCAAAAAAAAACCCGGTTGTATCTAATATCGTGGGTATCATCGTTCGCAATGGCTCTAATACATGTGTCATCTCCTCCATAGAACACGATGGTATGAGTTCCCTGTCACTTGAGCTCGAAAATGACATGATGGCTTTATCAAGTACTTGGGAGAGGTGTTCATCGCCATTAATATCTACAAATTTAAAAATAAAGAATAATTCAACATTCAATATAAGGAATTCATTCAATAACAAAAGGTAGGAAATGAAGTAAACAACATTAAGACCTAGATAGACATGCCTAAATGGACCTACGAAATGCAAAGAACCAAAGAAAAAGAGTCAAATAACATTCTATTTTTTTTCTTGCACCTACGAAACTAACCAAAAATTCTAGGGATGAATCCTACATACCAAAAAAAATAAATACACAACCTAAAAAGACTCATACGAATTTAAGAAAAGCATATTTTCGACAAGATTTCAAACTTTCTCCTACTTTCTCGTACCTAGACAAGAATACATTCAATAACAAAAGGTAGGAAATGAATAAACAACATCAATACCTAGTTAGAAATGCATAAATAAACCTACGAAATGCAAAGAATCAAAGAAAAAAAGCCAAATAGCGTTTTGTTTTTTTCTCGCACCTACAAAACTAACCAAAAAAATTCTAGGGGCGAAGCCTATATACCAAAAGAAACAAATACACAACCTAAAAAGACTCATACGGATTTAAGAAAAGCACATTTTCAACAAGATTTTCAACTTTCTCATACTTTCTCGTACCTAGACTAGAATACATTCAATAATAAAAGGTAAAAAATGAATAAACAACATCAATACCTAGTTATAAATTTCTAAATGGACCTATGAAATGCAAACAATCAAAGAAAAAAAGCCAAATAGCATTCTGTTTTTTTCTCGCACCTACAAAACTAACAAAAAATTCTAGGGATGAAGCCTACAAATCAAAAAAAAAAATACACAGCTTAAAAAGACTCATACGGATTTAAGATAACCACATTTTGAAAAGATTTTAAACTTTCTCCTACTTTCTCATACCTAGACTAGAATCAATTCAATAACAACGGTAGGGAAAGAAGTAAACAACATCAAGACATAGTTAGACATGCCTAAATGGACATATGAAATGCAAAGAATCAAAGAAAAAGAGCCAAATAGCATTCTGTTTTTTTTTCGCGCACCTTTCTCGCACCTACGAAACTAACCAAAAATTATAGGGATGAAGCCTATAGACCAAAAAATAAATACACAACCTAAAAAGACTCATATGGATTTAAGAAACCCACATTTTGAATAAGATTTTAAACTTTCTCCTTTCTTGTAACTAGACTAGAATCCATTTAATAACGACGGTAGGGAATGAAGTAAACAACATTAAGACCTAGTTAGGCATGCCTAAGCTGATCTATGAAATGCAAAGAATCAAAGAAAAAGAGCCAAATAACATTCTGTTTTTTTTTCTCGCACCTACGAAACTAACCAAAAATTATAGGGATGAAGCCTATAGACCAAAAAAAAACAAATACACAACCTAAAAAGACTCATACGGATTTAAGAAAACCACATTTTGAACAAGATTTTAAACTTTCTTCTACTTTCTCGTACCTAGACTAGAACCAAAGAAATATAGAAAGTTTGCATTCGGTTTTTTTTTGCACTTGTCTCTCTCTCTCACGCCGAAATTTCATCAGCATAACAATGCTATTAGGACTTTCCAAAAAAATTTTATGCACCTAATTGCAAAAATATCTATAAAAAACACTCCTTAATCAAATCAATCCTCCCAGCCTCCCACCAAACTTCAAATATGCATGGGTTGGGGCAACAGTCAGAAATCCACAACAAGCTCAATTACATTAAATGGCTCATAAACACTATAGATTATATATGGATATATGGTGGTAGACAAGTTAGTTCCAAATAGCATTCGTCCTTATAAACATTGGGATGAGACAACGACCAAAATGTCTCACCTCTTCATGTTCATAATAGTTACTAATTTCATGTTGAGTCTTTTTTTATTTCCTTCATAGGGAGCTCTGTAAATCTACTATTGTCTTTACTCGTTAGAACCAAATTGAGCACCGCTAAATCATTAATGCAATTTGTACATAAACACTATTCACATACTCTTTTCAAAAAATTATAAACCATCTTTATGTTTTTATTTCTATGCAACTGTTATTATTTTCAAGAGATCATTAGCATTTAGATTTTCTTTTAACATGGAGAACTAACAAGCAACATTCGGATATTCCACCAAAATTTGCTACCTTATCTGATCACTTAAATTTGCATTGGTCAATTTTTAGTAATAACCTGCAAAAATATCTTGATAGCTTTTGTAATGAAGTTTTCTTTTTATTTACTTCAGTTGGATATTCCACCAAAAAGCATTCCATTAAATTACGACTTCACAACACTGAGCATCGCATTGCTTCCTGATTTTTACACTCAGAAGACAGACAAATAAAGCCAAGAATATCAATTTCTCACCGGAAAAAAAGCTTCTTCAATCTTCATCAAAGTCAGCATCTTTTTCATCAAAGTTTGAATCCTCAACAACTGGTTCACTGTCTGAATCACTGAGCACATATCTCACCTGAGTTTTGTTCGCCCTCTGTGATCTTCCTCTCGCCGGTGGAAATCCGGCAGGTTCTTCAGTCGTCTCAGAAGAATTGCTGGTTCGCATGGTCGTCGATTCGCGTGGTCGTTGTTCGCTCCTTCGTGCGTGGGTGTTCGCGTGAGAATGATTAGGGATTTTTTAGAAAATTAGGGCTTGTTTGGTTAGCAATCCGAATTCTGTTTTATGTTTTCAGATTCATTGAATTCAGTGAATATGCGTTTGGCAGACGTATTTTCGAAAACTGTTTTCGGATTTTGTGATCCAAATAGTAGAAATTCTGAAAACAACATTTTTATGTTTTAATAGTATCCAGATTCTGAATTTGAAATTTTAAAATGCAGAATTATATTAAACAAAGATAAATATCTGATAGAACGTTAAGTTCTTTGGGCTTTTCTATTGGGCTCTTTTTTCCTTCTTTGGTCCTTTCTTGATTGTGTTTCTCGTGGGTCCCTCTATTGGTTATATTATTTCGTGGATTATTATTCTATCAATTTTATAACAGACTACCAGTCTCTTTCATGGTATCAGAGCTGTGAGCTCATCCTTCTTCTTTTTCGATCCTTTAATGGCGTCTGGTGAAGCATCTTCCTCCTCTCCATCTGGACCATTACATACCCCTGTGGTAAATCCGTCTACACCTGTCAATACCCCTGTTATTCCCCTTCATCAGAATGTTCCGTCTCAAAATCCCTTTCCCTCCTCCCCACCAGTGCCTCCACCACACCAGCACCACCATTCTCGACCCTTTTATCCTCTGATATACCAACCCACATCCTTTCCTCAAGCTCAATACTACCAGAGACCTCCTTATCCAGCTCCCCAACATTATCCTCAACCTCCATTACAATCAACTCATCCTCCCACCTCTGTTCCCTTCAATCCAAACCCCTACCCTGCTTTACCTCAACCTCTTGCTGTCAAATTGAATGATACCAATTTCCTCCTGTGGAAAAATCAACTTTTAAATGTTGTCCTTGCGAATGGACTTCATGGATTTCTCGATGGTACAGTTCCAGCTCCTCCGAAATTCCTTGATCAGGCTCAAACGCTTCTCAATCACGATTTTCTTACATGGGAAAGGTACAATCGCTACGTTATGTGCTGGATATATTCGTCTCTCTCTGAAGAAAAGATGGGTGAGATTGTTTCTTTAGACTCTGCTTATGATATTTGGAACTCTTTGAAACGTGTGTATGATTCCAACACGACAGCTAGAATAATAGGCTTAAAAACTCAGATACATAAAATCAAGAAAGATGGTATCTTTGTTACACAATATTTAGCTCAGATTAAAGATGTTGCTGATAAATTTTTTTCTATTGGTGAATCGATTTCTTATCGTGATCATTTAGCTCACATTCTGGATGGATTAGGAAGTGAATACAATGCTTTTGTTACTACTATTCACAATCAGTCTGATACTCCTGCTCTTGAGAATGTTCGCAGTTTATTATTGGCTTATGAAGCTTGTTTAGAAAAGCAAAATGTTGTTGAACAGTTGAATGTCGCTCAGGCGAACTTAAGTCGCCTTTCTTTGCATCCAACCAGCCGTTGTCTTCCTTCTAAGACATATAGTTCTCGACCTCCCTACCCACCCTATCACCAACCTTATGTCCCTGCCTCTAACTCCCCTAGTATACTTGGCAAGCCTCAATCACCCCAGAAATGGTCATCCAAACCCAATCCCAGTAAACCTCAGTGTCAGATTTGTGGCAAATTTGGGCATACTGCTCTCATTTGCCATCATCGTACCAACCTTGCCTACCAAATACCCCCTCCTCAGGCCCTTCTTCACACAACTCAGCCTCCTCCTCCCTCCGACTCTCAATCCTCGTTCTCGTCTGACTACCAACATCCTGATGAGAGTTGGTTCCTTGACTCGAGGGCTACACACCATATGACTCCTGATTCTTCCTCTCTTAACAATTCAATTCCCTACACGGGTGGTGAACAGGTTATGATTGGCAATGGTAAGCACATCAATATTTCTCATATTGGTCAATCTTTTTTATCTACTGCTTCCAAACCTGTTGTTCTTCATAACCTCATTTACACTCCAGCAATAACTAAACGTTTACTTAGTGTTGCTCGTTTATGTCGTGATAATCAAGCTTTTGTTGAATTCTATGCTTCTTGTTTTCTTGTCAAGGATCTCCTAACAAAGAGGGTTCTCCTCACGGGCACGCTTGAAGATGGTCTCTATAAGTTATCTCCATCGGTGCAATCTTCCAAGTCTCTTTCCAATCCTTCTGCTACTGCTCTTCTGTCCTCGACTTCTGCTCCGTCTCTTTGGCATTTGCGTTTAGGGCATCCAGCTGCTTCATCTTTGTGGCAAATTTTGAATTCTGTAATCAACCCTGTTCCAATGTCAATTTCTTTTGTAAGTCTTGTCAGTTAGCAAAGAGTCATTGTTTACCCTTCACTTTAGTTGATACAAAAACTAGTGAACCTTTTCAATTGGTTCACTCGGATGTATGGGGTCCTTCCCCTCAAATTTCTATAAATGGAGCTCGTTATTTCCTTCTATTTAGTGATGATTTTACTCGTTTTACTTGGTTATACTTGCTTAAAACTGAGGATCAAACTTTCTCTTGTTTCTTAAACATCAAACAACTTGTGGAGACTCAATTCTCAAAGAAAATTAAATGCCTTCAAACGGATTGGGGTGGTGAGTTTAGGAAGGTATCTTCTTTCCTTAACTCTCATGGTATTGTTCATCGAGTGGCTTGCCCCCATACACTCCAGCAAAATGGACGGGTAGAGTGTAAAAATAGGCATGTTGTTGAAATAGGTTTATCTTTACTTGCTCACTCTCATTTACCTCTCTCTTTTTGGAGTTTTGCTTTTTCGACTGCTGTGTATCTCATTAATCGTTTACCAACTCCTGTTTTAGAATCTAAATCACCTTATCAATTGCTTTATAACCATTCACCAGATTATTTTTCCCTCAGGTGTTTTGGTTGTTCTTGTTTCCCCTTTCTACGACCATACAATGCCCATAAGCTTCTATTTCGTTCAAAGGAATGTATCTTTATGGGTTATAATAATAATCATAAAGGATACCTTTGTCTTGATCCTCTGTCTGGTCGTTATATGTGTCGCGTCATGTGGTGTTTAATGAATCAACATTCCCTTGCTCCCTTTCCTCGTTCTATTTTGGTCTCATTAAATCAAGTCCTCCTTATCATCACATCTTTGATCCTTCACCCTTTCACATTTTACCACCTCCTATGTCTCCTTCTCTGTCTTCGGTCTCCAGTCCTTCGCCCTCTTCCCTTACTCATCCTCCTAGTTTTCATTATCACCTCATAATTTTGTTCACCACTCTTCTCCACCTACACAAAGTCCTCAGACCTTACCTTCTTCTTCTTCAGTCTCACCCTCTTCTGCTTCTAATGCTTCTGCCTCTCCTACATCGCTTCCACCACCTTCCCTCCTCCATGACTCTGTTTCAATACCACCCACAAATGTCCATCCTATGATCACTCGTGCAAAATCTGGTATTGTTAAACCAAAATGTTGGGTTTCCAGTTCTCCTGCCGCCTTCCCTGCCCCTGCTGAACCTACCTCCTTTAAGACGACTGTCAAATGCTCTGAATGGCGTGATGCAATGGACAAGGAATATAGGGCTCTTGTTAATAATTAAACTTGGGTTCTTGTTCCTCCTGACTCTGGCTATAAGGTTATCAGCTGTAAATGGGTTTATAAAATCAAATTGAAGCCGGATGATGCTATCGAAAGATATAAGGCGCGGCTTGTGGCCCGTGGTTTTGATCAAGCTTATGGTATAGATTACTTTGAGACATTTAGCCCTGTTATCAAGCCTGCTACAATTCGTGTTATATTGTCTCTTGCAGTCCAGTTTAATTGGGTAATAAAACAGCTTGACATTCACAATGCCTTTTTAAATGGTGATCTCCATGAAGATGTATACATGATGCAACCACCCGGTTTTATTGATCCAAGCAAACCCTCTCATGTTTGTAAATTGCAGAAGGCTTTGTATGGCCTTAAGCAGAGTCCAAGAGAATGGTTCTTGAAATTGAGTTCCTGCTTAATTCGTTGGGGTTTTATGGCTGCTAAGTCCGACACTTCCATGTTTGTTTATAACAAAAATTCAGTTTTGGTGATCATTCTTATTTACGTTGATGATATTTTGATCACTAAAAATAGCCCGTTGTTTATTCAGAATTTTATTTTCTCTTTGAACTCCTTGTTTTCTCTTAAGGACCTTGGTGCCTTGTCATACTTTTTAGGCCTTGAAGTTCATCGTGATTCTTCCTCACTGCATTTGTGTCAAAGTAAGTATTTTCTGGACCTTCTAAAACGAGCAGACATGGTGTCTTGCAAGCCCATGGCCACTCCTATGGCGGCTGGAACAATTTTGTCTATAAAAGATGGTGATCCTTTACCTGACCCAAAGGAATATCGAAGCATTGTTGGTGCACTTCAGTACTGTACTCTCACTAGGTCGGACATCAGTTATGTTGTGAATAAGGTTTGTCAATTCCTTCATGCTCCCACTCTTGTACATTGGAATGTTGTGAAACGAATTTTGAGATATTTGAAAAACACATCTGGTTTTGGTCTCCGGTTCTCCAAGTCTGCGAACCCTTCATTATTGGCCTATACTGATGCTGATTGGGCCAATTGTCCTGATGATCGGCGGAGTACGAGTGGTTTTTGTGTTTTTCTTGGGAGTAACTTGGTCTCTTGGTCTTCAACTAAACAGAAAGTTGTTTCAAGATCGAGTGCAGAGTCTGAGTACAGAGGTTTGTCCAATGTCGTTGTTGAGCTAGTGTGGCTTAAATCCCTGTTAACTGAGGTTGGCATCTATTGCGTAAAATTATATTGCAATACCGCAAGTGTACGGGTCAAGTTTTAGTATAGTGATTTGAATACAGAGTATCGTCCTCAGGAATGGATTTTCTAGATTAATTAATTACCAAGATACTTTTTCTTAATTTTAGCTAAAGCAACAAAACTTTGATGGATAGTGAAAAGAAAGATAGAAAATAAATGTACAATTGGAGACACGAATATGATAGAATTGAAGAAAGATGATTTCACAAGATAATTCCTTATTTAACACATGCAATGAACTAATATTATGAATTTATAAACAAGAAGTGAAAATACTCAAGAGAATCTCTTGATCCGTAGTGAGCCTCGCACACACGATAAATTATAAAGTTTTCTTATGAATTTTAAAAGCATATACAGCATTAAGAACCTTCTTTATGTGTTTCCCAAAGAACTCTAGGTCATTCTCATACCAGATTTCTAAGGATTTTAACAACTTTGCTCTAATCTAAGTTTCTTTCTCTCGAGTCCACTTAAACCAACAAGATTTATGAAATTAAGAACGAATTGCCAAAAATAAATAGCATAACAAAGTTCAATACATAATCAAATAAATCTAAAACATGCTAATCAAATTCCAACTACAACGTTTAGCTACTCAAAATCACCATAAAACAAGCTAAAGTCATAGGAAAAGTCTTTAAACTCAATTACAAACTAAAAGAAAGAGAAATAAACTTATGTGTCGAAGTCGGTCTCTCGT
Source organism: Trichosanthes cucumerina (assembly GCA_036507285.1). Taxonomy (NCBI): domain Eukaryota; kingdom Viridiplantae; phylum Streptophyta; class Magnoliopsida; order Cucurbitales; family Cucurbitaceae; genus Trichosanthes; species Trichosanthes cucumerina. The sequence goes on along the minus strand of CM071836.1, from coordinate 30,554,921 downwards.
TCCCGAGCTCCCGTCACGATCTTGAGCCTCCACAAACGCTTTGCCTCCCAAGGAATGCTCTTTATTCTCCCCTTAGAGTGTGTATTTCGAAACTAGGGCTAAAAACTACCAAATTCGGCTCCCTTTGCAATGAAAACAACATGTTGTATTTATAGAACTTTTCGATACGGTGTTGCAACGCTGGTCATGGCGTTGCAACGTTGTGCTCTTGCCACCAAATTTCACTCACGACCATTTTGTCATATCTTTTCGCTCGGGTGTCCAAATGACCTCTGGTTTGATGCGTTGGAATCGTGATTTGATGTAGAATCTCTCAGTATATTTTTTATACTCAAAATACATCTATATTTTTCTTGGGTCTTCAATTAAGCACACACATGTTCCAAATTGCACCAAAATAGTCTCAAAACACTCAATTCTTGCTTCTCGAGCTCAATTTCTTGAAATTAACCATAAAATACCATGAATGCTCATGTTTTAAGTATAAAAACTAGCTAAAATATAGAAATAAGATAGCACATTTGCATGCTATCAAATACCCCCACACTTAAGCTTTTGCTAGTCCCGAGCAAGATGAAATTAAACTATAAGATCTTTCTTATGCATATATCAGACTCAAGCCTCAGAGATTTTGAAGGAAATTTTAACAATCACGAGAAACATTCGAACATGATACTTTAACAAGCAATTTAAAACTTTTCCTAAGTGTTCCTACATGTGTGTGTGATTAGCCTCCGTTCCTTTAATCTCTACTAAGCCCGGAACAACTTTATTAGGTTCTCCATTCAACTTCCCCCTACACTGGTCATAGTTTCTAATCCTTGAGTCTCCCCACATTTAAGAAATAAACAACTTTACTCGGCACTTAATCACTATTTTGATGTCACTTTTTTATTTATTTTATTTTTTCTGTGAAAGGACAATAGCTTTCACACATCCACTGCAGGGACCCTTACCTAGAGCACTCGCTCAATGAGTGGCCTAACTGATCGCAGTGAAGGTAGCTCTTTTTGTCCTCACGATTTTTTTTCTTTAACAAACATAACAACAAAAACAGACGACAACCCTTTCACATAATGCACATATTATACAGATCATGCACTTCATATTGTCATTCACCCTATCCTGCAGTTTAACTCTCAAATCAGTTCTCAGACCTATCGAGGTGACATCAAACTTCTAAACCTAATAACTTTGTTCTAAGCATTTCAAAACTACAGGAACACATGCTATGTGCATAATAGTGCAGGAAAAGCTCAAGAAAATTTTTAAATTAACTCAAATTCATATCATGCTCTCAAGTTTCAGCAGAATCACAAAAAATTTCAATTAAATCTCGTCCTAAGCCATCATAATCATACTTATGCATAAGATCAATCAACAATTCAACACATACTCAGGACAGTCACAACAAATAAGCAAAACCACCTCCAAACTTAAACTAAACATTGTCCTCAATGTTTGCAAAATAAGCTCAAAGAAAGTAAGAAGGGTAAGAGTGAACAATACTATCCTGAGTAATGGAGATTTTCATTTTTCTTTTGAATTCCTTGGGCGGCCAAGTAACGTGAGATGAAGTACTGCAGAACGGGAGCATGGGTTTCACGAGGGAAACATCAACACAACCTAACAAAACAAAAACAACGAAAACTAAGAACTAAGCAAACAAATAAAACAACTAAAGCAAAAACAAAAACGTAAATGAAATGTAAAGCTTGGGTTGCCTCCCAAGAAGCGCTATCTTTCACGTCTTTAGCTATTTGGACCCATGGTTGGCATCAAGGCACATAAAATTTCTCATATTTCTTCGGGCCCTTCTTGCTTGAGTCAATATAGCCTTCTAAGTCTAAAAGGCTCTCTTGTTTTTCTTGGGCACCTGAAAGATAAATATTTTTGTTATTTTTGTTTGAAATAAAAGAACAAAATTCAAAACAAGACTCGTGAGTATATGAAAAATGGTTATCAAGATTAAAAGAAATTTTTGGAGATAAAGGGAAGGGAGAGTTTTCAGCCTCAAACTCTATCACCTGGATTTCTTTTGTGGAAGTGATTGCATTACCATGCTCGGCCTCACAAACCTGTTTTTGGTGTGTTTCAGTCTCCTCCAACTCATCCTCACTATCATATGCATAAGTCCTCATAGGTTGTTCTTTCTCAGTGGCAAGAATAAGAATTTGCTCATGTAGGGCCTTAAAGAATTCTACCAGTTGATTAAGATGATGAGTCCTTTCATGTATTATTTCCCCAAGTTCTACCACTTTAGCTTCTAACCTATCCAACCTTTCTAATTCAGCATGACAAAAAATTTTAACCCTCAACTCCAAAGTATATTCCATTAATAAATCCACAAGAGAAGAGTTTTCTATAGATTGGTTGGGGTAGGAAAAATTTTGGTTCTAAGTTCCTATATGATTACCATCAAAAGAATTTTCATAAATCATATATTCATAATGGTAAGGATTAGATATTTGGTATCCAAAGAATTCATGATTCACATACCTAGGGTCCTGAAAAGGATAGTACATTGGCGAAGAATTAAAATCTTGAAAAGTCATACTTTAAATCACAACAATTCAAAACTAAGCTTTTACCCAAAATCAACACAAAATGAAAAAACAAATAAGGAAACTAAACACAAAAGGAAAAAATAAGGAAACAAACAAAAAAAAAAAAAAAACACAAAAGAAAAAAAATAAAAAATAAAAAAAATAAGGAAAAACAACAAATAAGAAAACAAAACAAGTAAGAAAACAAAACACAAAATGAAAGAAAACAAATAAGGGAAAAAAATAAATAAGAAAAAAATAAATAAGAAAAAAAATAAATAAGAAAAAAACAAATAAGAAAAAAAACAAATAAAGAAAAAAACCAAAAAATGAAAAAAAAAATAAGGAAAAAAAACCAAAAAAGAAAAGAAAAACAAATAAGAAAAAAAAAACACAAATGGGAAAAAAAACTTTAGTCTAAAATCTCGAATTTTCTCCCAATATTAATCAATCTAAATAATCCTCATTCCCCGGCAATGGCGCCAAAAACTTGTTGCGTAAAATTATATTGCAATACCGCAAGTGTACGGGTCAAGTTTTAGTATAGTGATTTGAGTACAGAGTATCGTCCTCAGGAATGGGTTTTCTAGATTAATTAATTACCAAGATACTTTTTCTTAATTTTAGCTAAGGCAACAAAACTTTGATGGATAGTGAAAAGAAAGATAGAAAATAAATGTACAATTGGGACACGAATATGATAGAATTGAAGGAAGATGATTTCACAAGATAATTCTTTATTTAACACATGCAATGAACTAATATTATGAATTTATAAACAAGAAGTGAAAATACTCAAGAGAATCTCTCGATCCGTAGTGAGTCTCGCACACACGATAAATTCTAAAGTTTTCTTATGAATTTTAAAAGCATACACGGCATTAAGAACCTTCTTTATGTGTTTCCCAAAGAACTCTAGGTCATTCTCATGCCAAATTTCTAAGGATTTTGACAACTTTTCTCTAATCTAAGTTTCTTTCTCTCGAGTCCACTTAAACCAACAAGATTTATGAAATTAAGAACGAATTGCCAAAAATAAATAGCATAACAAAGTTCAATACATAATCAAATAAATCTAAAACATGCTAATCAAATTCCAACTACAACGTTTAGCTACTCAAAATCACCATAAAATCAAACTAAAGTCATAGGAAAAGTCTTTAAACTCAATTACAAACTAAAAGAAAGAGAAATAAACTTATGTGTCGAAGTCGGTCTCTCGCTCCCGAGAGCTCAAAATCACGATCTCGAGCCTCCACAAACGCTTTGGCTCCCAAGGAATGCTCTTTATTCTCCCCTTAGAGTGTGTATTTCGAAACTAGGGCTAAAAACTACCAAATTTGGCTCCCTTTGCAATGAAAACAACATGTTGTATTTATAGGACTTTTCGATACGGCGTTGCAACGCTGGTCATGGCGTTGTAACGTTGTGCCTGCTGCCAGCCAGCCCACTACGACTATTTTTGTCATATCTTTTCGCTCGGGTGTCCAAATGACCTCCGATTTGATGCGTTAGAATCGTGATTCAATGTAGAATCTCTCAGTATATTTCTTATACTCAAAATACATCAATATTTTTCTTGGGTCTTCAATTAAGCACACACATGTTCCAAATTGCACCAAAATAGTCTCAAAACACTCAATTCTTGCTTCTCAAGCTCAATTTCCTGAAATTAACCATAAAATACCATGAATGCTCATGTTTTAAGTATAAAAACTAGCTAAAATATAGAAATAAGATAGCATATTTGCATGCTATCAGCGTCAACTCTCCCTCTCCTCCTTTGTTGTTATGTGATAATGTTAGTGCCACATATCTTGCAACCAATCCGGTGCTTCATAATCGTTCTAAGCATATAGAAATCGATCATCACTTTGTTCGGGAAAAGGTTGCATGCAAGGAGCTCCTTGTTAGGTTTGTTCCTTCTGAAGATCAGTTTGCAGACATCATGACTAAGCCCCTGCCGACATCTCGTTTTATTAGTCTCAGAACCAAGCTCACAATCCATGGATGCCCTGTTTCGCTTGCAGGAGGATGATAGAACGTTAAGTTCTTTGGGCTTTTCTATTGGGCTCTCTTTTCCTTCTTTGGTCCTTTCTTGATTGTGTTTCTCGTGGATCCCTCTGTTGGTTATATTATTCCCTTTTTCCCTCTTGTTATGGTGTGGATTATTATTCTATCAATTTTATAACAGACTACCAATCTCTTTCAATATCTTAATAAATATAGTATTTCATGTTTATAAACTTAATTTAGTTTTGTTAAATTAAAATAGCTATAATATAATATATTATAAAATATAAAATATTATATTATATTATAAAAAATAATAATATAAAATTTATAAAAAAATAATATGTTCATAAATTAATTAATAATGTCTTATATTCAACCTAATATTTAGTTTTGCAATTACAACTAATTTTATGATATATAAATATATTATAAAACACATTTTAAACTACTATTTAAAATGGAATCAAATTTCTAAATCTGCTACCAAACACATATCTGAAAACATGAAATACAACTCTATTTTCATCAAATCCCTTGTTTTCAAATTTCTGTTTTCGGATTGCCTACCAAACAGACCCTTAGGGATTCTGTAGATTTGGTTAAGGATTTGGTCCATTAAGTTTGGGGATTTTTAAAAAGGGTAGGATGGTATTTTTACAACTCTTTAAAATTAAAAATGGTCCCAAATCTCTTTAGTACCCCTAATTTTGTCCCATTTTTGACAATTTCCCGAAACCTTTTAAGAGTGAAGCAAGTGTGTGAGGAATGAGAACTTACTCCTCTCCTCTTAAGAAAAAAAGCTTAAATACTCCTCTTCTAGGACTTTTAGAGGATTTCTCATAGAAATAGGATGAAAGAAGATCAGATCAGGTTGAGTGAAGGTTTCTTAGGTTAAGAGGAGAAGAGACAATGCCCAAAAAGAGGGTCTTGCAGTGTGGTCAGCCTCAACCTAGGCCAAGACTGCTCAAGTTGGCTCCTTCATTTCTCTTTTGCGTAGATCTAGTTCTAACGTTTTGGATGACTCCTCATAGGCATAGGACGAAAAGAAGACCAGATCAGACTACACAGAGGTAGCTCGAGCCAAGAGGAGAAGAGATAAGACCTAAAGAAAATCCTTATAAAGTGGTTGGCCAAGTACTTGGACTCCGACCCAAGTTCCCCTCCTCGCTCCTATCTTTGTAGTGGTTCAGTTTAAGCTTTGTTTCAACCCATTTTGACCCATATTAGGCTTTTTTATTCTTGTTTTGCCTTTCATTTTTGTGATTTTTCTAGTCAGTTCTAATGGTCTAATTTCACCCATATCGTTTGTAATACATGAATATATTTATTGATTTTCTCCTCAATGTCACAATCTATAATCTATAATATAATATAATATAATATCTTATTTTTACTATCTTAAAAGGTACTTAACTTAGAGAATTGTTTTTTTTGGACTATTTTGTCTAAATACTAATTCTCTAATTCTAAATGTGTCTCTTAATTTAATTATTACTCGTATTATTAAAGGAGTTTCAATTTTTAAATGGGTAAATAATGTGTTATTTAAAAGATTTAAAATTTGGCAAATCTTATGTTTTTATACATAAGAACTTTGGAAGGTTTTATTTTATATTTTTCTAATTTATCTATACTTTTTAATATGTTAATAATTTTTTTAGTAATTAAACCTTCTACTTTCTACCGTCAAAATTTGAAAGGTTTTGATTCTTTATTTTTTTTTCTAATTTCTTTATTCATTTGTAATATGTTGACCATTAATTTAGTAATTGAAATTTATGTTTTTTACCATTAGAATTTGAAAGGTTTTAATTTATGTATTCATTTTTAAAAAAAAAAATCTAATTAACTTTTCAAATTCTATAAATATATATATATATATATATATATATATATATACTCCTTTCTTATAAATATATCCATGTATTTGTGAAGAAGTTCTCATTGCTAAGTAAAAAAACTATATATTTTTTCTTAGGTACGAATTTGGTTGACTCAAGGTATATCCTAATATTCCAATATTTATTTATTTATTTATTATTATTATTATTATTTTTCATTTTATTTTAAGATTCAAATAGTTCTAAATATGCAATTGCATTATCAATCTTTTTTTTTTAATTTCTTTTCAGACCACGATTAGAATTATAATACGTTACATAGTTTGCTTAAATTTCATTAGTAATATATTATTGTAAAATTTAAGGAGTGAGAATATATTAATACATGATCTCAAATCTTTAAAAAATAATTGTAATTTCAAAGTAAATATTATTCCTAACAAAATTTGTTAGAAAATGTCAAGAAAAAAGTACTTCTAGATGTATTGAGACTCTTTGTTACAAATGAAAGGAGTTTTTTAATATTTGTATTATTTAAGGAGTTTTAAAATTTCTTAAAAGAAAGGAGTTTTAAAATTGGTAAAAAATGTGTTATTTAAAAGATTTTAAATTTGGTAAACCTTTGTTTTTTAGACTGGACATTTGAAAATTTTTATTTTTTTTTGTTTTTCTAATTTCTTTATACTTTTTTAATATGTTAATTAATTTAGTAATTTTTTGTCTTTTTACCGGTAAAAGTTGGAAGGTTTTGATTTTTTTTTTTTTTTTTTAAAAAAAAAGTTAATCTCCACTCACATGAGCCATAGGAAAAGGTTATATTTCCTTTTTTAAAAAAAAAAAAAACAATAACAACCTTAAGCAAAGACAAAATGCAAGAAAGCAAGTAACCTAAAAGCTTCAACAATGACCTTAGATCAACAAGAAAAAAGGAAACAAGATGAAAAGCAAGTAAAGATAGATGGATAGATGAAGATATGTCTGATATTAATTCTAAGCTCTCATAACATATTTTAAAAAAATCTTTAGTGGAACATAATAGACGATTTAGGGTCGTTTGGATTAAGGAATTGGGAGAAGGGTCTGTTTGGTAGTCAATCCGAAAACAGAAATTTGAAAACAAGGGATTCAATGAAAATAGAGTTGTATTTCATGTTTTCAGATATGTGTTTGGTAAAGTGATTTAGAAATTTGATTCCATTTTAAGCAAAGAATTTAAAATGTGTTCTATAATATATTTATAGATCATAAAATTAGTTGTAGTTGCAAAACTAAATATTAGGTTGAATATAAAACATTATTAATTAATTTATGAACATGTTTTTTTATATATAAATTTTATATAATTATTATTTTATAATATAATATGTTATATTTTATAATATATTATATTATACATATTTTAATTTAAGAAAAGTAAATTAAGTTTATAAATATGAAATACTATATTTATTAAGACTTTTATCTTTTGTTTAAAATAATTTCTGCATTTTAAAATTTCAAATTCGAATCTGGATACAATGAAAACATAAAAATGTTGTTTTTTAATTTCTTTTATTTGGATCATGAGAATCCAAAGCACAATAAAACATATCTCGCCAAACACGTATTCACTTAATTCAATGAATCCAAAACATAAAACAGAATCCGGATTACATACCAAACGGACCTTAATAACTCCTCCCAACTCCTTATTTGGCCAAGGATAAGTTATTAACTCTTTCTTGTAGATCCCACTAATTTATTAACTATTTCTCCAACTCTCATAACTTCTTTTCCAATCCTTCCGTAATTAGTTTTACAACTTTTCATCTCATTTTTTTCACTCCTACATCTCTCTCCTATTCTCTCATTTCTCTCTCTATTTTTTTTTTATTAATTTCTTAATTAACAAAATTATTTATTTTGTATATATATATTTTGTCATTATTACTAATTACTATTTATATATAAATATTTATTTAAAAAATCTTTTTATTTTTATCTTATAATTTTAATATATTTTTAACATAATTATATTTCTTTTTATTCTATACTTTCATTTTTGAAATACAAATTATATAAAAATATTTTAATTATGATATTATTATTTTCATTTAAATCCTTATTGTAAATTAGAATATTACGTAACATATTTTTTAATTGACAAAAATCTGTTTATCTCACTTCATTCACATAACATTTTTTTTTTTTTTACTTTAAACAAAAATTACTCATAACAAGTTGCAATCCGTTTTTTTTTTTCTTATTCTTTTATTAATAGCTAAAAATATAGAAAATTTTATGATTTGAAGATAATAAAAACATATTTAAACTAACTCCAGTTACAATTTAAGAAATAACATTAAAAATTGTTAATGTATAAAAAATAAATTGGTATTCAAATTAATCATGTTCAAAATAAAAGGTCAAAATGATTTTTCATTCCAATCTTACTAAATAGAATTCAATAATTAACATAAATATATAATAATCTAAACAAAAATATATATGATATTCATTTTGCATATGGTGTTAAAAAATATATTCATTTTGAACTTAGTTGTTTTAAAATCAATATTTGATATTTTTTTACTTAGATATTTAAAACTTTAAATAATATATTATTGAATAAATAGTATGAGAGATATTGAAAAAATAATGTGAGGTAATTTTTATCATAAACACATGCATTATTTTTGTGTTGGAACAATGAAATTGACATATCTTGTACATTCACTATTTGTTGACAACATGAAAGTTGTCATTTTTGTCATTTTTTAATTGAAATTTTTTAAATATATTAGATTGATTAATTATTAAAGGTTAAGTAATCAATTACATTGAGTAATTAGAAATATTAAATATTAAATTTTGCATGAAGAAAATATATTTTGCTAAGGTTGAATAACAAATCTTAAATCAAAGTTCTTAAATTGATGTAAATATTTTATTTAACTTCAAAAAATACATCCATTACATTAATGTGATATTAAAATAAGAGTGTGAGGTATGTTTTCTTCAAAATTTTGTTTTTTTAATTAAAATTTTAAATATAAATAAATTAATAGAAATAAAAAAATAAGATTTATGAGATCGATTTTACAATAATAAAAATTTGAGAAATTGTATAACGAATTTAAGAATTTGACAATTTAAATTAATTTGATCCAAACATAGATTTCAAAACTTAATAAAACACACACAGTTTTCAAAACTTGTAAGAAACAAAGCTCAAAAACTTCTTTAACTCCCAAACTTCTTTATTCCTATTCCCCAACTCCACAATCTAAACTGCCCCTTAGAGTTCAATCATATACTATCAAAATCCTTAAAAATGGCATCTTTAGTGGAACAAGATAGACGATGTCAAATCAAGAGCTAGTCAAATCAAGAGCTATTATGCATATACTATACAGTGAATCTTTTGCTAGCACTGTTTGTATGGTTCGTACACTTTGGGTTAGATTATGTTATATTTCAAGCCCTGGGTTGAAATTAAATTAAGTTTTAGTCTAGTACTTTGATTTAATTTGAATAAGTTTTCCATCAAATCCTTTTTTTTTAGATTACTCTCTTCTTCCCTCTTCTGAGTCAAAAAATCTTGAACTAGCATAGTAGTAAGCATTTACTTTCTTTTTTTCTTCTTGGCTGGTTCTGAACGCTGCTTGCTGGTTGGTAAACTAAGACAAATACAACATTAACATTGTATCTCTAAAGGGTTGTATAGGATGTTGGGTGAGTTATAATAACATAAGATTACAATAGTTTGTGAATTATTATAGTTTTTTGAATCATATAATATTATTTAAAATACAGAGAGTAGAGTATAGCCTGAAGTTCTAATAGTCTGTGTTTTGAATGCAGAGTATTTCATAGGTTATAATAACATAAATTATTATAACATGTACTTCAAACATGCCCTATATATTAATATGACTTAGTTGATTAGACTAATGAAGGATAATTTAATAAAACGTGTAAAAAAACAAAAAAAAAAAAAAACTTGCGTTTCACCAGAGAACAGTAACTCAATTCATCTTTATTGACAAATTTCAATCCTACCTATAACTTAAACTAAATTTAATAAGAATTTAAAATCAGATAACAGAACAGCTAGAGTTAGAAATTCAAGATCCATTTCTCCACCTCGTCTATAACAATACAAGATATCTCATATATATTTTACCATACATATTGAAATGAAGTACCAATTTATCAGAGTACACTGGAACTTCTTCTCAACGCTTTACTTCAACCATTCTCAAACTTTTTCTGTATTCTTCCTCCTTGAAATTCTCTACATTTGGCCTAAATGATCTGTAAACAAATCCAATAAAAGATGAAAAGAAAAGATTTCACAAGAACACTGAACCAGCACCCAAAATTTCGAATGAAATTTCTTCTCACAGTTCAAGGGATAAGAATTCCACATGGTCCTGTGCCAAAATATGGTTGACTACGTTTAATATGTACTGACAAAATTTGCAGCAGCCGGGGCTCTGACTCGTTTCTAACTCTACTCTTTACTTTCATTTGACATCACAATTACAATGCTTCTATCAGCTTGGCCTTTTTTCTTTTTTTTTTTGGTCATATCATTTGGGTTTTCTTTTTCATTTTCCTTGTGAGAATTGTATCCTCAACTAATCAGTTTTCTTAATCTCTTTTCAGCAAGATTTGCGACTTTATTCTGCGGTTCGAGAACAAGAGCATGCTTGAAATCTGCAAAAATATGAGAAAAGAAAGCAAATATTTATTCAACATGTACCAAAACATGCTTCCGTTCACAGAGAAAACGCTTCCAAATAAATACACAAATCCTACCAAATATGAAACACTCTCGTGACTAATTTACATGAATCATGAACAACACATCCACATTCCAGGAACAGTATTTTTAGTCCAAAACATGTGAGTAAGGATTCAAACTTCTAACCTTTTGGTTAATGAAATATGTCTTAACCAGTTAGCATTCTAGGAACAGTTCTTAAACCACTAATAATCTATAATGACAAAGCTTATCACCCATTTTCTTTTTCGAGGGAGACTGTTAATTATTCAAATCTCTCTCCAGAAACCTTGTGAATATGTTTCACTAGAGTATCAGAAATTTTCAGGGTTCTAAACAATACGGTACTACTAATTAGCCAAAAGTTCTGCTAGATGCACAACTCAATCGAATATTAAGTGAATATAATTTTTCTCTCAAGTTTGAATACATTCAACAATCTTAATCTATTGAACAAGATGTTTATGTTCATTTGTACATATAAAAATGCACAAGTTCACATGCAAAGAAAGAACGGCACTAGAACGCAAACAATGCAGCTTCAGATAGATTATAAATACGTTTGAAGTCCTACAGTGAAAAAAATCATAACTCTCACCTTTGATGGCTTCTTTATAAAGAAGAAGAGATTCTCTGGCAGTTCCCCGTCTGAGATATGCCTTCACATTCTGCGTGAAGCAATGAAATGTTAAGAATATCATCTCTTTGGAAAATTTTCTAACGCTAAAAATGAAATTGATCAGTTTTCTTAACGTCTGATTAGCACCCAGTTCAGCATGTAGTTACAAAGTATTTCAAGCCAAAATGAAGTTTGTTTGTATGCTCTGATCAACCAAAGACTTGGCACCTGATTCATTCATATGGTTCATTAAGTATCATCATGGGAAGCTATCCCATCAATAAATTTAATGATAATAATTAAGAGAGAGAGCAGCGACAAGAACAGCAATAACAAAAATCCTGTAGGAAGTTTTAGTTTATCTACAGCTTGGTGGATATAGCAACAAATATTGAAATTCCATTGGATTCCTGTTTCTATTTTGTCACATTTGTCCCATCTAGAGGGGTGGTCAAACTAGGAAGTAGTGCGGACTATGGCTCGGTACAGCACCTTCCTTTGGCCATCTGGAACTAAAAAGTTCTGTAACTAACCACCCATTGTCTCTTATCCAATGTTTGGAGCCTTTTTTGTAATCTTTCTTTTGGTTTTTGCCTTTGAGTGTATGTTTGTGTGTGTTTCTGACTTCTTTTATGTTGGACTGTTTTTCATATAGCCATGTATAAATCCGATCATTACCTTCTTATCAAGTAACATGGCTTTGCTGCAGTCATCTTCAGCTTGTTGAAAGCTACATGAGTGGAATTGAGAAATAGATGAAGTCAGTACATACCAAGTACAATATGGAAATAACAGATTGAGATATTTGGAATTGGAGTAACATACCAGCCTAACTCTAGATAAGCAGCAGCTCGGTTGCAATAATAAGTTGCATATGTCCCGTTTAATTTAATAGCTTCTGTGTAGTAATTAACAGCTTTATTCCATTGTCTTCCTTTAAAAGCTGCATTGCCCTGGAAATCATTCTTTTTTCTTTTAGTAAACTGTTCGACTAAAAAAAAAGATAACAATCAACCATGAAATTAAATAGGAATACATAAGCTAGTCAATTTTTTATGAAAAATAAAAAACAGGAAAGTCCATAGAATCAACAAAGCCAAAGCATATAAAGTTGGCTATCATGCAAGGCCTCACTTCATGTAAAACTTCCCGCAACTACATAAGTGATTGAAAAATATTTTGGTTATATGGGATTGGTTTCAATAATAACCCTAAATTTTAAAAGTTTCATTTTAACCCTTGAACTTTGAAGTTTGTTTCAAAACAACCCTCAAAGACTTTTTTCGTGAAATTCATGGATGAAAAATGATGAATTTGCATATGTTTTGATTTTTTGTTTCCACATATATGTTAAAATATGTTCACATAAGCAACAATACAAATGCAAACACAACATTTTCCGTCCATGAATTTAACAAAAAATAGCCCCCAAGGGTTGTTTTGAAACAAATTTCAAATTTCAAGGGTTAAAATGAAACTTTTCAAAATTCAGGGGTATTATTGAAATCAATCCCATAGTTTAGGGGTATTTTTGATAATTTAACCAAATATTTTCAATATCAAAGCTCCAAAATGGGTTGGAAGTCACTAAATAAAAATAAAGGACGTAATCACAAAATCAGTCTATGCATAAGGTATGACAGAACAAATTTGGCCTTTAAAAGGGAATGTGAAAATTGAAATACCAATTGGAAGGAGTAGACAGAGGTGGAATTTTTTTTCCATACTAGGTAAAGTCGAGGGTTTAAAACATGTGCAAAGACAGGATAGAGAAAAAATGTAACTGGAGTAAAAATTATTACGAAAAATTTCAAATCTTTTTCCCTGAAATCAAAATCTGAGACTGTCATTGAGATACATCTAGGACTTCCACACATTCTGTTCAATGATCCCTAGGAAACTCCTATACTTCTTACTTCTCTAATCCTCTAATGTCAAATCACATTTATTTTTCATTCACCAGCCACTCAATTTCTAAAAGCAGAGGAGGAGAAAAGCAAGTGTATCTTATAATTAAACCAGGAATTGTAAATTTTAGCAAAAAAGATCTTACGAGGTCATGAATAGAAACCACTTTGCATCAAATTACATCATCATGTTAATATCAAGACTGACATTAGTAATCGCATCAACAATTGAGGCAAACCTTTTCTTTCAATAGTTCAGAGGCATCCATGTCCCCATTGGTATCAGCAAATGGCAATAAATTGTTAGAAGCAATGCCAACTTGCTCTTGAAGAGCTGAGTACATATCCAAGACAGTGTCCAGAAGAAACTTATCAGCACCATGAAATGTTAAAAGTGAAATGGAGGTGGGACAATCATCGTGCCTTCCCAATGGAACAGTAACCTGACAGTATGATGTTAAAACAACAATAACATGTTCCTCTTTGAGCCTTGTAGACAGAAAATAACTGAAACTTGATTGTATTGACTTACTTCACAGCAACCAGACATGCTTGAAATGCTTGATAATGCAAATATCCTATCACGAAAGTCAGAAGAAATTCCCTTCTTCGTACTAAATTTTGGTGGGGGATCTGCAATTGTGGGAATTACTAGTATCCCATCATCCTAGAGTACAAAATAAGATAAGAATAATAACAGATTAATTTAGCAGAAAAAGATACAGAAATAACTAGAAGTCTAGAATAAGAATTACTGACCAACAACCATTCCAGAGTAAAACCATATGCTGACAAATAATAACCCATTTTCTTTTTTGAAACAAGAAAAACTATTCATCGATATGGTGAAATAGCATGATAGCCCCAGGTTAGGTGGTCAGGGATCTAATCATCAGGATTTTAACTTCCTTCCCAGTGCACAAATATGATTAGTATATGTTCCTCTGTCCTCTTCTCAAATCTTTCAACCTCCGTTTCATGGCCTGTCATGTCCACTCAAACTTACTTGTCTCCTTAAGATGCTGTAAGGCTTAAATGACTATATAGACCAATGGAAAAATAGTTCCTAAACTACAAGAAAGTCAATAGTATCAGTTTAATCCTAGAAAAACTACTAAAATCATGTTGGACAAGTATTCAACTGGGAAGCTTTTGGAATATAACAGAGCTTGAATTAGAATACTGTGTATGAATAGCATAAAACATACATGAGAGGCTGAATAGATTGCCGAAGTTAACTCTCCCAAAAAAGTACTCTCTCACCTCCCCTCCTCTCTCTTCTTCAGCCACATTAGTCTTGGTCGCAGGTTTGGATCAACCATGGTAAGTTTGCAGGATTAAAGGGAAGGAGTTTTCAGTTGCTTACTTGGGAGCTGACTATGTACAAAATGGTACGTTCAACTTGTGTGTAGTTTTAGTGCAGGGAAGTTGAAGATGGTTGGTCAAAGTATCTTATAACTTGCATCAAAACCCCCTCAAATATTGTAGTCTTCAGAAAAGTAAGAGGGAAAGTGGTTCCTTTAGCATAGAAAGGATTTCTAGTAAAAGGGGTCATCTAACAGAGGGTATGACCTTCCCAAAAAAATGTGGGAAAATAAAATTTGTTCATTCCAAAGAGGGCAGAAAATATGCTCAGAGACTGCAACTTGCAAGTTTGGTTGTGAAGACCCAGCAGCTTAAACTCAACCTCAAGGAGGGGGTCCCTGGGGCCACAATAAAGTTTGGTGGCCTGAAAAGGAAATAGATTTCAAAATAACACAGTGGGAAGATACAGTAATAATGCTCAAACCATACCCTTCCTGTGTGGCCTCTCTTCTCCTCATATAATTATGCTTCCTATTTGACCAATTGGGAAAGCCTTTTGTAATCATCATGGAGCTTCTCTCCTTTTTGTAAATTTTACATATCAATAAAACTGTTTCTCATAATATATATATATATATATATACACTTCTTGTGTGGAACAAACAGTCTATCTCAGTTAAAAGAGGTTCTTAAAAGGAGCCTTTTGATCCTATCTTTTTTCTTTTTTGATGAGAAACCGAGCTTTCATTGAGAAAAAATAAAAGAATACACGGGCATACAAAAGAGCAAGGGGGAGCTTACAGTCTTCTGATCATATCTTTAAATTTTAGATTAAAAGATGGTTCATCCTTGTGGTTTCCAGTTCCACTCTTCCCGTGGTCAAAAGGAGTTAGGGACAAAAGCATACTCTTCCAGAAAAAATAAAACGCACACATGCTTAAGTGACTATATTTTACGAAATTGTCTCCCCTTAGTGTTCTCAACTGATTGTTCTTCTCTCAATAACAAAGGTTGGTGAACAAAAACTCAAATGCAAAATACCTTCATATTTAATAAAATCAGGTTGGTATTTGAAAATTGATTCCATAAGACAGATATCAAAAACTGTTGTAACGGGTAATTCCAAAATGGGAGGATCGATTGCTGATAGGAGATTCACCACGGCTATGGGCATTGTACATTCCTAGGGTAATTTGATCACACAAACTCTTCTCATAATTTATAAAGCAAAATTATTAGAATTTCTACAAAACATAAATATTTACATATACTCATTTCAAGGTACATAACATAAATTGGGGATACCTTTAATAAACTTTGAAGTGCGATTCTTGTCTCGGTTCTGACTTTATATAGAGTTTTCATATCATCATAAGATGTTTTAATTGCTGCAAGAACATCTTCAGACGCATTAGATCCTAACTTGGGTTTGACTGACTTAATCCATTCTTCGTGATTTATTTTAAATTCACATCTGAAAAGTGCATGTCACATCACATTCATTAGTAAAGGGGTTTATAGTTCTGAAAGAAAACAACAACAATTGGAAGATGGAACATTTTTCAAACATACAACATGAGCTCACATACTAACATCATGCATTTTAATAACCACCACTACGAAGCAATTACATTTCAACAGTGAAAGAAAAGGTCACGATTGAGGAACCCCAACCGTTCTCCAGACTAGAAGTGTATGAAATAAACATTGTCTAGGGCAGTGCCAATATTCCATCAGATGACATGACTTGTATACCAAAAATGAGGTGCATTTTATTACTATTTAGTATTGAGCATTCGATACATAATGTATACAACACCAACACAACAGACATATGGAAGGAATATGGAAAAGCCAAATAATTTAAGCGGTTAAAAATGAGTAACAGGGTTCATCTTATTGCATCTCTCTCTGACCCTCTCTTCTAAATTTTGAGAAGTTTTGATGGATCACATAATTCCCCGTAACAAAGTTCTATTGAAATTTAACATGTCATTTGACGTGAATCATGAGCGAAATTTCGAGTGCAGTGACTGAAACAAACACATTTCATGAAATAAATTGTATTGTTCTTTTTTATTGAAATATACTATAATCATGCTCAAATACATTGATTAAAGTTGATATCAAGATGAGGATGATGGAATAGAAAAATGCAAAGAGAATTATAGTTAATTATAGGTGAGAAAATAAGAAAATAAAAGGTAAAAATAAAAATTTTGATTTCACTATGGTGCATGCACAAGGGATGGTCACCCTCAATAGTATCAGATGAGAAGCTGAGCAGTGAGCGGCATCCAACGTGTATGTGTGCTTCATGAAATGTTGGTGTAACAATCTTATCAAAAGAAACATCGGTGTAACAAATTTGTATCCGTGCTTCTTAGTCCATACTCCACAGTTTGGTTTTTAAACATAAGTAGACTGACAGATAGGATGAAAAATTAGGTAGTCAGGGATCACCTGTGCTTACCTCTGTAATAAAATCATAACAGAAGAGAGAGCTTTTAAAATAGAAATTCCTTTTTGCAAGTTTGGTGATTGTTTAAGGAACTCTTTCAGACTGGGTACATTGGAAGTCAAGTACTGACCGAACTTCATGTGTTTTGGAGACTGATCTGCAGAAACAAAAAGCTACATTTAACATCGGAAAGAGATTTCATAATTCTTTTCAATGTCAAAGAATTATTTTCACCCAAAAAAAATTAATCTTTAAAGCATTAAAACTGAAAGCATCAATAGGAAATATGTGTGAACAGTCCTGAAACTTACAACCAGATAGATTTTCAACTGCTTTTTTAACAACATCAACAGTCTTTTGCAAAGGAACCTTGGAAAGCTGAAAGAGATCATCAGCAAAAACAAGGTGACGCATCCTTCGAGGTTCTACTGGATTCAGTTTAAGTAGAACATGCCCAACACGATGCAAAGTAGATGGATCGCGAGCAAACCATCCTTAACAATGCCACACAAGAAAAACTTGAATGAATATCCATAATATATAAAATGAAGAAAAAAGTGAAAAGAATAACATTCAATTGATGTG
Organism: Trichosanthes cucumerina; assembly: GCA_036507285.1. Classification (NCBI taxonomy): domain Eukaryota; kingdom Viridiplantae; phylum Streptophyta; class Magnoliopsida; order Cucurbitales; family Cucurbitaceae; genus Trichosanthes; species Trichosanthes cucumerina. The sequence goes on along the minus strand of CM071836.1, from coordinate 30,536,873 downwards.
CCATCTTACCAACAGTATCCAAGCTTGGCGAATTAGACAAAACTCTATTCATAGGTACAACTCCATGTGAGGGACGAAATGCAAGTATACCACAAAATGAAGCAGGGATTCTGATGCAACCAACCGTATCAGTGCCTAAAACATTATACAATAAGAAATTATATCATTATGAGATCAACTTTGCATCTTGCTAGACTGGTGAGCTTCATATACATCAACAAAAGAAACAGACTTGGGATGTCCTTGGAAATGCATTTTAGAGTAAAGATTTTTTTATTAAGAAAATATTCTAATGCTCTTTTACATGAAGTGCACCATTTTGGCCTTAGCACCATATCTTCCGAGGTTCCAATAGTTGATTGTTGACAATAATGGAACAAGTTTTAAAAAATAGTCGCTAACATAACTTTGTAAAACGATAAAACAAATGTCAAATGACTCAAATATCCCATCTATGCATCAAAGGATCACAAAAAACAAAAATTTACACAAACGATCCTCCAAAAAATAAACAATATTTGCATATTACATTGCCTATTCTCCCAAAGATTTAGCAATACATCATGAAAACAAATGGAAACTACACTAACCAAGAGCAAAGTCAACAAGCTCTCCAGCAACAGCCACAGCAGACCCACTAGAAGAACCTCCAGGTACAAATGATAGCAACTTTGGATTGGTAGGAGTTCCATAGTGCTTGTTCTCCCCAGTAATCCTAAATTAACAATCAAACAAACACCTCAAAACATCGGCAAATAAATAACCTTGGAGAATATGAACAGAGGCCTACCCAAAGCCCAGTTCATCCATAACAGTCTTCCCAACACAAGCAGCCCCATTCTTGAGCAGAACAGTCACCACCCCATCAGTCTTCTCAGCAACATCATGAGTTCTCTTCCAGTCCAGATTGCCAAACCCCGTCACATAGTCCTTCACGTCGAATCTAAAGCAACCCACAAAAAGAAACGATCAAGAACACAAACCCCATAAGATTAAGAAACAAAAAAAATCATGAATCACAATCTCAATATGTAAGCAAACATCAGAGAGAGAGAGGGAGAGTACGAACACATCCTTGACGGCAAAAGTGAGACCGGCGAGAGACTGTCTGGCGGCGGGCGGCGGGGGTTGAGGGAAAGGTTGAAGCTCAAATCGATCGACGAAAGCACCAAAGTCCTCTCTCTGCAAAATTTTACCATTTCTTCTCCTTCGGGTCTCTGCAAAAATTACAATTCCGGCTACACCGACCCCGATCACGATCCAGAGTTTGGGGTTAGAAGCATTGGCTTGCAAGAGCTTCAGGGGCTTTGACATGAATCAGAATCGGAACAGATTGATTGGGTTTGAGAATGAGAGCGAACAGTGGGAGGTTTGAAGGGATGGGGGGTTTTAGGAAGGTTTTTGCAAACGATCATAAATGTCGCAATATCTAAAAGGAAGTAATTTTGTGATGGGTTTTGAATATTTGGAAGGATGGAATTGGAAATTGCTTTTAAAATGCCAATGGTTTTTGCCTCAACTCGATGCAGAAATGCCACGCTATGTGTAAATTTCACTTTTCATTTTTCATGTTCCATTTTTTAATTAAAATATTCGTTTTTATCTCGTGAAATTGTAGGGCAAAATCGACCACCGAAACTTTACTAATATTTAAATAATAATATAATATATTTATAATAATAATAATAAAGGAAAGTGATATATATATATATATATATAATGAAGAAATAGGAAAGTGGGGAGAGTTGGTCAATATTTTACCCAATTGTGTGTGTTACAACATCCATTACAAACCACTATTTATAGGTAAAATGGCAAGAAGTATGTGGATCTATTTGGACACCAAACATTAATAGGTGGATGACACATGGTAGACACTTTGGCTATGGGGAAGTTGTCACTTGGCAAGGGTATTAAAAGACACATTGCATGGGCATCTACACATGTGTAATATTTACAATGCTCCCCCTTAGATGCTCATTTATATAAAATATGTCTCGTTAAAACCTTATAAGAGAAAACCCTTAGTGAAGGAAAAAAAGTACATATTTTATATAATACATTTACTCCCCCTGATGTCTTGAGATCTTTGAGTCGTCGCATTTCAATACTGTGAATCAATTTCTCAAATGTTGTAGTTGGTAATGTCTTTGTAAATATGTCTGCCAAGTTATCTTTCGAACAAATCTGTTGTACTGAGATGTCGTCATTTTCTTCAAGGTCATGAGTGTGGAAAAGCTTTTGAGAGATATGTTTCGTTCTATCTCCTTTAATATATCCTCCTTTAATTTGAGGTATACATGTTGTGTTGTCTTCGTATAATATTGTTGGAAGAGAATTACTAGAATACAAATCACATGTTTCACAAATGTGTTGAGTCATTGATCTTAGCCATACACATTCTCGACTTGCCTCGTGAATTGCAAGGATTTTCAGCATAATTTGAAGAAATGGTCGTTATGGTTTGTTTCACTGATCGCCATGATATGACAGTTCCTCCATATGTGAATAGATAACCTGTTTGAGATCTAGTTTTGTGTGGATCGGATAGATAACCAGAATCTACATAACCAACTAGATCATAATTTGATTTGTTATAATAAAATAAACTCATATCAATCATCCCTCGAAGATATCGAAGTACATGTTTAACTCCGTTCCAATGTCTTTTTGTAGGACATGAACTATATCTAACTAATAAATTTACTGAAAATGTATTTGGTCTTGTGCTATTAGCTAGATACATAAGTGCACCAACTGCACTAAGATATGGTACTTCAAGACCAAGTAGTTTTCATTGTCATCTCGAGGTCGAAATATATCTTTCTTTGCATCCAATGAACGAACTTCCATTGGAATGTTCAATGGATGTGTTTTATCAATATAGAATCTTTTTAAGATTTTCTCTATATAAATTGATTGATGAACAAATATCTCATCTGCTAAATGTTCAATTTGCAAACCAAGGCAAAATTTTGTTTTTCAAAGATCTTTCATCTCAAATTCTTTTTTAAGATATTCTATCGCCTTGGATAACTTTTCAGGAGTTCCAATTATATTTAAGTCATCATCATATACAGTTATAATAGCAAATTTCGACTGAGATTTCTTTATAAAAACGCATGGACATATTGGATTATTTTGATAACCTTCTTTCAACAGATATCCACTCAGCGCGATTATACCACATTCGTCCGGATTGTTTTAATCCATATAATGATCTCTGTAACTTTATTGAATACAATTCCTGAAAACTTGATTCATATGTTTATGGTATTTTAAATCCTTCTGGTATTTTAAATCCTTCCGGGATTTTCATATAAATGTCATTATCTAGAGATCCATATAAATATGTCGTGATTACATCCATTGAGATGCATATCAAGTTTTTCATATACAGTAAGACCAATCAAATATCTCAATGTTATTGCATCCACCACAAGAGAATATGTTTTCTCATAATCAATACTAGGTATTTGCGAGAATCCTTGTGCAACAAGTCTCGTTTTATATCTCGTGTCCTCATTCTTTTCCTGTTTTTCATATCCATTAGATGCATATCAAGTTTTTCATATACAGTAAGACCAATCAAATATCTCAATGTTATTGCATCCACCACAGGAGAATATGTTTTCTCATAATCAATACCAGGTCTTTGCGAGAATCCTTGTGCAACAAGTCTCGTTTTATATCTCGTGTCCTCATTCTTTTCATTTCTCTTCCTTACAAATACCTATTTATATCTCACAGGTTTGACATTTTCCGATGTCGGGAATACTGGTCCAAAAACCTCACGTTTTGAGAGTGAGTTCAACTCTACTTGGATTGCTTCTTTCTACTTCGACCAATCCTTTCTACATTGACATTCTTTGATAGATTTTGGATCAAAATCGTCACTTTCATGAATAATATCGTGAGCAACATTGTAAGCAAAAACGTTGTCAACAATGATATCATTTCGGTTTCATCTCTTTCCTGTTGTAACATAGTTTATAGAAATTTCATTATTATCCTCAAGCGTTTGATTTTCATCAATACTCTTTTGAGTAGTTATATTCTGGATTTCTTCTGGAACACTCATACATTTTATTGAATCATTTTGATTCTCAACTACTTTTCTTTTTCGAGGTTCTTTGGAACTCATTTGTCTACCACGTTTATGGCGTGCTCCAAGCTCATTATCGACAACTTGTTCTTTTGGGATATCAATTTTTATGGAGCATTTGCAGCTGTTATATATGATTTAGTCACTTTTTTATCATCTTTGAATGCATCTGGTAATTGATTTACTATATTTTGCAAATAAATTATCTTTTGAACTTCAAATTCACATTGATCTCTAAAATGACAATCAGCAAATCATGCAGTAAATACATCACCCGTCAGGGGTTCATGATATTTAATAATCACTACAGGAAAAAAAGTCGACGATAGCTTCGAAAAAATATTGTAATAAGCCTTTCATAGTTTTTTCTGTAGAGTCATGACAACCCATGTTATTAAAAGTCTGGAACTTCTTACAACATTTTATAAAAGCTTAAAAGATTAGACTTTTTATAGCATTTTATAAAGGTTATAAAAAATATTATATCAAAAATCTTTTAATAGCATAATTTCCTCTTTTTAAAATCAATGATAACATTTACAAATGTTATAATAATATTGTAGTAATCTACGATAGCATTTTAGTAATTATAACATTTATTTGCAACTATTTTTTTTAACTTAAATTAAAGTTATAATATACTTTTGAATTATAAATTTTTTTGCTATTGTTGTAACTTTGATGGCTTTTGAAATTATTCATATTTCATGATGGTATTATTCATGTTTCCTACCTTAGTTCAAATTAGAAGTAAAATAATAAATAAATGATCTACAAGATTAGTTATACAATGAGTTTTTGTGTCATTAATCCAAGCAAATTACATTTCATTCAAGGTTTATATTATCCTACTTAAATTGATACAAAACATAACAATCTATTGTTCACAAAATAAATACAGTAATGAACATCAACTTTTGGATGACACTAAAAATATAAATTTGTCAAATACTATTCATTAAATTACAAAATGTTTCACTATTCAATATTCAAATATATAACTCTCGAACTAGTTGTTCTTGTGCCAAGAACTTACCATGATTGTAGGATCGTATGACAACACTAGAGGGAGGTGAATAGGGTTGTTTAAAAATTTTAATTTTTTTTTTCAGGAATTAAACTAGATTAATTCAATCTTAAATAATCAAAATAAGCACCCTAAAATTTATAGAAATATAGAACAATTTTTCTAACCATGCAATCTACTTCAAAAAAAAATAAATAGTAAAAAGTTAAAGTTGGAGAGATAGGAAACGACACCGAAGATTTTTATAGTGATTCGGAAATCCCTACTCCACTCCCCAAGACGCCTTCTCGGGTATTTTACTGCGACAGTTCTCTTATGGATGAGAACCAAACCAATTTTCCACTCTTTTTAAAGGTTCAAGAGTAAATCTCCAACCGATCATTTTGGAGGTTCAAGATCCAACCTATATCGATCTTTTTAAACGGGTTCAAGATCAAACCACTATGATCCTTTAGAATGAGTTCAGGATCAACCCAATACAAATATCCTTTTTTGGGTTCAAGATTAAACCTCTACAAATCCTTTTCCGGTTCAGGATTAAATTGCTCACTCAAAATCTCAAGGTGTACCCACACCTTAATACAACACCCAATTTAAAAGATGAAATACAAATCTCACAAAGAAAGATCTCTCACAAGAGTAGATACACAATTTTAAGCTCTAAAGACACAATCTAATCTCTCATATAAAATTCTCTCACAAGAAGAATAGAAAATGATGTAAATTTTAAGAATGATCAAGAATGAAGAATGTTGGAGAGAAAATTTCAGCAACTTGGAGATGAGAGTTCTTTTTGAAATGAGGGGGAAAATGATGTTTAAATTTAGGATAAAATTTGAGTCATTGGATCTAGGTTAAGATGAATCAAGAGTGGTAATTTGGGATAAAAATGGCAAAAGAAGGATTAAAAGAATAATTTTAAATTGTTTCCAACGGTCTTAAAAGGGTCATGTGTCGTCATGTAATTCGTTCGCGTCACTGCAAAATAATAGTTTTTCACAATCTTCTTTTGGTCATAACTTTCTCGTTTGAAGTCCGATTTGAGCAATTCAAAATGCGTTGGAATCGTCTCTTCGAGCTCTACACTGTGGACACTGTAAAACACTGAAATCATTAGTAATTTAAATATTTGTTATCATCAAAATATATAATTGTATGATTAAAGCTCGTAAAGCTAACAATGATATTATGTCATCAACCTACAAAAGTCATCAAGAAAGAAATAAAGAAGAATATTTACTCAAATAAAATAATTATTAAACAAATCAATAATTTTAAAGAATAATACATAAATGTACGTAGTGATTAAAATTTTGTCAAAATACCATGCAACTGTACGACGAATAACACTAAGCTAACTCCCCCAAATGTTAACCTAATCTAAGAAACACCACTAAGCTAACAACCTATATGCTTCAAAAATTTCGATAGCATAACGACATAACTATAATAATACCAAAAATTTTACTACTAGCACATGTTGGTAAAAAACGATAACACTTCTATTTCCAGATTAACCAACCACGACTTTCAACTCTAACTCACGAAATCATGGAAGATTCACAAATGAACCAATATTTCTTCATCTTGCAACTAGATCAAAGAAGCAACAATAGAAACCCAATAAACACACAAATTTTTTGGGGTGAAAGCGATCACACACCCATCTTTGACCCCCTTCATTGTACAAAAAAAAAAAAAACACAAACAAAGTGAAAACGCAAGTCTGATTTGGGAAAACAAAGAAGAGTGAGAGACTTAAGAGGGAGTTGTAGAGAAGAAAAGACACATAAATCAATGTCAAAAGAGCATTTACAATGGAGTTGAAATTCTTCTTCAAAACTGTCTTAAAGGCTCTTAAGCACACTTTGAGTAAAAAATAACTCACTAGTGATCTAAAACTACCTATGGAACCTACAAAGTTACAAAAAAGAGTTTAAGTCTCATTTTCACGCTCAAAGAAACTAAAAAAATGCCTAAACTGAAACTTATGCATACAATCGACCCCTTGAATCTTCAAAAGTGTCTTAAAGCTCTTAAGTATACTTTAAGGCCTAAAATAATTCACTAATCATTTAAAGATTCATAATTTACTTCTAAGCCAGACAACCAGATAACTGAACAAAACTTCAAATCACTAATCATTTAAAGATTCATAATTTACTCAACAAACCGAAAACAAAAGTAGAACTAAACTTTCTCATTAACTTCACTATAAGACAACCTTTAAATCGTAAAACAAACTCACATACCCATTACAAACTATAATTCAAAATGAACCATCCACTTTGTAAGTCTACCCTAAGGAGGTAAAATACAACAACATCAAAACCACAAACTAAAGTTAATTACAACGATAATTAAGTAAAACTAAACTCAACGGAAAACATCGCAATGTGTTTATCATTCCAAAACAATTCAAGTAACAACTCAACACAAGCGCAACTCAAATTATATATAGATTCAAGAGAAATAGTTATAAGCATAATATAACAAAGTTAAAGCACACAACATGCTAGCACACAAGCAAACAAACTCCACAAATAAAATTCTACTTACTTAATGCACCAGATAGTCCACGAGATTCCCTGAAAAAGATAGACAAGGTTCAGAGTTCAAAACTGAGTTCGATAACCTTATTCGAAAGAGAAACAATCAAATTCAAACACCTCAAGCACCCCAAATAAATTTTGAACTCACTGCTTCATAATGTAGCTAAAGCAACAACCCAAAACAATCAAAAGCTCTGACCATGTTCAATACTTGATCTCCTCCAAAGATTTCTTTGTTTGTACAAGATCAACGAGTTGAGGAGCCAAGTCCGACTTTTCCATAATTTCTGAAGCTCGTTGCAGGAAATATAAGCTTGATGGAGTTATTGCTTCCAACTTGCGATTACATAACAAATTTATCACGAGCTAAAACTTTCTTATCTTAGAAAATCATGGAATATTTACCTTTCAACACCTTGTTTCACCTCTTAAACTAGCATCTAAAGCTCCTCAATCAACATTAATTTACTGCAAGCCCTATAATAAACTGATTTAGAACATATCAACAAGAAGGAAAGAAAAGAAGTACACTGCCTTTAAGTTATGTAAGGAACAACCAGAACATAATAAACAAACAAACATTAAACTGTTAGTCCATAGAAGATACAAAAATCATAAGAGAACCAACTTTCATTAGTAAGGATATTCAGAGAAACTCCCCACTCAAAGGGCAAAAGTTCTTCTCTAATGCAACTTCATTACAAACATAGAATGAAATAAATAAACAAGCCACAAAACAATGAGCACAGTAAATTGAGACAAACAAAAAAGTGGAGTTAGAACAGTGAACTATACAACAAAGCAGAAAGAGAACTGTGAAGGGTCGTTGTATGCAATAAATTGCAAGGTTTCAAAGTACCTATGAAACTTACTGATGGAGATCGGATCTCCTTGAGCAGCGGAAACGTGGTTTGAAATCGGTTTTGCTAGTTTGTTTTTGGTTGAAAAACAAATACCAATACATTGGGAAAAAACAAAGAAGAAGTATACATTTCTAATCTAATTAGGCTTGAAAATTAAACATGCAAACATGCTGAGAAGTGGCTAAACTAAAAGTAAGAAATATTACCTTTGTAGATTTTCCAAAACAACAACTCCTTACTCCAATAGAATGCAGCGACTCAGCAACGAATTCTTTCTCTATTCCAACAAGACACTACCAGTATGTTAACCTCCTATCCTCTGAGTATATACTTAGATCTCTTCTTTGTGAGAAGGAGCCAACAATTTGGAAGGTGAATGAGAAGGGAATTGAGAGAAAGAGAATTTCCAAGAGCAATTCACAATTGCATAATTAATTGATTATCCAAAACCCCTCTTCCTCGAGAAGTTATTCCCAGAGGAGTTCTTCCCCCCACTTCCTATCGATAGGGAGTTAGTGGGGAAGAAGGGAACGTGTCTTCCTGACACGTTCTCATTAATTAATTAATAATTAATTAAATCAAATTTTATTAATTATTTAATTAAATACCATATATTTAATTAATCTTAAAATATCATATATTAAATAAGATTAAATCATATTTAATCTATTTCTCCTCTAATCTATAGTTAGGTCTACTTCCCGCTATCGTGCCTCACCAGACACTGTAGCAGAGTCGGTTAGGAGGAGTGAACACTACCTCCTTCTTGAAGCAATCAATACAAGCATGGTTACTGCGCTTAACGATCCATGCCCGATATTACATCAAAGTCAAACATGTCTAAGACCACTAGATTCCTTTGCTAACTCATGGTACTGCGATGGTCACACTACCATTCTTGACTTTCATATTGGCTAACAAATTTATTCCAGAAGTGGAGAGAGGAGTGACGGGCATCACAGATGCGTTATTAGTTCTAACTCACTTGACTTACAAGGTTGCTGAGAAATAAAGAGTGTGTAGAACCGCAGTCAAAGCAATACATGCAAGGCTATGCAGTAGCAAGTGTACACCTGTAACCCTTTGAGTCACGAGCCATAGATGTCTCTGGTGCTTGCATAGGCTCTCTCACGATGTATAGCCGGCTTACATGAGCAGCCCACTATTTATAACTTTGAAGGTTTGTTGAGTGCTGGCTTAAGCTCGAGCATTATTAGCTCTGTGCCCTTCCTTTCCGCACTTTTGAAACACACTCCGGGGCCAAACACTTAGTCCCAAAGCTTGCTTACTACATTCTTTGCTGTGGCCCTATCTCCATTGCTATTTCCCGATCTGATGACTTGTGGTTTGGCCGGAACCTGCATCTGAAAATGCCACTGGTCTACATGCGGTGTCTGTTGAGGAATCGTTGTGAGCTAGAATTGCATTTGTCCCACTTCCTCTTATGATTTGCTTGTGGGTTGCCAGGTTAACTACTACCAGCCCGTGCGATGCATTACTGCACCCAAATCAATTAGCCACTCTCACTGCGGAGGCATGTCGGGAGGTGCTAATGCTTGGATAAAGCCTCGAGCGTTCTCATCCACCCCATAATGGCCTCGGTCTTCTTTGCCTCTGTATCCACCGGCTCGGGGCAAAAAAGCGGGACAAGCGGGTAAATTCCCTCTCATACACCTCCTTTGCCCTCCACTGCAGCGCAAGTGCAAGAACTACTGCACATTTCTATGTGCAGTGCGGCGGGATAAAATTTCGCTGCGAGAATGCTTCTTTAAAAGCGATTCCGGTGTCGTTTCTCCGGCCACGGCAACAATGGTTCACTGGGCGGACTCCACCATAAGTACGCGTCATCCCTCGGCATAAAGGTAGCACATGACACCCTCGGTCCTCGGGCGGTTCATCAATCGAAGATGGTCTCAATGGAGGCGACCACGGCTTTCGCCACGTGGTGGGGTCTTTGGAAGACCCATTGAAAGATCTAGGATCATACTTCTGAAGTCCTTGGTAACGAGACTCGAGTTGCATCGTTTGACCACGATTTGCTTGGGCCATTTGGTGGGTAGCTCTGTAGCTCGCACCGGACTGCGCGCCTCCACCATCATAGTCATAACATTGGCGTTCCCTTGATGCGCGCCAGGGAGCAAGCTGCGGTACATTCTCTGGCGGTCGGTGGTCCTGGGGAGGTCTCAAGCGGGTGGAGTAACCTCTTTCCCGATCTAGGGTAATCAGGTTGGGCGTCAACGTTTTCCCTCGCCTCAGGCCCCTACCACGTCCCCACCTCTCCCTCGGCCTCTAGGTGGCATTTTGTCAATACTACAATATAGAGTTTCTAACTTTCGGTTTCTTTATTTTCAAATCATAAGATAGGATCACCCCTTGGGGCTTTTAAGGTTATGTATATGCATAAAAGCGACATCATATCATAATCATTTACTTTCTTGATCGAACGTGCACAGCGGTGGTGGGAGCGTTGTTAAACCATGGGAACTAACTCAGCAAGTCTCTGGAACCCTTAAACCTGGGGGAAGTATACGCCCTACTTTTTAATGACCAACTCCTAGGGACATTACTACACATGCATGCATTTATAGGTAGAGGATAAAAAGAACTTAAAGAAATTTCAATTAACGTAAATAGTTCGAGGATCCCAAAAAAACAAAACATTTAAAATCGGGTTGAAAACATCAATTCGACTTAGCCTATTAAAGCCAAGTAAATAAGTTTAACTCCAATTGAAAACATAGAGACAACAACGATTCGAAACAAGAATAGCGGAAATCATGTTTGGTTCCCATGGTCTTGAAGTAACGCTCCTCCGTCACACGCACCGCGTCGTCTTTCCTTTATGTAAAACATTTTTTAAAAAGAAAAGGGTGAGTAGCAAAGCATACATGCCAGAGAATTAACCTCTTATCTGAGGGTTTGGGATATCATACAAAATCATGATCCTAAACTCATTCAGTAACATACATATATAGGACCTAAAACTTTCTAGTATTGCGAGTGTCTTTAATCCAAGCTTATTTAGTTGTGGGGCCTTTAATCCATGACTACTTATTTAGTTGTCGAGTAGCAAAGCATACATGCCAGAGACCATACAATGTATATTTAATGCACATTAAATTATAACCTATAGTTTTTAAACATCACATTCACATTTAAATTAATATTTAAACTCTTTCAAATATTAAATTCTCTCAAATAATTTAATATGAATCATATTCACATTAAATTTATAATATATAGTTCCAAAACTATATATTATATCGTATCTATATACATTAAATTTATTCTCAAATGAATTTGAACCTTTCAAATTCAAACGATCTAAGAACCTTTACAAGCTAGAAGGTGGACCTAATGGACCTACAGATCAGAAGCTTCAACGATACGAGATTACTCGGTTAATCTCATTAACCTCCTAATCAACCTTCGTTAACTGTGGGAACACTCCACTAAAGTGTTGCAGCTGCACTCTTCTCACTGCAGATATATTTCCGTGTCCACGGATATTGACCAATAACAGCAAGTCAATCCTTCACGAATGTTTGTAACACCAGTTGGGTCAAATTACAGTTTTACTCCTGGGTTACATCTTGTACCTTAAGTACCAGTGCTTCTCTAATGAACAATTTGTTTGTGGTCCTAGCAACAAACAGAAGTCCCTCTCGGGCCAATGAGAGGGTCGAGCCCTTTGTTCAAGTCCCAGAGACACCACTTAAGGGAACATTTCTCTACTTACCCTAGTAGGCGGGAAAGAGTGAATCTCATCTTGCTAGGCTAAGTCCCCAGCTGCTCACTTGGTCTTGTCCCCAAGAAGGTAGGTGAAGGACCACTCTCACCCATGCTAGTCAAAGGACAATCCACATGAACAGGAGTTCGTCATTACTGGATTGAGATCAAGTTGTAGGTCATCCTGGTGAAATAGTAACTAGTCTCGGAGTTACATCAAGTGGTTACTATTTCCCTTATGTAATCTCATTACATGATATCCCCACTCACATGTCATCTACACGAACACGTTAGGATCACAAAGTGTTTGTATCATATACAAAGTGGGCCACATCCATAGTGTTACTGTGGTAAGGTACCCAAACCTTATCCCCTTACTATAGACCCTTTAGGTTGTATCTCGAACCGAGATCCTTTATATGTACACTACATTCAGTTCAAGATACATTTTACAACCTTGGATGTTTAGTTTATTGGATTTAGGGTTAAAACAATGGCAATATCGTAAATAACGAACAATAACTCTTTATTGAAATAATAACACTTTATTACAATAATTAGAACATAATTACAAACTACGAGTTTTAGGACACAAACCTCAACACTTACAGAGTTACAAAAAAGTATATAAAAGGAGTTTAAGTCTCATGTTCACGCTCAAAGAAACCTAAAGAGTTCCTAAACTAAAATTTAGGCACACAACCAACCCCTCGAATCTTCAAAAGCATCTTAAGGGCTCTTAAACATACTTTTAGGCTAAAATAACTCACAACGACCTAAAAAGTACCAATGAAACTTACAAAGTTACAAAAAATGTATATAAAAGGAGTTCAAGTCTTCAAAAGTATCTTAAGGGCTCTAAAGCATACTTTTAGGCTAAAAATAACTCAAAACGACCTAAGAAGTACCTATGAAACTTACAAAGTTATAAAAAAGTATATAAAAGGAGTTTAAGTCTCATATTCACACTCAAAGAAACCTAAAGAGTTCCTAAACTAAAATTAGGCAAACAACCAACCTCTTGAATCTTCAAAAGTATCTTAAGGGCTCTTAAGCATACTTTTAGGCTAAAAATAACTCAAAACGACCTAAAAAGTACCTATGAAACTTACAAAGTTATTAAAAAAATATATAAAAGGAGTTTAAGTCTCTTCAACTAAAAAAAACAAAGACGTTAATAAAACTTTTGTTTATATGTTTAAATTTTAGTCAAGAACCTAAATGTGTTATTTAAGTGAGGTGGAAAAAAACATGCTAAAGAACATTGTGAGGAAGCAAATTTAATATTTAAAACACAAAAATTTAAGAGTAAGAAGTCATCATTTGAGTGGAATGGCTATCATCTTAATTGTTCTAAAAGTCAGATAGTATGAGGTCGAATCCAAATCAAACTCAACCATATTTACAAGATATTAACTATGCACAACAGAACATTGAATTTTTCACCAGATTATTTCTATCTAGAAGAATTTCTTTGTTTTGTTTTCTTATGAATACGTGTCTTTTACATTTCAAAATTACGTACAACCTCCTCAGTTGAAGCAACCAAAAAGAGTTTCTCATTCACACAAGTCTCTTGTGTGGCATCCATCCAACTCCTATGATAACTAATCTTGATGTTACAAAGTTCACATAGAAAAATAAAAGATCATTCCATCTTGATTTCATTGATATTTGACTCTTCAAACTTCCAGCAAACCTCTTTTTCATCTTGCCCTTAAACAGACTGCCTCCAGCTTTAGCCTCCAAAAGAATTAGTAAAGAGTACCTTATTTTCAGTTTGCTAAGAATCTCTAAGGTTTATTACTGAAAACTTCCGACAGTATTCAATGATGTTGGGGTTTATGCCCTAAAACTCGTAGTTTGTAACTTCTGTTCTAATTATTGTAATAAAGTGTGATTACTTCAATAAAGTGTTATTGTTCATTATCTATGATATTGCCTTTGTTTTAACCCTAAATCCAATAAACTAAACATCCAAGGCTGTAAAATGAATATTTAACTGAATTTAATGTACATATGAAGGATCTTAGTTCGAGATACAACCTAAAAGGTCTATAGTAAGGGGATAAGATTTGGGTACCTTACCCTGGTAAAACTATGGATGTAACCCACTTTGTATAAGATACAAACACTATGATCCTAAGGTATTCGTGTAAATGACATGTGAGTGGGGATATCCTATGTAATGAGATTACATAAGACCGGACCGCGAAACAGTAACCACTAGATGTAACTCCGTTGACTAGTTAGGTTTCTATTTCACTAGGATGACCTAGGCAACTTGATCTCAATCTTGAGCAGGTTACGAACTCCTGTTCGTGAGGGATTGTCCTTTGACTAGTATGGGTAAGAGTGGCCAGTTTTGCCGACTCAATATGCCTACCTTCTTGGGGACAAGACCGAGTGAGCGGCTGGGAACTTAACTTAGCAAGATGAAATTCACTCCTTCCCGCCTACTAGGATAAGTAGAGGAATGTTCCCTTAAGTTGTGTCTCCGGGACTTGAACAAAGTGTCCGACCCTCTCATTGGACCGAGAGGGACTCTGTTTGTTGGTAGGACCACAAACAAATTGTTCATTAGAGGAGCAGTGGTACTTAAGGTACAAGATGTAACCCAGGGGTAAAACGGTAATTTGACCCAACTGGTGTTACAAACATTCGTGAAAAGGATTGACTTGCTGTTATTGGACAATATCCGTGGACACGGAAATATATCTGCAGTGAGAAGAGTGCAGCTGTGGGACTTTAGTAGAGTGTTCCCGCAGTTAACGAATGTTGATTAGGAGGTTAATGAGATTAACCGAGCAATCTCGTATCGTTGGAGCTTCTGATCTGTAGGTCCATTAGGTCCACCTTCTAGCTCGTAAAGGGTTCTTAGGTCGTTTGAATTTGAAATGTTCAAATTCATAAGGGAATAAATTTTAATGTATATAGATACGATATAATATATAGTTTTGGAACTATATATTATAAATTTAATGTGAATATGATTCATGTTAAATTATATGAGAGAATTAAATATTTGAAAGAGTTCAAATATTAAATTTAAATGTGAATAAGATTCATATTTGAAAACTATAGGTTAAATTTTAATGTGCATGAGATGTATATTAAACTATAGAATAAAGGGTAAAATGATTAAATGTGATTCAATCATTTAATTAATATTATATTTGAATTAAATATGATTTAATTAAATATAATTAATTAATTATTATATTATTAATTGGGAACGTGTCAGGATGACACGTTCCCACCACTCCCCAACTCCCTCTCGATAGGGAGTGGAGAGTTACCCACTGAAGTATTCTTCTAGTGGGGAGAAGAGGATGATCGATCATTCTCTGATTGATTGAGCTCTCTGAAGAAAAAAATTTTCTCTCTCTCAATTCCCAAAAACTTCCAATTGTTGGATTCCTTCCCACAAAGGAATTGATCTAAGCACTCGGAGAATAGGAGGTTCTCTCATTTGGTGGTGTCTTTCTTGGAGGAGAACAGAGACGTTCTTTTGGTGTTCCTATATTGTTGTTTTTCTTGGAAGCAAAGAGTTGTTGTGTGGAAAAACTACAAAGGTAATCTTTCTTCTTTTTAGTTTAAATGTTAAACACAACATGTTTGCATGTATTTATCCATGCCTAATTAGATTAGAAATGTGTGTTTATCTCTGTTATTTTCAATGTACTGGTTTTTGCTTTTCAACCAAAATAAGCTTGCAATTACGATTCCAAACACGTTTTCGCTGCTCAAGGGGATCAGATCCCCATCAAATACAACATTCAAACAACCCAACACATGAAAAAAAAAAAAAGTTGTTCATCCAGTTAATATCCTGCATATAACAGGAAAACTAAAAACAGAGTCTGGAAATGCTTTTGACCTGTGCTTTAGAAACATTTCAACCTCCTTCCCAAAGAAAACAATTTTACATTTTTAATTCTAAAAATAAAGCACATAAAATGGAACTTGGAAGGCTACAGAAAAATCAAATTCCAAATCTAGATGTCTTAGGAACAATTTTGATTATCAATTGTGATCCTTTCCGTTTCAGGAATTATAAATATCCCACAAAATGTCAGACTAAAATGCCTTGCACGAATACTCCTATCATGCTTAAAAAAAAACTACTACTACTATCAGTTCTTTCATGTTCTATCCTCTTTTCCACTTCCCTTGTTATACATAGTTATGACACATGAAATGAAGAACAAAGTCAACTTGGTATGCATAGAACCCACAAAGTCAAACATGAAATGAAGAACAATAGACATAACACTAGAAGTTACAACAACTTGCTTACCTTGGGACGTTCATTGTGGAGAATTTCTAGTGACATCCACTAAAAGGAAAATAAGCAGTTATTTGTTAACTTGCTTTCCTTTGGAGGTTCATTATGGGAATATGTAGAAAACATTTAAAACAAAATCAACAGTTTAAGCTTCCCCATAAAGAAAACACAGTGATCTCAAGGGGAAATTGGTAAGTAAAACATTGGTTGGTAGCCTATTATGAGATAGTCGTGCTTCCTTCACCATTGACTCTTATCTTATATAAGGGATTTGGACGCTTTATATAAGAAAACATTTTTTCCTCCACTAACTTCTCATTTCTTATTCCTTCTCTTTTGTATGGTTACTAAAATTTAAAGTTAACTGTGGTTGAAACCCCCACCTGAAAAAGGTTTCAGTTTTAGAAAGATGATGAACACAAACTATTCCAGGCACAATTGCTTCCCTTGTACCTACCTCTCTCCCTCTCTGACACATTCCCCATAAATCTTATTTGACATAAAACTACGCCTTGACCCATTTCAAGGATCCCATCTATTCTCTTCACTTCCTTCTCTTAAAAAAATGAACCCAAAGTAAAACAATGACCGCTAAGTGCTCACTTTTTCTACAGTATCCACATGATAGACATATCACGATTCAAACCTACAATTAATTAAAAAAGTAATTCTGTACGAAGATACCAAGTAAAGAAATCACGCAAAACACAGATGAAGGAAATTTTAAACACAACGAGCTGCCAAAAAAAAGTGTCAGCAATCTCCATAACAAGCAACAAACATTAGAAAAGCGCTCAAGTATCCAAAAGATAAATCCAATCCACAAAAAAAGAAGGATAAAAAGAAAGAACATGAACTCACGATTGCAGAGCGCAGACATGGACATTGTAAGAACCTTCACGAACAATGCCTTCGACGAGGTAAGTGAGGTCGGGAGAGTCGATTCCTTCACTATTAGAAACAATTACTCCTCATCCACCCCAATCCCTAAACTCGATCCAGATGAAAACACAATTACTCAAAAATCAAAGTCGATTTCCCCGATTTAGTAACCAATTTCGACTGCATCTTGCTCCAATTTCATGAAGAATGACAGGAGTATTCCGAAGGGTATTCCATCGAGACCAGAGAAAATGAGAGGAGAATAGAGATTTGCGAACAACACACTGTCTTTCTCACAAATTGCAGCAATTGACCAACTGTTTTTTTCTCTTCTTCTTCTTTGCTTTTTGATCAGTCGCCGACCAATGACCACCGTGCAACGCACGACCAGTGCAGTCGACCACCTCACCGGAAGTCTCACACGCTGCCAACCGTCGAACGAAGGTTCGATCTGCAACTTGCCCTCGCCTCCAACCGCACTACCTCACCGTCGATCTGCAATTTGCTTTCTTGCTCCAGTTTGTGTGACGACCTGAAGAAGGAGAGGGGTATTTTGAAGTGCATTCCATTGAGACCATAGAAAATGAGAGGAGAAGAGAGATGAGGGGAAAATGGAGTCATTTTGCGAAAAACGATTGAGCGCCCAATTTTTTTTTGCCTTTTTTTTCATTTTTTTTCATTGCTTTATTTTAAAAAGTTATATAAAAAAGCATATTTGTTGTAGTGAATTGATGGGGAATCATATCCAACATATATTCCTAACCTCATTTGAGGATCCATCTTAATACGTTGGTGGTGGAGCAATTGGAACATATACTGCACATCCAAAAATTCTTAGATGAGATATATTTGGTTGTTGGTCATAAGCTAATTGCATAGGGGAATACTTATTATAGGCTACTTGCCTAATACATAATAATGATGCAGCGGTGCAAAACAACATGACCCCGGACCGATGTAGGAAGTTTAACTCGCATATGTAATGGTCTTGCAATTAGTTGCAGACGTTAAATGATTATGTTAAACCATTTTGTGTATGAACATCTACAGGATGTTCAACACTTATCCCAATTGACATACAATAATTATTAAAAGTTTGGGATGTAAATTTACCAGTATTATCAAGTCGAATGGTCTTAATTGTATAATCAGGAAATTGCGCTTTTAACTTAATTATTTGAGCAAGTAATCTTGCAAATGCAAGATTTCGACTTGATAATAAGCATACATGTGGTCATCTGTTGGATGCGTCAATTAATACCATAAAATATATAAATGGATCACTTGGTGGGTTAATAGGTCCACAAATATCACCTTGAATTCGCTCTAAAAATGTCGGTGATTCAATCCTCACTTTAGCTGGTGATGATCTAATAATTAATTCTCTTGAGAGCAAGCATCACATGACAATTCATTGGTTTGAAGAATCTTCTGGTTCTTTAATGGATGCCATGTGAATTCTCAATAATTTTTCTCATCATTATCGATCTTGGATGGCCTAGTCGATCATGCCAAACACTGAATAACTCTGGATTTATGAACTTCTGATTCATTGTTGCATATATTTCATTACTCGAATATGAGTATAATATAATCCAGAAGAAAAAACAGACAGTGTTTCTAATATACGTTTTTCATGTGAAACAATAGATGTGATATACAGACACTCTATATTATTTTTACGATTAGTTTCAACATGATAATCATTGTTACGTATATTTTTTAAACTCAATAAATTTCTCTTTGATTTGCTAGAGAACAAAACATTATTAATTGAAAATTTTGTTCCTCTAGGCAAGATAAAACTTGTTTTTTCAAAACCTTCAATCAAGTCTGCAGAACCTGATATAGTGTTGACTTTTGCTTCCAACATTGTCAATTCAGAAAAATATTTTCGGTTTATAAGCATTGTGTGCGTAGTTGCACAGTCTGCCAGACATAGATCTTCATTGTTCATTTTTTAATCATTCAACATATGAAAACTGTCTAGATTTCTTCATTAAACAAAAATAATTACAATAAGAGATACACCATACAAAAAGTTCAAAGCTAAAAAGAACATAAAATAAACATTAGTACTAGACATTCTCAAAATCAAAAGAAGCACTTGCTAATCCATCAATTGCTTCAATCTTCTTTTCAGGAGATGCAAAGAAGTCTGTCACATCCAAATTTGTCATATTGGATGGGTCAAATATATTATTATCTTGATAAGCAAGATTTGCTTCCACATTTTCCCTTTTTCCTTCAGAGAAGCTTGATAGAGATCAACTAAGTGTTTGAATGTATGACAAACACGTGACTAGTGTCCAGTCATTCCACATCGAAAGCATTTATTTTCATCACCACATGAATTCTTATTTTGTGGAACTTTTCCTTTATGATCATCATTTCATGTGGGTTTCTTGAAATTTAGATAATTATAATGCCCACCACGAAAATAATTATTTCTTCCCCTACTGTAGTCACGACCTCGATTGTTAAAATTCACAACATTCACTTCAGGGAATAGTGTTGCTCCAGTTGGTCGAAATTCATGATTTTTTATTAATAGCTCGTTGTTTTGTTCAACAACAAGAAGACATGAAATGAGTTCTAAATACTTTTTAAAACTTTTCTCTCGATATTGCTACTGCAGGAGCATATTCGAGACATGAAAGGTAGAAAATGTCTTCTCTAACATATCCACATCAGTAATGTTTTCTCCATATAATTTCAATTTCGAACTAATTTTGAATAATGCAGAGTTATATTCATTTACTGATTTAAAATCTTGCAGTCTCAAGTGCATCCAATCATAATGAGCTTTTGGAAGAATAACAGTTTTTTGATGATCATATCTTTCTTTCAAGCTCTTCCATAGGACATAGGGATCTTTTATCGTTAGATATTCTATTTTCAATCCCTCGTGGAGATGATGACGAATAAAGATCATGACCTTAGTCTTTTCTTGACTGGATGTCGTATTCCCTTCTTTAATGGTCTCTCCAAGGTTCATAGCATCCAAATGTATCTTAACATCAAGCACCCATGACAAATAATTATTACCATTAATGTCAAGGGTCGTGAATTCTAATTTTACAAAATTTGCCATAGTAACGCTATCAAAAGGCATTATATTTATATTAAAAAATTAATATAAATTAAACATATAAAATAACATTAAAAAATAGTTTACCAGGAAGACCTACTTTCAGTGGAAAAATTTGCAGAGTGTCGTGCTGATAACGTATTATGAAATTGTGGGGCAAAACCGGGCACCGAAACTTTACCAATATTTAAATACTAATATTTAAATAATAATAATAATAATAATAATAATAATAATAAAGGAAAGTGGAAATGAAAATGGAAAGTGGGATATATATATATATATATATATATATATATATAATGAAGAAATAGGAAAGTTGGAGAGTGTTGGAGAGAGTTGGTCAATATTTTACCCAATTGTGTGTGTTACAACATCCATTACAAACCACTATTTATAGGCAAAATGACAAGAAGGATGTCTATGGGGAAGTTGCCACTTGGCAAGGGTATTAAAAGACACATTGCATGGGTATCTACATGTGTGTAATATTTACAATACTCTAAGCTTTTTTTTAAGTCATTTACAAAGAAAAAGAAAGTATTGTGAATTAAAAAAAAAAGATAAAAGAAAATTAAATATGGTCTTGCAAATGGAGATATTTGCATGGAAGACCTATTTTTTAGGTATCTTGATGTCATTTGACCTCTAATGTGAAATTAATGACTAATGATTTTTTTCCTACTCTACATCAAGTTCAAATTACTGTGAGGGCATCATAGTTTTTTCTCTAACTCTTCTCTAACTTATGTTTTTTTTGTTTCTTTACTCTTGCTCCCTCGCCCTCGTTCTGCTACTCTAACTCTTTTCTATAACTTATGTTTTTTTTGTTTCTTTACTCTCGCTCTCACTCAACTACTCTCGTTCTTTGACTCATTTTTTTGTCTTTTTTTTCTCCAGATTTTTAACCAATCATTTGAGTGAGAATGAGAGAGCTAAACGAGAGAGGATTGAGAGAGAATTTCCTTGGATAGCCAAGACATGTGTAAAACCTTGCTCTCTTTGGATGAAATTCCAAAAAATGGCAAATGGCACATCAAAGACTTCTTGCAAAGCCTTTAAATTCTAGTGTGTGATGGAGTTAAAACCTCCACCAAATCACAATTTTACCACAACCATATGATATGCAAATCATATTTGCATATCACATAATATAAGGTATCTCATACATTATTATACAAATCTCATTTGCATAATTGTGGATTTTTAAATTGAAACACATTCAATTTAATTTCTCTCAATTCAATTTCTCTAATTAGCACTAATTAATCAATTAGGCTATACTATAGTTTATTATGAATCTCATTCACATCAAACAATATATTATGTCATTTATATCTCATATAAATGACATAAATACCCAAATAATGAATTTGAACACTTCAAATTCACACCAAACTGTAAACCCTCAATTTGTCCAATTTGAGCCAACCGAGGGACCTAATAGACCTACAGATGACGAGCTCCAATGATCTGAGACTAACATGTCAAACTCTTTGACTCGGTTATTCAACATTCATTAGCTACGGTAACACTCCACTAAAACCCGTAGCTGCACTCTCATCACCGTAGGACAAGTTGTGTCCATCGATATAACCAATACCCGTGAGTCGACCCTTCACAGGTTGTTCGTAATCACAACTGGGTCAAATTACCATTTTACCCCTGTGTCTACCTCTTACTCCTTAAGTCCCCTCTGCTCCTCTCATGAACAACAACGTTGTATGGTCTAACCATAAACAAAAACCCTCTCGGGCCAGTGAGAGGGTGGGGCCCCGTTGTTCAAGCCCTGGAGAAAACACTTAAGGGAACAACCCCTCTAGTTTCCCTAAATCGGGAAGGAGTGAATTCCATCTCGCGTTGTCAAGTTTCCAACTCCCCACGTGGTCCTGTCCCTGAGAAGATAGGCATATTGGGCGAGTAACTGTGACCACCCTCATCTGTACTAGTCAAAGGACAGACCCCCGCAGACAAGAGTCCGTAACACGCTCAGAATTAAGGTCGAGTCACTAATGGTCATCTATGAATTTATTAGCTCTATACTGTTAACGGTGTTACATCAGTAAGTCTAATAATTCACGGTCTGGTCTTGTACAATCTCATTGCACAGGATGTCTCCACTAGCATGTCAACCACATGAACGAGCTAGATCACCTCGTTTGTATCTAATGCAAAGCGGGCCGCATCCACAGTGTATCCAGGATTAGGTCTCCAACCCTATCCATATACTGTAGACCGTTCGGGTCATTAACTCGAACGTGATCCTCCCCGTGTGTCCACTACACACAGTTCAAGTAGTTCTCTCATAATATAATGACCCTGGAGCTTAGTTTATTGGATTAAGTTTATGAAAAATGTGAGACACAAAGTTCAAATAAATAACTCTTATTTATTTACAACAATGAAATATTACAAACTACACGAGATGAGGACATACATCCCAACAGTTTTCCCTCGGAAGTCTTCTGTAAGTCCTCTCAATTTCAGGATCAAAAGGCTGGAGGTCTGTAACTTTACCCTTGGGCATAAACCTTGAGAAAACAAAAGAAAAAAAAAACAAGTAAGGAAAAAAACACAAAAGGAAAAAAAAATAAGGAAAAAAAATAAAAAGGAAAAAATACAAAAGGAAAAAAACTTCAGTCTAAAATCTCGAATTTTCTCCTAATATTAATCAATCTAAATAATCGTCAGTTTCCGGCTACGGCGCCAAAAACTTGTGGCGTAAAATGATATTCCAATACTCCAAGTGTACGGGTCAAGTTTTAATATAGTGATTTGAGTTCCAAGTATTGTCCTCAAGAATGGTTTTCTAGATTGATTAACTACCAAGATACTAATTCTTAATTTTAGCTAAAGCAACAAAACTTTAATAAAGGTGGAAACAAAGATAAAGAAAAGTAAATATACAAGTGGAGACACGAATATGATAGATTTGTTAGGGAAATTGATTTCACAAATTAATTCCTTATTTAGCACATGTATGAACTGTGATTCGAATTTATAAACAAGAAGTAAAAGTACTCAAAAGAATCTCTCGATCCATAGTGATTCTCATGCATAGCGATAAATCATACAGTTTCCTTGTAAATTTTAAAAGCATGCACGACATTAAGCAACTTCTTAAATGTTTCACAGAGAATTCTAGGTCACTCTCCTGCCCCGATTTCTAAGAGTTTTGGCAACTTTGCTCTAATCTAAGCTTCTTTCTCTCGAGTCCACTTAAACCAACAAGATCAAGTAATTTAAGAACGAATTACCAAAAATAAAATAACACAAACAACCTAACTTATGACATTTAGCCACTCATAATCACCATAAAAACAAGTTAAAGTCATAGAATAATCTTTAAACTAAGCTACAAACTAAAAGAAAGAAAAATAAAACTCTTATGTGTCGATGTCGGTCGCTCGTTCTCGAGCTCCCGTCACGATCTCGAGCCTCCACACACGTATTGGCTCCCAAGGAATGCTCTGCTTTCTCCTCTTAGAGTGTATATTTCAAAATTAGGGTACAAAACTATCAATTTGGCTCCCTTTTTCAAAGGGTACAACATGTTCTAATACAAAAAATCAGCATGACGTTGCAGCGCTAGGGTTAGCGTTGCAAC
Source organism: Trichosanthes cucumerina (assembly GCA_036507285.1). Classification (NCBI taxonomy): domain Eukaryota; kingdom Viridiplantae; phylum Streptophyta; class Magnoliopsida; order Cucurbitales; family Cucurbitaceae; genus Trichosanthes; species Trichosanthes cucumerina. The sequence goes on along the minus strand of CM071836.1, from coordinate 30,512,729 downwards.
GTTGTGCCCTAAGCGCGAAATAAATAAGGAAAAATTTCTTGGTGTTGCAACGTTGAGGACAGCGTTGCAACGCTGCTACCCTAACGTGTGCGCCTGTTATCGATCCGGCGTTGCGATGCTGCAATGCAACGTCGTCTTCATGGCTTCACTATGCTGAATATCTGCAACATTGGCGATGCGACGCTCTACAGAGCGTTGCAACGCCATCACCTCGGGTCCAATTGCTTGAATTGGTTCTTCTCCTTCCACTTGATGTTATTTTTAGCTCCAAAAAGCCTCGAATTGATCCCGAGTAATCCATAATATCTCCAAATGGTTTGTTTAAGCTCTAAACCTGAAATTCAATGATTTAAACACGTAAACGCCCTAAAATTATCATGAAAACTAGTAAATTATAAGCCTAAGGATAGCACATTTTGTGTGCTATCAACAACCCCCCGCAGACAGGAGTTCGTAACACCCTCATATTAAGGTCGAGTCATTAATGGTCATCTACGAATTTATTAGTCATAAACTATTAACGGTGTTACATCAATTGGTCTAGTAATTCACGGTTCGGTCTTGTACAATCTCATTGCACAGGATGCCCCCACTCGCATGTCAACTACATGAACGAGTTGGATCACCTCGTTTGTATCAAATACAAAGTGGGTCGCATCCACAGTGTTACCAAAATGAGGTTACCAACCCTATCCATATACTGTAGACCATTCAGGACATTTATTCGAACGTGATCCTTCTTGCGTGTCCACTACACACCGTTCAAGCTCTCATAAATGGCAATGACCCTGGAGTTTAGTTTATTGGATTAAGTTTAAAATGCAAGATACAAGGTTTAATGAAAAATAACTTTTATTTATAAACATCAAATATTATAAACGATACGAGTTTAGGGCATACACCCCAACATAAAGAATTTGGTAAGGAAAGCTTAGGTCAACTGCTCCAGGAAGTGATACTTCCTGGTTGAAGAGATCCCAATCAATCCTTAGCTCTATCTTGCAAAGAAAAAGGGAAGAGACGTAAGCGAATACAATCAACAGGAATACCATTCAGTTTAACAGTACTACATATTTCAAGAAAGTTTTGTAAATGCGAATTAGGGTCCTCTGTGGCTAGCCCCCTAAAAGCATTCTCCCTAACCATCTGAATCAACTCTATTTTCAATTTAAAATTTTTAGCATTGATAGAGGCATGGACTATTCCAGTCTGCTCAAAATTAAACACAGGTTGGAAATACTCCCTAATGGGTTTAGGTTTATTGGCCATCTCTTAATCTGCCATCTGAAAATTTTTAGCTATGTTCTCCCTTAGAAGTCTTCTGCAAGTTCTTTCAATTTTAGGATCAAAAAGTTGAAGGTCTGCAGTCTTATATTTTCGCATGCACCTCGAGAACAAAACAAAGAAAGGAAAAAGTAAAAAAAAAAACAAAAATAAATACAAAAACAAAAACTTTAGTCTAAAATCAAGAATGTTCTCCTAATATTAATCAATCTAAATTGTCGTCATTCTCCGACAACGACACCAAAAACTTTTTGCGTAATAATTGCAATACCGTAAGTGTACGGGTCAAGTTTTAATATAGTGATTTAAGATTCGAGTGTCAACCTCATGAATGGTTTTCTAGATTGATTAACTACCAAGATACTAATTCCTAATTTTATCTAAACAAACAAAACTTGTCAAAAGTGGAATGAAAATAACACTAAATACAAAAGTAGAAACACGAAGATGAAAGAAGTGTTAGGGAATTGATTTCACTAGTTACTTCATTGTTTTAGCGCATGAAATTGACTTTGGTTGTGAGATTATAAACAAGAAGTAATGGTAATCAAAAGACTCTCTTGAGCTCTAGTGACCTCATGCATAACGATAAACCTAAAGTCTCCATTTAGATTTTAAAAGCATGCAACGCATTAAACAACTTCTTTAAAACGTTTTCCAAAGAACCCTTCACTCTCGTGTAAGGATTTACTAAGGGTTTTGACAATTTTAATCTAATCTAAGTCTATTCTCTCGAATTAAACCTAAACCAATAAAACATGTAATTCTTGGCCAGAGAAAAAACAAGCATTAAGAAAGAATTACCAAAAATAATTCAACACAACCAAATGTTCAAATCAATTACTTAAAAAATCCATGACTAGCTACATCAATCCCCTAACTGTGGAGTTTAGCTACTCATAATCACTACAAAACATGCTAAATCCATAATAAAATCCATAAACTAAACTACAAGATAAAGAGAAAAGGAAGAAAAACGCTTTGGTGATGATGTCGGTCCTCGTCTCCGAGCTCTCGTCACTATCTTGAGCCTCCACTCTCGTGTTTGGCCTCCAAAGAATTCTTTCCTGCCTTCTCAATAGTGTATGTTTCGAAAATAGGGGTCAAAGTCTCTCAAATTTGGCTCCCTCTTTCAATTGAGGCAAAAATACATATTTATACAACTATTGGCACGACGTTGCAACTCTGTGTCCTAGGCGCAGATTATTTAAGGAAAATAATGCAGCATTGAGACACTACAGACATAAATGGTGCACAACACTCTCGACACGGCATTGCGACGCTGCAAAACAACGTCTCAACGCCACCTTCGCGAATTTTCACTATGGGAAAGCATCATGTTCAGCGTCTTAACGCCCAAATCAGCGTCTCAACACCCTGGGCTCGGGTCCATTTATTATTTTTGCTTCTCTTCTTCCATTTGCTTCATATTTTGTGCTCCATTGGCTCCTATTAAAACCCTAATTTTTCATGATCTCTCCATTTGGTCCATTCCTGCTCGTATCCTGAAATTCAACAATTTACTCTCGTGAAAGTCCTAAAATCAATACAAAAATTGGCAAAATCTAAGCCTAAGAATAGTGCATTTTGTGCGTTATCAGTTGGAAATCTTCACCTATACTACTTTCATAAGGAGGGATTAACCGAGGGTTTTACAACTGATAAATGAATTTAAAGTTGCTGGAAAAATAAACTAAAAAGTTGTTGTAATAAAACATAATTAAAACAGAAAAGACAGAAAGTAAAGGTGGAGAGAACTTGGTCTTAGCTCGCCTCTTCTCAAGCCTTAAAGTTTCATCCTTTTTATAGGTGATGCAAGTAGGGTTTCTCTCCCAAAATCCATCCTTGATTCGTGGGTAATTGATTGGGTATGATTCTAGGTCATATTTTCTCTAATAATGGATGAGAATCTCCCAAAATATCGAAGTTCCCAGATTTGGAGGCGTGCCCCGAATTTTGGGGCGTGTTTCTGCAAACTGGAATTTTTGTCAGTAACTTTGTCCAACAATTTGTCTTGCTTGTTTGGTTACTTTGCTGGATAAAATGCGATTGCAATTTCCTTGACATTTTTTCCTGTTCTTCTTTTCCTACAAAAACACATCAAATTAGCTTACTTTCCACCAATTTTTACTCATTTCTTATTTTTCTCAAATTTTAGTAAGCTTTAGAAATTTTACTTCCAAATGATAATTTTTGCTTGCCATAAATAAATAATTGAAATGAATTAGACAAAAAATGACTAAGTTTAGATTAAATAATTCTTATGAATGAGAATTATCACACCCCTAAACTTAATCTATCAAAAAGTTCACTTGTTCAATTTATTTTTTTCTTTTTAGTTAATCTCTTGTAAAGAGATATAAACCTTATCTCCTTCTCTGTTTTCTCCCCAGTAGGGCTTTATTCTTTGGTCATTCACTTTGAAAATGTTGTCCTTCCCATCCTTTAGGTCTACTGCACCGTGCGGGTATATCTTTTCAATGACGAAAGGTCCTGACCATCTTGATTTGAGTTTTCTTGGGAAGATCTTTAGCCTTGAAAGTGAACAAATGATCTTGATGGCCGACCACACCGCAAATTTTTCTCTCTAATTCTCTGATCGTGCCATCTTTTCATCTTTTCTTCGTATAGCCTTGCATTTTCATATGAAGATAGTCGCAATTCTTCAAGCTCATTTAATTGGAGTTTTCGCTTCGTTCCAACCAATTTCATGTCCAAGTTCAATCTTTTGATTGCCCAGTATGCCTTGTGTTCCAGTTCTAGTGGCAAGTAGCATGTTGTTCCGAATAGTAACATGTATGGGGGCATTCCTAGTTGTGTCTTGAATGTTGTTCTATGCGCCCATAGTGCTTCATCCAATCGCAAAGATCAGTCTTTTCTTGTAGGGTCCACCGTCTTCTCCAGTATCGTCTTTATTTCCCTGTTGGAGAGTTCTGCCTGCCCATTTGATTGTGGATGGTAGGTTGTTGTGACTCTATGCTTGACATTGTACTTTGCTAATAGATTTACCATCACCCTGTTCACAAAGTGTGTTCCTTCGTCGCTTATCAACACTCTCGGGGTCTCATACCTGGTAAATATGTTTTTCAACAGGAATTTCTTCACCACTCTTGCATCATTGGTGGTGGTTGCCACAACCTCTATCCATTTGGATACACAATCAACTGCCAACAAAATGTAAACATTTTCGAATGAAGGAAGGAATGGACCCATAAAGTCGATCCCCCATACGTCAAAATCTCTACTTCCAATATGTAGTTCATTGGCATTTCACTCCTGGCGGACAGGTTCCCTGTTTGTGGGCAGCGATCACAATGCTTTGCATATTCATGTGCATCCTTAAATAGTGTGGGCCAGTAGTATCCACTCTAGAACACCTTTGTTGCTGTTTTGGTACCTGCAAAATGTCCTCCATATGGAGTGTTATGACAAGCTTCTAGTATCTTTGAAATGTCTTCGTCTGCTACGCATCTTCTCAAGATTTGGTCAGGTCCTAGTGTGTACATATATGGCTCATCCCAATAGTAGTAGCGCATGTCATGAAAGAATCTTTTCAGTTGTTAATGATTCGCCTCAGGTGGAGTTAATCCACTCACCAAGTAGTTAGCTATATCTGCATACCATGGAATTGAGTTGATTCCAATTGCTAGTAACATTTCATCTGCGAATTCGTCATGAATTTCTTCTAACTCTATCTTCCTTGCTTCCTCCCCCAATCTGGACATATGGTCAGCTACTTGATTCTCTGTTCCCTTCCTGTCCTAGATCTCTAAGTCGAATTCTTGGAGCAGTAAGATCCACCTGATCAATCTTGGCTTTGCATCTTTCTTTGACAGTAAGTATTTTAGAGTCGAATGGTCAGTATGGACTACGACCTTTGTTCCAACCAAATAGGATCTGAAATTTCTTGAAAGCAAAGACAACTGCCAAAAGTTCCTTCTTTTTAGTAGTGTAGTTGATTTATGTTTCGTTCAAGGTCTTACTGGCATAGTAGATTGGATGGATGATTTTCTCCTGTCTTTGTGCCCACATTTCTCCCACTGCAAAGTCACTAGCATCACACATAAGTTCAAAAGGCTTTGTCCAGTCTTGTTCAATCATGATAGGTGTGAAGCTGAGCGCATTTTTTAGTAATTCAAAAGCAGTTGTACATTCTTTATCGAACACAAACTTCCTATCTTTTTCAAGCAGTGTACACAAGGGTTTGGAAATCTGGGAGAAATTTCTGATGAAACGCTGATAGAATCCTACATGGCCTAGGAAACTTCGAATCTCCTTAATGGATTTTGGTGGAGGAAGGTTTGAGATTGCTTCTACCTTCGCTTTGTCTACTTCGATTCCATTCTTGGAGATCCGATGCCCAAGCACCATTCCTTCGAGTACCATGAAATGACATATTTCCCAGTTTAGGACCCGATTTGTCTTTTCACACCTGCATAAAACCTATTTAAGATTGTCGAGACAATCTTTGTATGACTTTCCAAATACTGAGAAGTCATCCATCAAAACCTCCATTGTTCTTTCCACCATGTCGAAAAAAATTGGCATCATACATCTAGAATGTTGCTGGTGCATTGCATAATCCGAATGACATTCTTCGAAATGTAAATGCCCCATATGGATATGTGAAAGTTGTCTTGTTTTGATCCTCTGGTGCAATTTTAATATGGTTGTACCCTGAGTAACCATCTAAAAAACAGTAATATTCCTTTCCTACCAATCGATTCAACATTTATCGATAAATGAAAGAGGAAAATGATCCTTCCTGGTTGCCTTGTTCAATCTGCGGTAGTCCATGCAAATTCTCCACCAAGTCACTGTTCGTGTCGAGATGAGTTCATTCTTCTCATTTTGTACGATGGTCATTCCTCCTTTCTTAGGTACACACTGCACTAGACTTACCCAATTGCTGTCTACAATAGGGTAGATGATTCCTGCATCAATCCATTTCATTATTTCTTTCCGGATTACCTCCTTCATAACAGGGTTCAACCTTCTCTGTCCTTCAACTGAGTTCTTTGCTCCTTCTTCAAGATTAATTTTGTGCATGCGGAAGGAGGGGCTAATTCCTTGAATGTCAGCAATTGTCCATCCTATTGCCTTTTTATGCTATGCAAGGACCTAAAAATAGAAATTTCATCTTGATTTGTGAGTGTCGACGAGATGATCACTGACAACATTTCACCCTTCTCCAAGAAGTTGTATTTAAGATGGGGTGGCAAAGGTTTTAGCTCCAAGTCAGGTGGTTCCATTATTGATGGCTTGATCTGAGCTATTTTCTCGTCCAGACCCCTCAATGGGTTAATGTATGCAAGATCTGTTTGCTCCTCCTGGCTTATTATTTCTTCTTGAGTGTTCTCTATTGTTTGTTGTCTTCTTCTTCTAGATTTTCCTAGAACTCGTGCATCTGCAAAGAGTCTATTATCTCTATTCTGGAACAATCTTCCAACTCCCCTGGATATATCAATGCATTAAGAATATTGAAAGTAATTTGTTAATCATTCACTCTCATAGTGAGTTCTCCTTTTTGTACATCGATCAACGTTCTTCCAGTTGCTAGGAAAGGTCTGCCTAAAATGATCAAGACTTCTTTATCTACTTCGCAGTCTAGGATGATGAAATCTGCAGGGAATACAAATTTATCTACCTTCACCAACACGTCTTCAATCTTTCCTGTTGGTCAAGCTATTGACCTATATGCAAGCTGCAATGTCACTGTCGTAGGTGTAGCTTTTCCAATGCCTAGTCTTTTGAAGACTAATAGTGACATTAGATTTATGCTCGCTCCTAGATCGTAGAGTGCTCTTTCTACATATGTGCTCCTAATCATGCAAGGTATTGTAAGGCTTCCCAGATCCTGCAGCTTTGGTGGTATCTTGCTAGTTATTAATGCACTGCAATTCTCCGTAAGCGCTGCTGTTTCAAATTCTCCTAACCTGCATTTTTGTCAAGATATCTTTTAGGAACTTAACATAGTTAGGCATCTGCTCAAGTGCCTCCACCAATGGGATATTCATATGGAGTTGCTTAACTATGTCTAAGAACTTGTTATATTGTGCATCCTAATTCTTTTTCTTGAATTGTTGGGGAAATGGGGGTGGTGGTATGTACTCCTTAGTTATGGTAGTCTCTTTTCAGTTGCACTTTTCTCTTATTCTTGGTGCTTAGCGATCTTGTCTACCGTCGCTTCACCTATATTTCTTTGTTTTGTTCTTGCTCTTTTTCTTCTATGTTGCCTTTCCTTCCTTCTTCGTTCTTCTCAATTGTCTTTGAACCTTCTTTTTCCTTGGGCATCTTTGGACCTTTGTAATTAGTTCCATTCCTTAAGGTTATCGCCTTGCTATGCTCCTATCCTTCTCGTTGTGGATTTTCGGTGGTGCTAGGTAACGTTCCTTGTGGTTTGTTCTTTATCTCATTTGCTAGCTGTCCAACCTGCATTTCTAAATTACGTAGAGATGCTGCTTGGTTCGCCATGAATTATTTCATCAAGTTCTTTAGCGATGAACTTTGTCCTTCTGATTGCTGTTGCATTGGATTTGCATTCTTCTGGGCATAATGTTGTTGTTGTTGATTGTTGAACCCTGTTGGCACTCCTTGCTTTTACTATTGACTTTGATTTGAGGTTCCTGCCCCTTGTCCACTCCAAGAGAAATTTGGATGTTGTTGCCATCCTGGATTGTACGTGTTGGAGTAAGGGTTCGATCTGTTTTGCCCTACATAACACACATAAATAGGGTTGTAAGGACAATTTTCAAAAAGATGATTGTCACTACAATAGACACAAGTGGGGTTAGGGGTAGGAGTGTGATGTATAGCAGCCATTGTAGCTTGATTTCCTAATGTCATGTTCTTTAGTGTGTTGTTCATAGCTGAAATTTGGGCACTTAATGCAGCTATTGCATCCACTTTGTGTACTCCTGCAATATTCCTCGTGTTGTGCAATTCATCCTCTCCCCATTGGCTATTGTTTGAAACTATAACATCCAGAATTTCATTGGCTTTGTTCTCTGTTTTGCTTAGCAGTGATCCATTTGTTGAGGTATTTACTAATGTCTTTGACGCGTGCGTCAAACCATTGTAGAAATGCTCAACTAACAGACATGCTGGCAATCCATGGTGTGGGCACTTTCTCACTAATTTCTTGAAATGCTCCCATACAATAGCAAGTCCTTCGTTCATCCCTTGCTTGAATGTGATTATCTCTCTCCTGATCTGTGCATTTTTCTTGAGCGAGAAATACTTTGTGAGAAATTGTTCTGCTAGTTCATCCCAAGTTCATATGGATTCTGGAGGGAAAGAATCTAACAACGCTTCAGCATTTCCCTGCAAAGAAAAAGGAAATAATTTTAAGCGTTATGTTTTAGTGGATACTCCATTCATCTTGAATGAATTGCATATTCTCAGGAACATTTTGATATGTTTGTGGGGATCTTCATTTGGGAGTCCTGCAAATTTCCCCATAGTTTGCAACATCTGAAACATCAACGGTTTGAGCTCGAATTGATTCGCCTCGATGTTAGGTTCTACAATTCCTGTATTCAAAATTTGAAAGGTGATGGCCGCATAATCTCTTATTGCTCTATCCCTATCTTCTGGAATGAAGATGGGATTTTGTGGAGGTATACCATTGACATTGCATTGATTTCCTCAATGATAGGTGGATTCGTGTGTACTTCCTACAAGGTAGTTTTTTCATGAATCTCCTGTTCAATCTTCTCCTGCAATTCATTTTTCCTCCTCCTCTGTTGTCTAAACGTTGGTGGAAAGTTCTTTCGATCTCTCGGTCTAGCTCCAAGAGGCTAAACTTCTTTTGCATGCACCAAACTCCACCTACAAATGTACCTGAAAAATTAAGTTCGGGTCCCAATGATAGAAAAATTACAACTGCAAATGCAACAACAATCTATCTTGCAATTTTGTTCACAATCCTTATAACCAAAATAACTCGTTAAAATGTCGTTTCCTGGCAATGGTGCCAAAAACTTGATCGACGTATTGCGACACACAAGTGCACGTGATCGAAGTAATATAAAACTAGAATATACCCGAGTATCGAACCCACAAGGAACTGTTGGGATGTATGTCCTAATCTCGTATTTGTTTGTAATATTCACTATTGAAATAAATAAGAGTTATTTTTTCATCACTTTGTGTCTTGCATATTTACAAACTTTGTCCAATAAACTAAGCTCCAAGGTCATTGAATTATGAGAGAACTAGAACTTGAACTGTGTGTACTAGACACACAGGGAGGATCATGTTCGAGTTAATGACCCGAACGGTCTACAATATACGGATAGGGTTGAAAACCTAATCCTGGATACGCTGTGGATGCGACCCACTTTGTATTAGATACAAACGAGGTGATCCAACTCGTTCATATGGTTGACATGCGAGTGGAGGCATCCTGTGCAATGAGATTGCACAAGACCGGACCGTGAATTATTAGACCTACTGATGTAGCACTGTTGATAATATAGGACTAATAACTTCGTAGATGACCAATAGTGACTCGACCTTAATCACGAGCGTGTTACGGACTCACATGCGTGGGGTCCGTCCTTTGACTAAATGCGGGTGAGGGTGGTCACAGTTACTCGCCCAATATGCCTATCTTCTCAGGGATAGAACCACGTGGGGAGCTGGAAACTTGATTACGTGAGATGGAATTCACTCATTCCCGACTTAGGGAAACTACAAGGGTTGTTCCCTTAAGTGTTGTCTCTAGGGCTTGGACAACGGACGCCCACCCTCTCACTGACCCGAGAGGGGTGTTGTTTATGGTTGGACCATACAACGTTGTTGTTCATTAGAGGAGCAGTGGGGACTTAAGGGCAAGAGGTAGACACAGGGGTAAAACGATAATTTGACCCACTAATGTCTACGAAAACATGTGAATGGTCGACTCATGGGCATTGGTTATATCAATGGACACAACTTGTCCAACAATGATGAGAGTGCAACTACGGGCTTTAGTGGAGTGTTACCGTAGCTAATGAATATTGATTAACCGGGTCAAAGAGTTTGACAGGTTAGTCTCGGATCATTGGAGCTCGTCGGTCCATTAGGTCCCTCGGTTGGCTCAAACTGGATACATAGAGGGTTTACAGTTTGGTGTGGATTTGAAGTGTTCAAATTCATTAAAAGGGTATTTATGTCATTTATATGAGATATGATTGACATATTATATAGTTTAATGTGAAGGAGATTCATAATAAACTATAGGTTAGCCTAATTGCTTAATTAGGGCTAATTTAGAGAAATTGGATTGAGAGAAATTAAATTGAATGTGATTCAATTTAAAATCCACAATTATACAAATGTGATTTGTATTATAAGGTATGAGATATCTTATTATATGTGGTTATGCAAATATGATTTGCATAACCTAAGGTTGTGGTAAAATGGTAAATAGGTAGAGATTTCAACTCCACCTATCACCATTATTTAAAGCCTTTGTGAGAAGGCTTTAGTCATCTAACAATTCATTTTTTGGATTTCCATCCAAGATCACTCTCTCAAACTCTCTCAATCTCTCTCAAAATTTCTCTCCACCCCTAAACCAAAAGAGTCCCACCATTCTCCCTTTACCAAAGGAGAACAACCGAGAAGATCTTTCGGAGGTGTCCGATTGTTCGTTGTTTGAAGAGTTCGTGAACGTAGAGATCGAGAGCATGAAGGGTTCGTGATCGGAGAAGGAATTCGTGAAGAAGGCTTTAAGAATTGTTTTCACAACGAAAACCACGACGATTCAAAGTCGTTTTCCGTTGCGGGAGTTTCATTCCCTTCACTTGGTATCAGAGCCAATCGTTGGCTTCTTCGTTGCGCAAAATTGTTTTCTTAAAATTAGGTGGGTATGCTTCAAATTCATGAGATGAAATTGTGGTTTGCAAAATGGATGTTTCGGTTTTGGCATTTTTTTTAGATTTAATTTTCTGTTGATGAGATCAATATAAAGACCCATGTTTTTTGGGCAATTAGAAAGTAAATCGAGTCTATAAGTCCATGTCTTGAATGGAAAGAGTTGCTGTGAAGAAATCAGAGCAGAATCGGGCGAAAAACGTCGAAGAACAGCAAAGGAGTTTGTTGTTGTGTCGACGGCGTTGAGATGCTGTTCTTCGGCGTCTCAACGTTGCCCGTGCGGATCCAGGCTGAGCTGCAGGTCAGTGTTGCAACGTTAAGGCGTTGGGCGCGCTGAGGACAATGTTGCATGCTGCAGCGTTGCAACGCTGACCACGACGTTGCAACGCTGCGAGCGTAGTGGGTAGTTCGTGAGGCAGTTTGCACGAGACGTGGAGTTGATGCAGTTTGCTCAATCGTGGGGGCATTAATTCTTTTATTTTATTTTTATTTATTTTTAATTTGTAAAATGTTTGTTTATTTAATTTAATTAATTAATATTAATATAAAAGTTATATTAATGTTAATTAATTCAATTAATGTCCCTAGGGTGCCAAAACCGATCCAATTTTGCTATTTAGTTATTTTATGCATGAGATGTATGAAATTTAATTATTCTATGTGCATAATGTATGTCATATAGATTAAAATCACACCTTAGGTTAAACATTTCATGCATCATATTTATATTATAGGAGTTATAATATATAGCATGCATGATAGGATTATATTATAAGAGTTATAATATAATGTTTAAATGTTTTAATTTATTTAATATAAGTGTTATATTTCTTAGATTAAAAGCATGCACATGCATTTAATTCATGTGATGAATGTATGTTATATAGTTTTATTATTCATGTGAGGAATGATCAAGCACTATAACAGAGAAATGCAAGTAACCTAAGTTAATTATTAGTTTTAAAATGTTTAGAACTTGAATAATTAGACTTAGGTTTTCTAGTTCTAAAAAGATTAGAATTAGGAAATCAAATATGACTTATGAATGGAGACTAATTAGTAACTTTGTCTAAGGAAGGTTCTGTCTAAGGCTGGGGTATTTAAGTCGACGCTTCATGAACACCCCTACATGGGGGAAGGCACGGGAGTGAATTTGGTCTGGAGATTCATGGGTTATATTATCGTGAGTGTCGTTAATGAAAAGTTAATTAATTTACTCACATAGACCTAAGTTAATAATGTGATTATAGACTAAAGCTAATCCAATATAAGAGTTATATTGGTAGACTTAGATAAATATTAGCCGATTTATCTAGGTTAATCCCGATTAATTTAAAGTGTTAAGTGGGAGGAAATAAAGTGTATAAGATACATTTGATTTTCCGACCACAAATCTCCGTTAAGTTCACACCGTGAGATCCATACTCGGTCACGTGGCGCAAATGGGAGCGTCCCCCTTCAGATGATATTTGCTTGGGTCAATATCAACAGAGTACTTATAGTAAGTGGGAGCAGGACCTGTGAAAATGGGACCCACGGTCTCTTCTTTCGATTCACACCGTGAGACGCCTATGATCCGCCTGCTAGTTTGGCTTGGACCAGACAATCCCTTCGGAGGGCCTTAATCATGGGAGTCAGAACACCGTGAATTTCCGAAAGGGATACAGTTTCCTTGTTGGTTTTCCTTCTTGGTTCACCTTTCGGTGCCTATTGTTTGGACAAATACTTGGAAATTTAAAGATTGAGGGTGACACTCATGGGATTCATTAAGAGTTAATGGATTCAGACTGAAAAATGGTAACTGGATGCCTAAAGGAATAAGAGTTATTCTGTTATTAGGGTCTGGTCGAGAAAGTCTCGTCCTAGAGGATGAGTGTTTCTGTTCACCCTTCGGTGACGGTCATTCTAACCCTTTGGGGTATCATTGCAAATTTTAATGACCTAGGGATCATAGGATAAAATTTCGCTAAAACTGATTGGATTTTCAAAGTTTTGCGAGACTAATACAAAGTTTTTACTTGTTTTCAACAAAAAATGTCTAGCTCAGTTATCGCTTTATTAGCTTCCGACAAACGTGGAAAAATAATATCAACACAATTCTAGTAACTGACGACCTAAAGTTCGTGCTCACTGAGGAGTGTCCTCAGGTGCCAGGCTCGACCGCATCACGAAGTGTTCGTGATGTGTACGATCGATGGATCAGGGCCAATGAAAAGGCCAAGGTCCATATCATTGCCAGCTTGTTTGAAGTCTTGGCAAATAAGCATGAGGTGATGATCACTGCCAAGGAGATCATGGAATCCTTGCAGGAAATGTTTGGACAACAGTCCTTTCAGATCCGACACGATTCCCTCAAACACGTCTTCAATGCGCGGATGAAAGAAAGGACGTTTGTCCGTGAACATGTTCTGGACATGATGACCCACTTTAATCTGGTTGAGATGAACGAGGCTTCGATCGATGAGTCGAGTCAAGTCAGCTTTATTCTAGAGACTCTTCCGAAGAGTTTCCTTCAGTTTCGTAGCAATGTCGTTATAAACAAAATTAGCTACATCTGACAACCCTTCTTAACGAACTATAGAACTTCCAAACCTTGATGAGGATGAGGACACCGGAAGTTGAGGCAAACGTTGCCTTCAGGTCCTTTCACAGGGGTTCGACCTCTGGGACTAAATCTGTAGGTTCTTCAGGCCCGAAAGGGAAGAAGAAGAAGATGAAGAAGGACAAAGCTGATCGTGCTGTCGCCCAAAAGGGCAAAAAGGTCAAGGAAGTTGCAGAGAAATGAAAGTGTTTCCACTGTAATGGGGACGAACACAGGAAGCGTAACTATCCCAAGTTCCTTGCCGACAGAAGGAAAAAAGGTAAATGTGATTTACTTGTAACTGAAACCTCTTTAGTGGAGAGTAATGACTCTGCCTGGATATTGGATTTGGGCGTCACTAACAGTATTTGTTCTTCTTTTCAGGGAATTAGTTCCTGGTAGCAGCTGCAAGAGGGTGAGATAAACATGCATTTGGATCGGGGAGGTTGTCTCTCATTGCGACAATCGACACTGATGAAGTCAGTATTTTTAGCGGGAACTACATTTTATTAGATAATTTGTATATAGTTCCAGAGTTTACTAGAAACCATGTTTCTATTTCCTGCTTATTAGACTTTGTATTTCCATTTCATTCAGTGGTAATAAAGCATTTAATTTCGAAATGGAAACTTGTTGTGATCTGCTTCACTTGAGAATAACTTGTACGTTTTGAAACCTAATTCGGTCAAAAGCGTTTTGAATACTGAATTGTTTAAAACGGTTGAAACACGAACTAAGAGAGTAAGGGTTTCTCCTAAAGAAAATGTCCATCTTTGGCATCTAAAGTTAGACCACATTAATCTCAATAGGATTGAGAGACTAGTGAAGAGAGAACTTCTAAGCGAGTTGGAAGAAAACTCTTTACCGGTATGTGAGTCATGCCTTGAAGGCAAAATGACCAAACGTCCTTTCAGTGGAAAAGGATAGAGCCAAAGAGCCTCTGGAGCTTATACATTCCGACCTCTGTGGTCCGATGAGTGTTAAAGCACGAGGAGGTTACGAATACTTTGTATCTTTTATAGATGACTATTCAAGGTATGGGTATATTTACCTAATGCATAGGAAGTCTGAAACTCTTGAAAAGTTCAAGGAGTACAAGACTGAGGTTGAGAACTTGTTAGGTAACACAATTAAAACACTTCGATCGGATCAAGGTGGAGAGTATATGGACACTGAATTTCGGGACTATATCATAGAACCTGGAATTACGTCCCAACTCTTAGCACCTCGTATGCCACAACAAAATGGTGTATCAGATAGGAGAAACAGAACCCTGTTGGACATGGTTCGGTTGATGATAAGCTATGCTCGTCTCCCTGATTCTTTTTGGGGTTACGTAGTGGAGACTATGGTCTATAGTTTGAACAATGTTCCATCGAAGAGTGTTTGTGAAAATGCCTTTCAAACTCTGGAATGGCCGTAAAGGCAGTTTACACCATTTCAGAATTTGGGGATGTCCGACCCATGTGTTGGTGTCTAACGCGAAAAAGTTGGAACCCCGTTCAAAATTGTGCCTCTTTGTAGGTTACCCAAAAGAGACTAAGGGTGGTATGTTTTACGATCCTAAGGAAAATAGGGTGTTTCTGTCGACAAACGCCACTTTCCTTGAGGAAGACCACATCAGGGATCATTTGCCTAGAAAAAAATTGTGTTAAACGAAATGGACAGTTCATCAGCAAGAGTTGCTGATGGGGCTAGTACGCCAACAAATGTTATTGATCCTACCTCGTCTAGTCAAGTCCGTTCTCAAGAGTTGAGAATACCTCGACGTAGTGGGAGGGTTGTGAGATAGCCTGAACGTTACATGGGTTTAGCTGAAACCCAATTCGTCACCCCTGATGATGACTGCGAGGATCTATTGACCTATGATCAGGCAATGGCAGACGTTGTCAAAGACGAATGGATTAAAGCTATGGACCAGGAAATGGAGTCGATGTACTTCAATTCCGTTTGGGAGCTTGTGGATCAACCGGATGGGGTAAAACCTATTGGTTGCAAATGGATCTACAAGCATAAACGTGGCGTAGATGGGAAGGTGAAGACCATCAAAGCACGACTAGTGGGAAAAGATTTTACCAAGGTTGAAGGGGTTGACTATGAGGAAACCTTTGCACCTGTTGCCATGGTAAAGTCGATCAGGATCCTTCTGGTCATTGCCGCATATTATGACTATGAGATATGGCAGATGGATGTCAAAACAACCTTTCTGAATGGCAAACTTGACGAGACCATCTACATGGACCAGCCAAGGGGTTCATTGCCCAAGGCCAAGAGCAAAAGGTTTGCCGGCTTCATAGGTCTATTTATGGACTGAAACAAGCCTCGAGGTCTTGGAATATAAGGTTTGATGAGGCGATCAAATCTTATGGCTTTAATCAGAATGTTGACAAGCCTTGTGTCTACAAGAAAATCGTCAACAACACTGTCACATTTTTGATACTATATGTGGATGATATCCTTCTCATTAAGAATGAGGTAGGATTTCTTACTGACGTTAAGAAATGGCTAGCTTCACAATTCCAAATGAAAGATTTTGGAGAGGCTCAGTATGTTCTAGGTATCCAGATAGTCCAGAACCGGAAGAACAGAACGCTAGCCATGTCTCAGGCATCTTATATTGACAAGATGTTGTCTAGATATAAGATGCACTACTCCAAGAAGAGTTTGCTGCCTTTCAGGCATGGGGTTCACCTGTCTAAGGATCAATGTCCTAAGACTTCTCAAGAGGTTGAGGATATGAGACAAATCCCTTATGCTTCAGCTGTTGGGAGCCTCATGTATGTCATGTTGTGTACTAGGCCCGACATCTATTATGCAGTTGGGATTGTCAGTAGGTATCATTCCAATCCAGGATTAGATCACTGGGCAGCCGTAAAGGCAATCCTCAAATATCTTAGGAGAACGAGGAACTACAACCTTGTGTATGGGAGTGGGGATTTGATCCTTACGGGATACACAGACTCTAACTTTCAGACCGATAAGGATTCGAGGAAATCCACTTCGGGGTCAACCTTCATTATGAATGGAGGAGTTTTAGTATGGCGAAGAATCAAGCAGGGATGCATCGCTGATTCCACGATGGAAGCCGAGTATGTTGCGGCTTGTGAAGCTGCAAAGGAAGTTGTTTGGCTTAGAAAGTTCATGATGGATTTGAAGTTGTTTCAAATATGAACTTGTCGATTACCCTGTTTTGTGACGACAGTGGTGCAGTAGCCAACTTGAGAGAGCCTCAGAGTCATAAGAGGGGCAAACACATTGAGCGAAAGTATCATTTGATACGGGAGATTGTGCACCGCGGAGACGTGACAGTCACGCAGATAGCGTCGGAGCACAACGTTGTTGATCCATTTACAAAGGCCATCACGGCTATGGTGTTTGAGGGTCACCTAGAGTCTAGGTCTTCGAGTGTTTCCTGACTAAGGCAAGTGGGAGTTTTGTAAAGGGTATTCAATGCCCTAGTTTATTGTAATTTTATTGTACATTTGAGAAATGTATTTTGTACTCCACTAGCTTAGTCCAAGTGGGAGTTTGTTGGGATGTATGTCTTAATCTTGTATTTGTTTGTAATATTCACTATTGAAATAAATAAGAGTTATTTTTTCAGTACTTTGTGTCTCGCATATTTACAAACTTTGTCCAATAAACTAAGCTCCAGGGTCATTAAATTATGAGAGAACTAGGACTTGAACGGTGTGTAGTGGACACACAGGGAGGATCACGTTCGAGTTAATGACCCGAACAATCTACAATATACGGATAGGGTTGGAGACCTAATCCTGGATACGCTGTGGATGTGTTGCGTGATATTTATATGATATTGCAATACCGCAGTGTACGGGTCAAGTTTTAGTATAGTGATTTATGAGTCCAAGTATCGTCCTCGGGAATGAGTTTCTAGATTAATTAATTACTAAGGTACTAATTCTCAATTTTAGCTAAAGAAACATAACATGGATAGTTGGTTGAAGTAAATACAAACAAACAAACAAACATGTGGACACGAATTGATAGATTTTAAGGAAGTGATTATACAAGTTAATGATCTATCTAACACATGCATTGAACCAATGAGATGAATCTATAAACAAGAAGTAAATTACTCGAGAAAGTCTCTCGATCTCTCAAGAGCCTCGCACATACAATAAATCCTATAGTCTCCATATAAAATCTAAGCATGCACGACATTAAGCAACTTCTTTATGTGTTTCCCTAAGAATTCCAGGTCATTCTCATGCCAGATTTCTCAAGGTTTTGACAACTTTAATCTAATTTAAGCTTTATTTCTCGAGTCCACTTAAATCAACAAATTAAGAAGTAACGAACAAATTGCCAAAAATAAAGACAAAACATGCTTCAATACATAGTAATAAAGTCATAACAAGCAAATCAAATCCTAACTACAATGTTTAGTTACTCTAAATCACATGAAAATCAAACTAAACAAGTAGAAAACGTCTTAGAACGCTATTACAAATTGAAAGAAAAGGAAATTAAACTTAGGTGTCGATGTCGGTCCTTCGTCTCCGAGGTCCCGTCGTCGATCTCGAACCTCCACGAATGCTTTGGCTCCCAAAAACGCTCTTTTCTCTCTTCTTACAAAGTGTATTTCGAAATTAGGGCTAAAAACTACCAAATTCGGCTCCCCTTTTGCAAGAATCATAATGTTGTATTTATAGGCATCAATGGGGCAGCGTTGCAACGCTAGGGACAGCGTTGCAACGCTGCTACCTTAACGCTGCGCGCCCTATCGATCGGCATTGCGACGGCGCAGCGGCGTTGCGCGCCTCTCGCGCTTTCATGCAGTGTGTGCTCTTATCGATCTAGCGTTGCGGCCGCCGCAGAAAGCGGCGTTGCAACGCCATATCGGCATGATCTTCAAAGTTGTTTGGTCGCACGCGTTGGCGTTGCAACACCATCGCCTCGGGTCTTCAACTTGGTTTGGTCTTCTCTCTTCCATTTGATGTTATATTTAGTTCCAAATAGCCTTGTTTTGATCCCGAGTGATCCAAATTGTCTCCAAGAGCTCCGTTTAAGCTTGTCACCTAAAATTGAGTGAATTAAACACGTAAAAGCCCTGAAATCATCATAAAACTAGCAATACTTAAGCCTAAGGATAACACATTTTGTGTGCCATCAGGATGCGACCCGCTTTGTATTAGATACAAACGAGGTGATCCAACTCGTTCATGTGGTTGACATGTGTTGCGTAAAATTATATTGCAATACCGCAGTGTACGGGTCAAGTTTTAGTATAGTGATTTATGAGTCCAAGTATCGTCCTCGGGAATGGGTTTCTAGATTAATTAATTATTAAGGTACTAATTCTCAATTTTAGCTAAAGAAACATAACATGGATAGTTGGTTGAAGTAAATACAAACAAACATGTGGAGACACAGATTGATAGATTTGGGAGAAGTGATTTTACAAGTTAAAGACCTAACTAGCACATGCATTGAACCAATGAGAAGAAATTATAAACAAGAAGTGAAATACTCAAGAAAATCTCTCGATTCTTAGTGAGCCTCACACATGCAATAAACTCATAGTCTCCATATGAACCTACAACATGCATGACATTAAGGAACTTCTTTATGTGTTTCCCTAAGATTTCTAGGTCACTCTCGTGCCCGACTTCCAAGGGTTTGGACAATTTTGCTCTAATTCAAGCTTTATCTCTCGAGTCCACTTAAATCAACAAATTAAAAAGTAAAGAACGAATTGCCAAAAATAACGACATAACATGCTTCAATACATCACAAGAAAGTCATAACAAGTAATTCAAATCCTAACTACAATGTTTAGCTACTCTAAATCACATGAAAAACAAACTAAACAAGTAGAAAACGTCTTAGAACGCTGTTACAAATTGAAAGAAAGAGAAATAAACTTAGGTGTCGATGTTGGTCCTTCGTCTCCGAGCTCCCGTCTTCGATCTCGAACCTCCACGAATGCTTTGGCTCCCAAAATTACTCTTTTCACTCTTCTTACAAGGTGTATTTCGAATTTAGGGCAAAACTCTACCAAATTGTGCTCCCCATTGTAAGAATCATAATGTTGTATTTATAGGCATCAATGGGGCATCGTTGCAACGCTAGGGACAACGTTGCAACGCTGTACCCTAAACGCGTGGTAAATATAGAAACTATCGACAGCGTTGCAACGCTAGGGACAGCGTTGCAACGCTGCTACCTTAACGCGCACGCCCTTATCGATCACGGCGTTGCGGCGCGCTGCAAGGCGGCGTTGCAGCGCCTGCAGCTGACTTCTCGCGCGTGCGCGCCTTATCGATCTAGCGTTGCGACATCACAGCGGCGTTGCAACGCTTATCGGCGATGATCTTCAAAGTCGTTTGGTCGCACGTTCGGCGTTGTAACGCTCTATATGCGCGTTGCAACGCCATCGCCTCAGTCTTGACTTGGTTTGGTCTTCTCTCTTCCATTTGATGTTATATTTAGCTCCAAATAGCCTTGTTTTGATCCCGAGTGATCCAAATTGTCTCCAATAGCTCCGTTTAAGCTCTTAACCTGAAATTGAATAAATTAACCACGTAAAAACCCTGAAATCATCATAAAACTAGCAATAATTAAGCCTAAGGATAGCACATTTTGTGTGCTATCAACATGCGAGTGGGGGCATCCTGTGCAATGAGATTGTACAAGACCGGACCGTGAATTCTTAGACCTACTGATGTAACACCGTTGACAGTAGAGGACTAATAACTTCGTAGATGATTATTAGTGACTCGACCTTAATCCTGAGCGTGTTACGGACTCCTGTCTTCAGGGGTCATTGAAGCTCGTCATCTGTAGGTCCATTAGGTCACTCGGTTGGCTCAAACTGGATACATAGAGGGTTCAAGTTTGGTGTGGATTTGAAGTGTTCAAATTCATTAAAAAGGGTATTTATGTCATTTATATGAGATATGATTGACATATTATATAGTTTAATGTGAATGAGATTCATAATAAACTATAGGTTAGCCTAATTGCTTAATTAAGGCTAATTTAGAGAAATTGGATTGAGAGAAATTAAATTGAATGTGATTCAATTTAAAATCTACAATTATACAAATGTGATTTGTATTATAAGGTATGCAATATCTTATTATATGTGGTTATGCAAATATGATTTGCATAACCTAAGATTGTGGTAAAATGGTAAATAGATGGAGATTTCAACTCCACCTATCACCATTATTTAATGCCTTTGTGAGAAGGCTTTAGTGATCTAACAACTCATTTTTTGGATTTCCATCCAAGATCACTCTCCCAAACTATGGTGTTTTAAGTTGTTGTAAATTAAAGGAAAAAATCAATGAATTAAAAGAAGAGAATTCAAGTATTTTTGCCCCTTTCGGAGAAAATGCTACTAAAAATGTTGCAGCAATCGTGTCAACAATTGCGAATCTAAGTAAATCAAGTTCAATTCCTATTCGGTTTTTGTCCCAAATCCTTTAGAAACTAAGCAATTAAACCTACATGTCTGTGGCTAATTGAGCTTAGATGGTTCTCGCACATAACCCTCTTGATTTCGATGTCTCGCCCTATGTCTAGGGTCGAAGTTTCAGATCTTATGTCAAGACCTTTCCTCCGTTGTTTTTAGGAGATCCATTGTTCCTTGACCCTTTCAGTATCAAGTTCGAGCTTTTTGAACAAGACCTAGCGGTTAGTTAAGGTTGTCCCAATTTATTCACTAAAAACAAACTTTTATTCAGTTACCAACACAACTACCTTGCTACTTTAAGCTAGGCATCTCTCTTCTAGGGCATTCACACTTGAACCCCTAAAGAGGATTAGCTCGTGATTAAAACAAAAGAAAACATGATTTTAGTTGCCGAAATATGAAGGAAAATTAACAAAGAGAAACGAAAAATAAGGTAAACCGAAAAGAAGAAACTACTTAACGGAACATTAAAAAAGCTTTCGGGTTTCCCCTTTTCATTCAAGAACAAAAAAGAAACCAAATACAAAATCGTATAAACTTCAATGGAATTACAGTAACTTGTTCAAAAGGTAGATGCACAAAAAGTAAAGAAAACTAAACACAACTGGTAACTCCCTATGCTATTTGATTCCTACCCACAAGGGTTGGAAATCTTCACCTCTACTACTTTTGTAAGGAGGGATTAACCGAGGGTTTTACAAGTGATAAATGAATTTAAAGTTGCTGGAAAAATAAACTAAAAAGTTGTTGTAATAAAACAAAATTAAAACAGAAAAGACAGAAAGTAAAGGTGGAGAGAACTTGGTCTTTCGGCCTCTAGCTCGCCTCTCCTCAAACCCTAAAGTTTCATCCTTTTTATAGGTGGTGCAAGTAGGGTTTCTCTCCCAAAATCCACCTTTGATTCATGGGTAATTGATTGGGTATGATTCTAGGTCATATTTTCTCCAAATGGATGAGAATCTCCCAAAATATCGAAGTTCCCGGATTTGGAGGCGTGCCCCAGATTTTGGGGCGTGTTTCTGCAATCTAGAATTTTTGTCAGCAACTTTGTCCAACAATTTATTTTGCATTTTGTCTTGCTTGTCTGGTTAATTTTCTAGATAAAATGCGGCTGCAATTTCCTTGGCATTTTTTCCTGTTCTTATTTTCCTACAAAAACACATCAAATTAGCTTGTTTTCCACCAATTTTTACTCATTTCTTATTTTTCTCAAATTTTAGCAAGCTTTAGAAATTTTTCTTCCAAATGATAATTTTTGCTTGCCATAAATAAATAATTGAAATGAATTAGACAAAAAATGACTAAGTTTAGATATAAATAATTCTCATAAATGAGAATTATCACTTGTCAAACAACAGCTCTACTATGCGCACTGCTATGGCTGAGATGATGTAACACCCCCAAAATTTAAACTATTCTAAGGACACGTTACTAAATTTACAACTGATATGTCTCGAAAATTTTGTTAGCATAACGACGTGCCTAGGGCACTACCAAAAATTTTACAAGTACCTGTTCGAAAGAAACACACTTCTAAAGCAAGACAATCAGATAACCAAGCCAAACTTCAAGTCACTAGCTATTGTAACGAGTCAGAAGGTTCTCAAACACCCAAAAACAAAACTAAACTAAACTTTTGCATAACTGTAAAAACAAAACAACTTTTTAAACGTAAAATAAGTCTGAAAGTTTCCTAACCATAACTTAAACCAAACTAGCCAACGATTAGTAAGCCTACTCAAATAAGGAACAACGAAACCAAAACCACATGATAAAGTTTATTAGAAGACTACTTAAAGTGAAACTAAAAGCAATGAAAATACTAAATTGTAAATAACTATCCAACTATGGTTTTTCTCTTCTCATGCCTCCTCTTCAGCATCACCGAGGTCATAGTACTCCTCATTACCTGCAAACTCTGTGGGTGGGTCAGTACATATCGCGTACTGGTAAGTAGCTCACACCTGAGGAGCCACCAAACAACATATAACATACAAAGCAACATCATGCTACTCATATCCAACTAAACATGCTTTCTATACGTTAAACGAGCAAAATGTGCAATACATAAAGTAAAACATCAAACGATGCACACTCGAGTCATAACTAACTTCACGAACTCAATAGACTCCACTAAGCTACTCAACGCTCGTGACTTAGCTCTTATAAGGTTTTCTCCAAGCCTTATCCTTCGAGATACATTAACCCGGTCATGTATAACCAAACTACCTGAGACTAATTCGTTCGAGACCCACCAACCCCTGTACATTTTTACCTAGGGGCTCAACTGAAAGAGTCTAGATTAAGAAAGCGAAAGCAATTTTGGATCTTGAATACTCTAAGTTGATCGATTTTGTAAAATAAAATGCATGCTCAAAACTGGAAAACAGAGGGATAGTAAACTCAACTTTGAAGATCAAATTCTCTTCACCCGGCGGATGGTTTTCAATACGAACACTTCGTGGACAACCGTTCGAGTCTTTCCTACTATCCTCAGGCCTTGGAACAGATTGTGGGATTCTAGATTGAGAGAATTTGGAAGAAAATACCTCAAAGGTCACAAACCGAGAATTTTAGAAGTTTTTGCATAATCCTCTCAAATTACCTAAAATCAACATTATATAAAGCTTCATTAAGCTTTATGAGAGTGACAACTCAAGTGTGATGAGGATGGTTTGAGATGGAGGTGGCTAATTTTTGTGAATTTTGAAAATGAGGAGGATTGGGGAAGTTGGCAACTTGATTTTCATGAAAATCCTGAAAATCCTTCATTTTTCATTTAATTTTAATTCTAAAATCTGATTTTTAATTAAATTAATATAATTAATTAAATGATTCAAAATTAATTTAATTAATTAATTTTTAATTTAATTTAATATCAAATATTAAATTAAATAAATTGTCCGATCCCGATCGATATTCCGAACATGAATCCTTATTCATGCTATAAACCGATCCAATATTTAAATCATATTTAAATATATCCACCTCCTATTAATTATAGTTTAATTCATAATTAAGCTATGATTTGTTAAATATATCACATATAATTAACGCTTTCTTCCAAACTCGAATTTGAACAATTCAAATTCTTTTCTCTCAAAATGTTACGAGGCTAAGTCCGAGCTAGTAAGGGGGACCTAATGGACCTACAGATCATGAGCTCCAACGATACGAGATTAACCGACCAAACTCTTTAGCCTAACTAATCAACATTCGTTAACCACCGGGACACTCCACTAAAGCCCAGTGGCTGCACTCTCCTCAATATAGATATATTTCTGTCCACTCGATATAACCATGATTAGTAAGTCGATCATTCACAGGTCGTTCGTAATTACAGCTGGATCAAAATTACCGTTTTACCCCTGTAATTACCTCTTGTTCCTTAAGTCCCACTGATTCTCTAATGAACAATTGGTTTGTGGTCCAACCAGCAATGCGAATCCCTATCGGGTCAATGAGAGGGGTGGGCCCTTTGTTCAAGACTCGGAGTCAGCACTTAAGGGAACAACCTCTCTACTAATCCCTAAAGCGGGTAGGAGTGAATTCCATCTTGCAAAACTATGTTCCCAGCTATCTACCCAGACTTATCCCTAAAATGGGAGGCTTATTGAGTCGGCAGTCTCGGGACACTCTCACCCATGCAAATCTAAGGATAATCCGAATAAACAGGAGTTCATAGAACGGTCAGGATTAAGATCGAGTTACCTAGGTCATCGTATGAATATAGTAAGTCAAGACAGTAAACGGAGTTATAAAGCCTAAGTGACTATTTCGCAGTCCAGTCTTATGCAAACTCATTGCATAGGACGCCCTCACTCGCATGTCTCCACATGAAAGATTTAGGATCACATCGTTTGTACTCTACAAAGTGGGCCGCGTCCATAGTGTCCCCAGGATAAGGTACCCAACCCTATCGTTATACTATACATTGTTCTGGCTATAACTTGAACTTGATCCACTTTTATGTCACACATAAAGTTCAAGTATTCATCTTATAACCAAAGGTTCTTTATTGGATTAAGGTTACACAATACACAATTCACTTTATTCAATAACACCTTTACTAAATAAATCTCAATAACAACTTTATTGCAAAATAGAATATACATTCAGTTTACAAAACCACGAGTTTTAGGACATAAAACCCAACATCAACGTGCCTCTACAGTGTTCAACATTCGACCCTTGACCATTTTTACCCAAGACCTCAAACTGTGCATCGCACCATTTTTACCCAGGGCTTGGACAACGGGCGCCCACCCTCTCACTGGCCCGAGAGGGGTGTTGTATATGGTTGGATCATTACAACGTTGTTGTTCATTAGAGAAGCAGTGGGGACTTAAGGAGCAAGAAGTAGACACAGGGGTAAAATGGTAATTTGACCCAACAGTGTCTACGAAAAACCTGTAAAGGGTCGACTCATGGGTATTGGTTATATCAATGGACACAACTTGTCCTACAGTGATGGGAGTGCAACTACGGACTTTAGTGGAGTGTTACCGTAGCTAATGAATGTTGATTAACCGGGTCAAAGAGTTTGACAGGTTAGTCTCGAATCATTGGAGTTCATCACCTGTAGGTTCATTAGGTCCCTCGGTTGGCTCAAACTGGATAAATAGAGTTTTACAGTTTGGTGTGGATTTGAAGTGTTCAAATTCATTATAAGGGTATTTATGTCATTAATATGAGATATGATTGACATATTATATAGTTTAATGTGAATGAGATTCATAATAAACTATAGGTTAACCTAATTGCTTAATTAGGGCTAATTTGGAGAAATTGGATTGAGAGAAATTAAATTGAATGTGATTCAATTTAAAATCCCCAATTATACAAATGTGATTTGTATAATGAGATATGAGATATCTTATTATATGTGGTTATGCAAATATGATTTGCATAACCTATGGTTGTGGTTAAATGGAAAATAGGTGGAGATTTCAACTCCACCTATTACCATTATTTAAACTCCTTTGCAAGAAGGAGTGGTATGCTTGTTGTTTCATTTTTTGGAATCTCACCAAAAACAACACACAATCTCTCTCAACTCTTCTCTCAACTTCTCCATTCCCTTTCACCAAAAGGAGTCCCACTACTCTCCTTCTACCGAAAGAGAACAACCGAGAAGCCCTTCTGAAGGTGTCCGGTTCGTTGGTTTATTCGAGGAGATTGTGATCGTTGAGATCGTGTACGCGAAGAGTTCGTGACCGGAGAAGGAAATCACGAAGAACGGTTCTTCAACAAGTAAGTTTCTCTTACTGTTTTTTTTCCTTCTAAAAGCATGTTTAACCTAGTTTCTATGGATAGAATCAATTTTGAGAAAACATTTTTCACAACGAATCCACGACGATTCAATCGTCTTTTCGCTACGTGGGATTTTCATTTCCTTCAATTGGTATTAGAGCCAAACGTTGACTTCTTCGTTGTGCAAATGTTTTTCTTAAAATTAGGTGGGTTGTACTTCAATTTATGTGATGAATTGTTTATTTGCGAAATTTGATGGTTTCGGTTTTGGTATTCTTTTTCTTTAGATTTATTTTCGTTGATTTGATCAATGTAAAGGCCCATGTTTTGGGGGCAATTAGAAAATAAATCGAGTCAGTAAATCTGGGTCTTTGTCGGCAAGAGTTGCTGTGAAGAAATCAGAGTGAAAACGGGCGAGAAACGACAAAGAGACGCTGTTCTTTTGACGACGTTGAGACGCTGTTCTTCGACGTCTCAACGTTGTCCGCGCGGGCGAAGGATGATCTGCACGCGAGGTGCGGCGAAGCGTTGGTAACGCGGCCGGCCTGCGTATCAGCGCTGCGTGCGTTGAGAGAAGCGATTCACAAGCGATTCAGCGCGAGACGTGGGAAGATGCTTCGTGGGGCAGTTTTTATTTTATTATTTAATTATTTTAAATTGTAAAATGTATTTTTATTTTTTAAATTAATTCAATTAATTAATATTAATATAAAAATTATATTAATGTTAATTAATTTAATTAATGTCCCTAAGTGCCAAAACCGGTCCAATTTTTGCTATTTACTTATTTTATGCATGAGATGCATTAAATATTTATTCTATGTGCATAATGTATGTCATATATATTTAAAATCCCAATTGAGGTTAAACATTTTAAGCATCATATTTATATTATAAGTGTTATAATATATAGTATGCATGATAGGTTATATTATAAGTGTTATAATATAAACTATGCATGCTTTTAATTTATTTAAATATAAGTGTTATATTTTTTTTGATTAAAAACATGCTCATGCATTTAATTCATGTGATGAATGTATGTTATAGTTTAATATTATTCATGTGATAAATGATCAAACACTATAACATAGAAATGCATGTAACCTAAGTTAATTATTAGTTTAAAAATGTTTAGAACTTGAATAATTAGACTTAGGTTTTCTAGTTCTAATCTTTATTAGAATTAGGAAATCAAATATGACCTTTGAATGGTGATTGATAAGTAGCTCTGTCTAAGGAAGGTCCTGTCTAAGGCTGAGGTATTTAAGATGACGTTTTGCGAAACACCCCTACCTGGGAACCGACTTGAGAGTGAATTTGGTCAGGAGATTCTTAGGTTATATTATCGTGAGTACTGTTAATTAAAAGTTGATTAATTTACTCACATAGACCAAAGTCATTAATGTGATTATAGAGTTAGGCTAATCCAATATAAGAGTTATATTGATAGACTTAGGTAAATATTAGCCGATTTATCTAGGTCAATCTCGATTAATATAAAGTGATGAGTGGGAGGAAATAAAGTGTATAAGATATATTTGAATTTTCAACCACAAATCTCCATTAAAGTCTGCACCGTAAGATCCATACTTGGCCTCGTGGCGCAAATGGGAGCGTCCCCCTCGGATGGTATTTGTATGGGTCAATATCAACGTGGATGGAAAGAGTACTTATAGTGAGTGGGAGCGAGATCTGTGAAAACCGGACCCACGGTCTCTTCTTTCGATTCACACCGTGAGACGCCTATGATTCGCCTGCTAGTTTGGCCTGGACCAGACAATCACTTCGGAGGGCTTTGATCATAGGAGTCGGAACACCGTGAATTCCCGAAAGGGATACAGTTTCCTTGTTAGTTTTCTTTCTTAGTTTATCCTTCGGTGGCTATTGTTTGGACGAATACTTGGAAACTTAAAGATTGAGGGTGACACTCACGAGATTCATTAAGAGTTAATGGATTTAGACCGGAAAATGATAACTAGACGCCTAATGGAATAAGAGTTATTCTGGGATTAGGATCTGGTCGAGATAGTTTCGTCCCAGAGGAGGAGTATTTTTGTTCACCCTTCGATGGCGGTCATTCTAAACCTTTGGGATATCATTGCAAATTTTTAATGACCTAGGGATCATAGGATAAAATTTTGCTAAAACTTGATTGGATTTCAAAAAGTTTTTTGCGAGACTGACACAAAGTTTTACTTGTTTTTCAGCAAAATGTCTAGCTCAATAATAGCTTTACCAGCTTCCGACAAATTAGTGGGAGATAACTACCAAACATGGAAAAATAATATAAACACGATTCTAGTAACTAACGACCTAAAGTTTGTGCTCACTGAGAAGTGTCCTCAGGTGTCAGGCTCGACTGCGTCACGAAGTGTTCGTGATGCGTACGATCGATGGATCAGGACTAATGAAAAGGCCAAGGTGTACATCATTGTCAGCTTATCTGAAGTCTTGGCAAAGAAGCATGAGTTGATGGTCACCGCCAAGGAGATCATGGAATTCTTGCAGGAAATGTTTGGACAACAGTCCTTTCAGGTCCGACATGATTCGCTCAAACACGTCTTCAACGCCCAGATGAAAGAAGGGACGTCTGTCCGTGAACATGTTTGGACATGATGATCGACTTTAATCTGGCGGAGATAAATGGGGCTTCGATCGATGAGTCGAGCAGTCGACTTTATATTTGGAGACTCTTAGAAGTTTCCTTGATTTAAGTAGCAATGTTGTTATGAACAAAATTAGCTACACTCTGACAACCCTTCTAAACGAACTACAAAACTTCCAGTCCTTGATGAGGATCAGGACACCGGAAGCTGAGGCAAACGTTACCTTCAGGTTCTTTCACAGAGGTACGACCTTTGGGACAAAATCTTTAGCTCATTCTCACCGAAAGGGAAGAAGAAGAAGATAAAGAAGGGCAAAGTTGACCGTGCTGCCGCCCAAAAGGACAAAAAGGTCAAACAAGTTGCAAGAGAAAGGAAAGTGTTTCCACTACAATGGGGACGACCAGTGGAAGCGTAATTGTCCCAAGTTCCTTACCGAAAGGAAGAAAGAAGGCAAATGTAATTTACTGGTAACTGAAACTTGTTTAGTGGAGAGTAACGACTCTGCCTGGATATTGAATTCGGGCGCCACAAACCATGTTTGTTCTTCTTTTCAGGGAATTAGTTCTTGGCAACAGCTGCGAGAGGGTGAGATAACACTACGGGTTAGATCTGGGGAGGTTGTCTCTGCTGCAGCGGTCGGCACGGGGAAGCTCTTTTTTGGCAGGAATTACTTATTATTAGATAATTTGTATATAGTGTCAGGGTTTACCAGAAACCTTGTTTCTATTTCCTGCTTAATTGAACATTGTATCTCTGTTTCTTTGAATCTAATAAAGCGTTTATTTCTTTCAGATGCAATTTACTGTGTTCTGCTTCACTTGAGTCTAACTTATACGTTTTGAAACCTAATTCGGTCAAAAGTGTTTTGGATACTAAATTATTTAAAACGGCAGAAACATGAACTAAGAGAGTGAAAGTTTCTCCTAAAGAAAATGCCCATCTTTGGCATCTAAGGTTAGGCCACATCAATCTCAATAGGATTGAGAGATTAGTGAAGAGTGGACTTCTAAACGAGTTGGAAGAAAACTCTTTACCGGTGTATGAGTCATGCCTTGAAGGCAAAATGACCAAACGTCCTTTTAGTGGAAAAGGATATAGAGCCAAAGAGCCCCTTGAGTGTTAAAGCACGAGGTGGTTACGCATACTTTGTATCTTTCATAGATGACTATTCGAGGTATGATACATTTACCTAATGCATAAGAAGTCTGAAACTCTTGAAAAGTTCAAGGAGTACAAGACTGAGGTTGAGAACCTGTTAGGTAAAATAATTAAAACACTTCGATCGGATCGAGGTTGAGAGTATATGGACACTGAATTCCAGGACTATATGATAGAACATGGAATTACGTCACAACTCTCAGCACCTGGTATGCCACAGCAGAATGATGTATCATAGAGGAGAAACAGAACCTTGTTGGACATGGTTCGATCGATGATGAGTTATGCTTGTCTCCCTGATTCTTTTTGGGGTTACGCAGTGGAGACTGCGGTCTATATTTTGAACAATGTTCCGTCGAAGAGTGTTTGTGAAACACCTTTCGAACTCTGGAATGGACATAAATGCAGTTTACACCATTTCAGAATTTGGGGATGCCCGACCCATGTGTTGGTGTCAACTCGAAAAAGTTGGAACCTCGTTCAAAATTGTGCCTATTTGTAGGTTACCCAAAAGAGACTAGGGGTAGTATGTTTTACGATCCTAAGGAAAATAGGGTGCTTGTGTCGACAAACGTCACTTTCCTTGAGGAAGACCACGTCAGGGATCATTTACCTAGGAGCAAAATCGTGTTAAACGAAATGGACAGTACATGAACAAGAATTGCTGATGGAGCTAGTACATCAACAAGTGTTGTTGATCCTAACACGTCTAGTCAAGTCCGTTCTCAAGAGTTGAGAATGCCTTGACGTAGTGGGAGGGCTGTAAGACAGCCTGAACGTTACATGGGTTTAGTTGAAACCCAAGTCGTCGCCCCTGATGATAACTGCGAGGATCCATTGACCTATGATCAAGCAATGACAGACGTTGACAAAGACGAATGGATTAAAGTTATGGACCAGAAAATGGAGTCGATGTACTTCAATTCCATCTGGGAGCTTGTGGATCAATGCCCTAGTTTATTGTATTACTTTATTGTAATTTATTGAACATTTGAGAAATGTATATTTACTCCACTAGCTTAGTCCAAGTGAGAGATTGTTGGGATGTATGTCCTAATCTCGTTTTGTTTGTAATATTACCATTGAAAGAAATAAGAGTTATTTCTTTCATCACTTTGTGTCTCGCAATGTTACAAACTTTGTCCAATAAACTAAGTTTTAGGTCATTGAATATATGAGATAACTAGAACTTGAACGGTGTGTAGTGGACACACAGGGAGGATCACGTTCGAGTTAATGACCCAAACGGTCTACAGTATGTGGATAGGGTTGGAGACCTAATCCCGGATACACTGTGGATGCGACCCGCTTTGTATTAGATACAAACGAGGTGATTTGACTCGTTCATGTGGTTGACATGCGAGTGGGGGCATCATGTGCAATGAGATTGTACAAGACCAGACCGTGAATTATTAGACCTACTGATGTAACATCGTTGCCAGTATAGGACTAATAACTTCGTAGATGACCATTAGTGACTCGACCTTAATCTTAAGCGTGTTATGAACTCTTGTTTGCGGGGATCTGTCCTTTGATTAGTACGGGTGGGGGTGGTCACTCACCCAACATGCCTATCTTCTCAGGGACAGGACCACGTGGGGAGCTGGGAACTTAACTACACGAGATGGAATTCACTCGTTCCCGACTTTAGGGAAACTAGAGGGGTTGTTCCCTTAAGTGTTGTCTCCAGGGCTTGGACAACGGGCGCCCACCCTCTCACTGGCCCGATAGGGGTGTTATATATGGTTGGACCATTACAACGTTGTTGTTCATTAGAAGAGCAGTGAGAACTTAAGGAGCAAGAAGTAGACATAGGGGTAAAACGGTAATTTGACCTAGCAGTGTCTATGAACAACCTGTGAAGGGTCGACTCATGGGCATTGGTTATATCAATGGACACAACTTGTCCTACAGTGATGGGAGTGCAGCTACGGGTTTTAGTGGAGTGTTACCGTAGCTAATGAATGTTGATTAACCGGGTCAAAAAAGTTTGACAGGTTAGTCTCGGATCATTGGAGCTCGTCACCTATAGGTTCATTAGGTCCCTCGGTTGGCTCAAACTGGATAAATAGAGCTTTACAGTTTGGTGTGGATTTGAAGTGTTCAAATTCATTATAAGGGTATTTATGTCATTAATATGAGATATGATTGACATATTATATAGTTTAATGTGAATGAGATTCATAATAAACTATAGGTTAACCTAATTGCTTAATTAGGGCTAATTTGGAGAAATTGGATTGAGAGAAATTAAATTGAATGTGATTCAATTTAAAATCCCCAATTATACAAATGTGATTTGTATAATGAGATATGAGATATCTTATTATATGTGGTTATGCAAATATGATTTGCATAACCTATGGTTGTGGTTAAATGGAAAATAGGTGGAGATTTCAACGGTTCGATAAGAAGGCACACGCATGATGGTGCAGCGTTGCAACGCCGCTGTATTTTTATAATTTTCCGCCTAGAGCACGATGTTGTAATGTTGCCCCTAGGATTGCAACGTCGTGTCGATTATGCTTATAAATACAATATAATGTCCAATATGTAAAGGGAGCAAAATTGTATAGAATTTTAGACCTATTTTCGACTCAAACACTCAAAAAGGAGCAAAAGACTATTCTTTGGAGGCCAAACACGAGAGTGGAGCTCGAGATCATGATGGGAGCTCGAAGACAAGGACCAACATCGACACTGACGAGTTTTCTTTCTTCTTCCTTTTAGTTTTTAGTTTTGTTATAGACTCTAGTGTGACATTAACATGTTTTTTATAGTGATTATGAGTAACTAGTCGTCATAGTTAGGGGATTGACGTTGTTGGGTTTTATGTCCTAAAACTCGTGGTATTGTAAACTGAATGTATATTCTATTTTGCAATAAAGTTGTTATTGAGATTTATTCAGTAAAGGTGTTATTGAATAAAGTGAATTGTATATTTTGAAACTTTAATCCAATAAAGAACTCATGGCTATAGGATGTATAATTGAACTTTATGTGTGACATAAAAGTGGATAAGGTTCAAGTTATAGCCAGAACAGTCTATAGTATAGGGATAGGACAGGGCACCTTATCCTGGGAACACTATGGACGCGACCACTTTGTAAAGTACAAACGATGTGATCCTGAATCGTTTATGTGGAGACATGCGAGTGGGGGCGTCCTATGCAATAAGTTTGCATAAGACTGGACCGAGAAATAGTCACTTAGATTTATAACTCCGTTTACTTTCTTAACTGACTATATTCATACGATGACCTAGGTAACTCGATCTTAATCCTGAGCGTACCATGAACTCCTGTTTATTCGGATTATCCTTAGATTTGCATGGTTGAGAGTGGTTTGAGATTGCCAACTCAATAAACCTCCCATTTCAGGGATAAGACCGGGTAGATAGCAGGGAACATAGTTCTGCAAGATGGAATTCACTCCTACCCGTTTTAGAGATTAGTAGAGAGGTTATTCCCTTAAGTGCTGACTCCGGGTCTTGAACAAAGGGCCCACCCCTCTCATTGGCCCGAGAGGGATTCGGTTTTTTGGTTGGACCACAAACCAATTGTTCATTAGAGGATCAACGGGACTTAAGGAACAAGAAGTAATTACAGAGGTAAAACAATATTTTTTTTACCTAGCTGGAATTACGAACGACCTGTGAAGGATCGACTTACTAATCATGGTTATATCGAGTGGACAAAAATATATCTATAGTGAGGAGAGTGCAACCATTGGGCTTTAGTGGAGTGTCCCGGTGGTTAACGAATGTTGATTAGCTAGGCTAAAAAGTTTGGCCGGTTAATCTCGTATCGTTGGAGCTCATGATCTGTAGGTCCATTAGGTCCCCTTACTAGCTCGGACTAAGCCTTGTAACATTTTGAGAGAAAAGAATTTGAATTGTTCAAATTCGATTTTGGGAGAAAACGTTAATTATATGTGATATACTTAACGTGTCATAGTTTAATTATGAATTAAACTATAATAAAGAAGGTGAAAATATTTAAATATGGTTTAAATATTGGTCCGGTTTATAACATGAATATGGATTCATGTTCGAACGGTCGATTTAAGAAATCGGGATTGGTCCAATTATTTAATTTGATATTTGATATTAAATTAAATAATTATTTAAATAAATAAATAAATAAATTGATTTTAACCTTCTTTGAAAGTCAAATTCACCCAAATTGGCCACCACCTTCTTCCTTAATCCTCATCATCTCTTTGTTGGCTTCTTCTCCTAGCTTAAAGAAGCTAGATATGGCCTTTAATTATAGAAGAAATTGGTGGATTAAGTAAAATTTGAAGAACATTTTCTGAATTCTCGGGTTTGAACCATTCTCACTCTTCTTTCAAATTCTCTCAACCTAAGATCCCACAATTTGTTCCAAGGCCTGAGGATAGTAGAGAAGACACTAGAGGTTGTCCACAAAGTCTTTGTGACAAGAAATTACCCACAG
Organism: Trichosanthes cucumerina; assembly: GCA_036507285.1. Classification (NCBI taxonomy): domain Eukaryota; kingdom Viridiplantae; phylum Streptophyta; class Magnoliopsida; order Cucurbitales; family Cucurbitaceae; genus Trichosanthes; species Trichosanthes cucumerina. The sequence continues at coordinate 30,478,082 of CM071836.1, read as the reverse complement.
ATTAGGAAAATTTTGAGCTACAAAGATATGAGTTCTTATTCTCTGTTTTTCTAGATTTGAGCATGCTTTTTGTTTTGTAAAATTGATCAACTTAGAGTGTTCAAGATCCAAAATTGCTTCTGCTTTCTTAATCTACACTCTTTCAATTGATATCAGAGCAATTTTGAGCACTCAGGGACTAAGTCTGGTCGTTCTTTTTCTAAGAATAAAGGTATTCAGAAGAAGAAGAAGAATAAAGGGAAGGAAAAAGCTCTCATACGCAAGGCTAAAGCCACAGGAAAATGTTTCTATTGTGGTGAAGACGGGCACTGGAAGAGGAACTGCCCGAAGTACCTTGCAGAAAAGAAAGCTGAGAAAGAAAAACAAGGTTAATATGATTTACTCGTTGTTGAAAAATGTTTAGTGGAACATGATGATTCCACCTGGATACTAGATTCAGGAGCCACTAACCATGTGTGTTCTTCTTTTCAAGAAACTAGTTCCTGGAGGCAGCTTGCTAATAGTGAGATAACTCTCAGGGTTGGAACAGGAGAGGTTGTCTTACTAACCTCGTGGTATTGTAAACTGAATGTATATTTTATTTTGCAATAAAGTTGTTATTGAGATTTATTCAGTAAAGGTGTTATTGAATAAATTGAATTGTATATTTTGAAACCTTAATCCAATAAAGAACCCATGGCTATAGGATGTATACTTGAATTTTATGTGTGACATAAAAGTGGATCAGGTTCAAGTTATAGCCAGAACGATTTATAGTATAGGGATAGGACTGGGTACCTTATCCTAGGGACACTATGGACGCGACCCACTTTGTAAAGTACAAACGATGTGATCCTGAATCGTTCATGTGGAGACATGCGAGAGGGGGCGTCCTATGCAATGAGTTTGCATAAGACTGGACCCAGAAATAGTCACTTAGACTTTATAACTCCGTTTACTTTCTTAACTGACTATATTCATACGATGACCTAGATAACTCGATCTTAATCCTAAACGTGCCATGAACTCCTGTTTATTCGGATTATCCTTAGATTTGCATGGGTGAGAGTGGTCTAAGATTGCCGACTCAATAAACCTCTCATTTCAGGGATAAGACCGGGTAGATAGCTGAGAACATAGTTCTGCAAGATGGAATTCACTCTTACCCGTTTTAGGGATTAGTAGAGAGGTTATTCCCTTAAGTGCTGACTTCGGGTCTTGAACAAATGACCCGCCCCTCTCATTGGCCCGAGAGGGATTCGGTTTGTTGGTTGGACCACAAACCAATTGTTCATTAGAGATCAGCGGGACTTAAGGAACAAGAAGTAATTCTGAGGGTAAAGCGATATTTTTTTACCTAGTTGTAATTACTGAACGACTGTGAAGGATCGACTTACTAATCATGATTATATCGAGTGGGCGTAAATATATCTATGATGAGTAGAGTGCAACCCTGCTGGGCTTTAGTGGAGTGCCCCGGTGGTTAACGAATGTTGATTAGCTAGGCTAAAGAGTTTGGTCGATTAATTTCGTATCGTTGGAGCTCATGATCTGTAGGTCCATTAGGTCCCCTTACTAGCTCGGACTAAGCCTTGTAACATTTTGAGAGAAAAGAATTTGAATTGTTTAAATTCAGTTTTGGGAGAAAACGTTAATTATATGTGATATACTTAACATGTCACAATTTAATTATGAATTAAACTATAATAAAGAAGATGTGAGAATATTTAAATATGATTTAAATATTGGTTTGGTTTATAACATGAATAGGGATTCATGTTCGAACGGTCGATTTAAGAAATCAGGATTGGTCCAATGATTTAATTTGATATTTGATATTAAATTAAATAATTATTTAAAATTAATTAATTAAATTATTTAATTAATTAAATAAATTAATTTGATATTAATTTTGAATTAAAATTAAAAACAAATTCTAATTCATTTTTGAATAAAAAAGGACCAAATACACAATTGGGTGAATAACCTTCTTTGAAAGTCGAATTCACCCTTAATTGGCCACCATCTTCTTCCTTAATCCTCATCATATCTTTGTTGGCTTCTTCTCCTAGCTTAAAGAAGCTAGATATGGCCTTTAATTATAGAAGAAATTGGTGGATTAAGTAGAATTTGAAGAACATTTTCTGAATTCTCGGTTTTGAACCATTCTCACTCTTCTTCCAAATTTTCTCAACCTAAGATCCCACAATCTGTTCCAAGGCCTGAGGATAGTAAGGAAGACACTAGAGGTTGCCCACAAAGTATTTGTGACAAGAAATTGCCCACGGATTAGGAGAATTTTGAGCTACAAAGGTATGAGTTCTTATTCTCTATTTTTCCAGATTTGAGCATGCTTTTTGTTTTGTAAAATTGATCAACTTAGAGTGTTCAAGATCCAAAATTACTTCTGCTTTCTTAATCTACACTCTTTCAGACGTAGCTTGTTATGAACTTATTTTAAGTACGGTATTGAACTTATGATTGTGTTGGTTTTTTTTGGTAATTCATACTTAATGTTTGCTTTTCTTTGGCCAAGTTTAGCATGTTTTATTGATTTGAGTTGATTTCGAGAGGATGGATTTAGATTAGATTAAAATTACCAAAACCCTTAGTAAATCCGTACACGAGAGTGATAGGTTCTTTGGAAATCGTTTTTAAGAAGTTGCTTAATGTCTTGCATATTTTTAAAATTCATAAGGAGACTTTAGGATTTATCGATATGCATGAGAATCATTAGAGCTCGAGAGAGTCTTTTGAATATCTTTAACTTCTTGTTTATAATCTCACAACCATAGTCAATTGCATGTGCTAAAATAAGGAAATAACTAGTGAAATCAATTCCCCTATCAATTCTATCATATTCGTGTCTCCACTTGTACATTTATTTTCTATCTTTATTTTCACCATTTTCCAAATTTTTGTTGCTTTAGATAAAATTAATAATTAATATCTTGGTAGTTAATCAATCTAGAAAACCAGTCTTAAGGACGATACTTGGAACTCTAAATCACTATATTAGAACTTGACCTCGTACACTGTTGGGAGTCCTAATCTCGTAAAGTTTGTAAATTACTATTTGAAATCAATAAAGAGTTATTTATTTCATCATTTTGTGTCTCGCATTTATTACAAACTTTGTCCAATAAACTAAGCTTCAAGGTCATTGAATACATGAAAGAACTAGAACTTGAACGGTGTGTAGTGGACACACAGGGAGGATCACGTTCGAGTTAATGACCCGAACGATCTACAATATATGGATGGGGTTGGAGACCTAATCCTGGATACGCTGTGGATGCGACCCACTTTGTATTAAGATACAAACGAGGTGATCGACTTCGTTCATGTGGTTGACATGCGAGTGGGGGCATTCGCACAATGAGATTGTACAAGAGCCGGACCAGTGAATTATTAGACCTCACGATGTAACACCGTTAAAAGTATGGACTAATAACCGTGAGATGACCATTAGTGACTCGACACGAATCGAGCGTGTTACGGACTCTCGTCATGCATGAAGTCCGTCCTTTGACTAGTCACGGGTGAGGGTGGTCGCGATTACTCGCCCAATATGCCTATCTTCTTAGGGACGGGACCAAGTAGGGAGCTGGAAACTTAACTACGCGAGATGAAATTCACTGCTCGTTCCGCCTTTAGGGAAACTAGAGGGGTTGTTCCCTTAAGTGTTGTCTCTAGGGCTTGGACAACAGGCGCCCACCCTCTCACTGACACGAGAGGATTGTTGTGAATGGTTGAACCATTACAACGTTGTTGTTCATTAGAGGAGTAGTGGGGACTTAAGGAGCAAGAAGTAGACACAGGGGTAAAACGGTAATTTGACCCAACAGTGTCTACGAACAACCTGTGAAGGGTCAACTCATGGGCATTGGTTATATCAGTGGACACGTAATATCTTACACTGACGGGAGTGCAACTACGGGCTTTAGTGGAGTGTTACCATAGCTAATGAAGGTTGATTAACCGGGTCAAAGAGTTTGATAGGTTAATCTCGGATCATTGGAGCTCGTCACTGTAGGTCCATAAGGTCCCTCGGTTGCTCAAACTGGACAAAAAGAAAGTTTACTATTTTAGTGTGAATTGAAGTGTTCAAATTCACTAAAGGGCATTTATGAGATATGAATGATATAATATATAGTTGAATGTGAATGAGATTCATAATAAACTATAGGTTAGCCTAATTGATGAATTAGGGTTGACTTGGAGAAATTAAAATGAGAGAAAGTAAATTGGATGTGATTCAATTTAAAAATCCACAATAATGCAAATGTGATTTGTAAAATGAGATATGAGATATCTTATAATATGTGGTATAATGGTAAATAGGTGAAGATTTCAGCTCCACCTATTTCCATTATTTAAACCCCTTTGCAAGAAGGGTTCTTGACTCATTTGCACATTTTTGGAAATTTTGCCAAAAGAAGCAAGGTGACTTTCTCTCCAAAAGCTCTCTCTCTCAATCTCTCCTCCCTACACCAAAAAGAAGAGAATCCCACCATTCTCCTTCTTCCAAAAGAAGAACAACCGAGAAATCGAGTGGAGGGTGTTCGTTCGTTGGAATTGTTCGAGGAGTTCGAGATCGTTGAGGAAAGCACGAAGAGTTCATGAACGGAAAGGAAGCCTTGAAGAACGTCTTCAACAAGTAAGTAAAAAAGAACTTATTGTTTTTCCTTTCATTGTATGCATGTTTATCCTATTCTAAGTGTTAGATAGTTTTAATGAATTTAAGTTGCACAACTTCACCACGACAATTCGATCGTCTTTCACTGCGCGAGGAGTTTCATTCCCTTCAATTGGTATCCGAGCCATTCGTTGGTTCTTGTTGTGCACTTATTTTCGTTAAAATTAGGTGGGTATTGCTTTTATTTCATGAGATGAATGTTGGTTTGCATAATGGATGTTTTCGGTTTTGGCACTTTCAGTAGATTTACATTTCTATGTTGATGTGATCAATGTAAGGGCCCGTTGTTTTGGGCATTTTAATGTAAATCGAATCTGTAAGTTTGAGTCGTTCATGGAAAGAGTTGTTGTGAAGAAATTAGAGCGGAAAACGGGCAAGAATCGACGAAGAACAGCAAGAGGTGCTTGTTGTTCTGTCGACAACGTTGGCATCTCAACGCTGCGCATGCGAACGGAGGCCTGGCTGCAGAGCAGCGTTGCAACGTCGAGGCGTGGAGCACGCGGGGCGTGACGCGGATCTTTGAAGCATTTGCAACGCCCACGACGTTGCAACGCTCTGACGTAGTGGCGCTTTGGCGAGGCGCGCGCGCGAAGTTGATGGGGCATGGAGACGTGGGCAGTTTTAAGAACGTGTTTTTATTTATTTTTATTTGTAAAAATGTATTTTATTTGTTTATTTTATTTTATTTTATTAAATAATATTAGTATAAATGTTATATTAATGTTATTTAATTAAATAAATTCCCTTAAATGCCATAACCGGTCCATTTTTGCTATTTAATTATTTTATGCATGTGATGTATGATTTAATTAAATTTTATGTGCATAATGTATGTCATATAGATTTAAAATCTCACCTTAGGTTAAACATTTCATGCATCATTTATATTATAAGTGTTATAATATATAGTTTGCATGATAGGTTATATTATAAGTGTTATAATATAATTAAATGCATGTTTTAATTTAATTTAATATAAGTGTTATATTTTTTAGATTAAAGTATGCACATGTATTTTATTTCATGTGATGAATTATTATGTTATAGTATAGTTATTCATGTGATGAATGATCAAGCACTATAACATAGAAATGTATGTAACCTAAGTTAATTATTAGTTTTAAAGTGTTTAGAACTTGAATAATTAGACTTAGGTTTTCTAGTTCTAATAAGATTAGAATTAGAAAATCAAAATGTAATCTTTGTATGGTGACTGATTAGTAACTCTGTCTAAGGAAGGTTTTGTCTAAGGCTGGGGTATTTAAGTTGACGCTTGCGGAACACCCCTACATGGAAACCGACCTGGGAGTGAATTCGGTCTGGAGATTCTTAGATTATATTTTTCGTGAGTGTCGTTAATTAAAAGTTGTTTCATTTACTCACATAGACCTAAGTAATAATGTGATTATAAACTTAGGCTAAATACCAAATAAGAGTATATTGGTAGACTTAGGTAAATTTTAGTCAATTTATCTAAGTCAATCCTGAAAATAATAAAGTGCTGAGTGGGAGGAAATATAGTGTATAAGATACATTTAATTTTCCGACCACAAATCTCCGTTAAGTCCGCACCGTGAGATCCATACTCGGTCTCGTGGCGCAAATGGGAGCGTCCCCCTTCGGATGGTATTTGTATGGGTCAATATCAAAGTGGATGGAGAGAGTACTTATAGTGAGTGGGAGCGGGACTTGTGAAAACGGGACCGACGGTCTCTTCTTTCGATTCACACCGTGAGACCCCTATGATCCGACTGCTAGTTTGGCTTGGACCAGACAATCCCTTCGAAGGGCCTTAATCATGGGAGTCGGAACACCGTGAATTCTCAAAAGGGATACGATTTTCTTGTTGGTTTTCCTTAGTGGTTCACCCTTCGGTGGCTATTGTTTGGACGGATGCTTGGAAACTTAAAGATTGAGGGTGACGCTCACAAAATTCGTTAAGTGCAAATGAATTTGACCAAATGATGGTAACTAGACACCTAATGGAATAAGAGTTATTCTTGGATTAGGGTCTGGTCGAGAAAGTCTCGTCCTAGAGGAGGAGTGTTTCTGTTCACCCTTCGGTGGCGATCATTCTAAACCTTTAGGATATTATTGTAATTTTTAAATGACCTAGGGATCATAGGATTAAATTTTGCTAAAACCTGATTGGACTTAAAAGTTTTATGTGAGACTGACACAAAATTTTAGTTTGATTTTTCAGCAAAATTTCAAGCTCAATTATAGCTTTACTCGCCTCCGATAAGTTAGTGGGAGATAACTTCCAAACGTGGAAGAATAATATAGACATGATTCTTGTAACCGACGACCTGAAGTTCGTGCTTACTGAGGACTGTCCTCAGTTGCCGAGCTCGACTGCATCAGGAAGTGTTCGTGATGCATACGATCGATGGATTAGGGCCAATAAAAAGGCCAAGGTCTATATCATTGCCAACTTATCTGAAGTTTTGGAAAATAAGCACGAGTTGATGATCACCGCTAAGGAGATCATAGAGTCGTTGTAGGACATGTTTGGACAACAGTCCTTTCAGGTCAGGCACGATTCACTCAAACACATCTTCAACGCCCGAATGAAAGAAGGGGCATCTGTCCGTGAACATGTTTTGGACATGGTGACCCACTTTAATTTGGCGGAGATGAACGGGACTTCGATCGATGAGTCGAGCCAGGTCAGCTTTATTTTGGAGACTCTTCCGAAGAGTTTCTTTCAGTTTCGTATCAACACTGTTATGAACAAGATAAGCTACACTCTGACCACCCTTCTAAATGAGCTACAGAACTTCCAGTCCTTGATGAGGATCAGGACACCGGAAGTTGAGGCAAATGTTGCCTACAGATCATATCACAGGGATTCGACCTCTAAGACTAAATTTGTTGCTCCTTCTCGCCCGAAACACTAGAAGAAAAAAGGGTTTCGATGACGGGCGCGCGCCCGTCATCTATGCGAGTGTCATTGTATGTTACAATGACGGGTGAGTTTTGATGACGGGCAATGCCCGTCATTAAAAACTGGGTTACTTTTTATGACGGGCATTACGCGTTATTTATATTTGGGAAAAAAAATTAAAAACCCATTGTCCGTCATTATATGTTGTCCGTCATTATTTTAGTTCATAATTTTTTATTTAATGATAGGCAATGTCTGTCATCGTTTTTAGCATAATTTAATAAAAAAAGTTGATAGCCCGATGGCTAACCAACAATATTTAATAACTAATTACTTAAATATCATAAATATATTAACTTCTATATTGAAACCACACATGAAATCACTATACAAATTTACAAACATGCAACAAAAACACTTTTATATCCAAAACATACATGAAATCACTAATCCATAACAACATCCAACAAAATTCTTTTTTAACCAAAACAATGCACATAGAAAACTTTTATATCCAAAACTCCAAAACCATAAACTACTATATTACAAACCATAAACTTCTATATCACAAACCTTAACGCCTGTATCACAGAAACTATAAACTCGTATATCACCAATTAAACCTTAACCATAACTCTAAAACCATAAACTCGTATATCACAAACCTTAACCATAACTCTAAAACCATAAACTCCTATATCACAAACCTTAACACCTATATCACAAAAACAATCAACTCTAAAACTAACACGAAATCAAGCTAATAAGTAAAAATTTCGGCATGCCCTCTACAGAACATCAGCTAACCATAACCTGAAACATTGTAGAACACTTTTATATATCCTAAAAAACATGAAATCACTAATTCATCCACAAACATCCAACAAGATTCCTTTTACGAGAAGAGCATAACACTTCATTATAAAGAATACACATGAGACGATCTCTACATAACCTTATCGCCTATATCACAAAAACCATAAACTAGTATATCACAAATCTTAACCATAACTCTAAAACCATAAACTCCTATATCACAAACCTTAACACCTATATCACAAAAACAATCAACTCTAAAACTAACACGAAATCAAGCCAATAAGTAAAAATTTCGGCATGACCTCTACAGAACATCAGCTAACCATAACCTGAAACATTGCAGAACACTTCTATAAAAAAAATGGTGCAGGGAATGAGGTCACCCGCCTCTCCATAGACAACATCCAACAAACAAGTATATACATCAAAAAACATATTTATTCATAGACAACATCCAACAAACTCCAATCCCAGATTCAGAAGAATGAGGTCACTCGCCTCTCCACAAACTACTAAATATTATATACACTTCTACTATATACATTATAAACAAGTATATTGTACACCTAACCAACATATTAACTCACCTAATTTCATACAAATCTAGTACTTTTTCACAAAATTCAGAAATCCACAAATGGCTTACACAAATCTGCCAACAAAATCCGCTCATTGTACTCGAATGTCATCGATTTCTTCTTGTTTATATGCAGTTTTTGTGTTAAACTACAAAGAGAAATGATATATAATAACATTAGACTAAATTATATTTTGAATCACTAATAAGATAAAATAAAGAGTACTTACAAGGTTCATTATTGGGATACTAGAATTATATACGATTTCTCGTATATACTTTTGTACATAGTACCCGCACTCTACAGAACCCAATTGACGGGGGCACTACATGCAAAATAATTTAAAAAATAACATATTTGAGTTAAATTTCGTTTCATTGATCAAAACAATCGAATATATCAATTATGTTTACCTTTACAAGTTTTCAAGTGATGGCGGAACGATATTGTGGAAGTGAGTGCTTGGCTTGCCACATTCTCAAGAATCTAAAGAGTTTGAAGCATTAGAAAAATTAATAGAAAGTAATTAATTCTAAAGGTTTGAAACACTTACGTATTTATTGTTCCTTGAAAACTTTCTTCGATCGTACTCCTCAACGAGTTTAAGACATAAATGGTGTTTGCCCGCAGATGGATAACGAAGACGGGAGGTTCGAGATCGAAGACGGGAGCCAAGTTTATGGAGGTCCGAGATCGAAGACGGGAGCTCGGAGACGAAGAACCGGTCATCGACACCTAAGTTTATTTCTCTTTCTTTCAATTTGTAACAACGTTCTAAGACGTTTCCTACTTATTTAGTTTGTTTTCATGGTGATTTTGAGTAGTTAAACATTGTAGTTGGATTTGATTTACTTGTTGTGACTTTATTGCTATGTTTTGAAGCATGTTTTGTCCTTATTTTTGGCAATTCATTCTTTACTTCTTAATTTGTTGATTCAAGTGGACTAGAGAGATAAAGCTTGAATTAGAGCAAAATTGTCAAAACCCTTAGTAGTCTAGCACGAGAGTGACCTAGAATTCTTAGGGAAACACTTAAAGAAGTTACTTAATGCCATGCATGTTGTAGGTTCGTATGGAGACTATGAATTCTATTGCATGTGTGAGGCTCACTAAGAACCGAGAGGTTTTCTTGAGTAATTTACTTGTTGTTTATAAATTCATCTCATGAGGTCAATGCATGTGTAGTTAGGTTATTAACTTGTAAAATCACTTCCTTTAATTCTATCAATTCGTGTCTCCACATGTTTGTTTGTTTGGTTGTCTTATTCGTCATACACCTATCCATGTTTTGTTGCTTTAGCTAAATTTGAGAATTAGTATCTTAATACTTAATTAATCTAGAAACTCATTCCCGAGGACGATACTTGGACTCATAAATCACTATACTAAAACTTGACCCGTACACTTGCGGTATTGCAATATCATAAATATCATGCAACAGTTTACTAGAAACCTCGTTTTTATTTCTTGTCTTCTTGAACATTCAATTTCTGTAAATTTTTCTAGTAATAAAGCGTTTATTTCTAGAAATGGAAATTTCTTGTGTTCTGCTTCACTTAAGTCAAATTTGTATGTTTTAAAGCATAATTCAGTCAAAAGTGTTTTGAACACTGAGTTATTTAAAATTGCAGAAACACGGACTAAAAGAGTTAAAGTTTCTCCAAAAGAAAATGCCCATCTCTGGCATCTATGGTTGGCCACATTAATCTCAATAGGATTGAGAGACTAGTGAAGAGTGGACTTCTAAGTCAACTAGAAGAAAACTCTTTACCGGTGTGTGAGTCATGCCTCGAAGGCAAAATGACCAAACGTCCTTTTAGTGGAAAAGGATATAGAGCCAAAGAGCCCCTTGAGCCTATACATTCTGACCTCTGTGGTCCGATGAGTGTTAAAGTACGAGGTGGTTACGAATATTTTGTATCTTTCATAGATGATTATTCGAGGTATGGGTATATTTACCTAATGCATAAGAAGTCTGAAACTCTTGAAAAGTTCAAGGAGTACAAGACTGAGGTTGAGAACCTGTTAGGTTAAACCATAAAAACACTTTGATCGGATCGAGGTGGAGAGTATATGGACACAACATTCCATGACAATATGATAGAACACGGAATTACGTCCCAACTCTCAACACCTGGTATGCCACAGCAGAATGGTGAATCGGAGAGGAGAAACAGAACCCTGTTGGACATGGTTCGGTCGATGATGAGCTATGCTCGTCTCCCTGATTCTTTTATGGGTTACGAAGTGGAGACTACGGTTTATATTTTGAACAATGTTCCGTCGAAGAGTGTTTGTGAAACACCTTTCGAACTCTGGAATTATCGTAAAGGTAGTTTACACCATTTCAGAATTTGGGGATGTCCGACGCACATGTTGGTGTCAAACACAAAGAAATTGGAACCCCATTCAAAATTGTGTCTATTCGTAGGTTACCCAAAAGAGACCAGAGGTGGTCTATTTTTCGATCCTAAGGAAAATAGGGTGCTTGTGTCGACAAACGCCACTTTCCTTGAACACCTTCTATATCTATGGGTTTTTAGATCTTCCTTGGTGGGAAGGATTCCAACAATTGGATCACTCGGGATCGAAACGAGGCTATTAGGAGCTAAAAATAACATCAATTGGAAGAGAAAGGATCAATCCAAGCATGATGACCCGAGGTGATGGCATTGCAACGCCATGCTTGCTGTTTGGAAGCGTTGAAGACCACTACCGATAGCGTTGCAACGCTATCTCGATAGAAAAGCACGCGTGAGAAGTTGCGATAGGGCGCTGTAACGCCGCTTTGCAGTCGCGCAACGCCGATCGATCGATAAGGGGAGCGCGCGTTAGGGTACAACGTTGCAACGCTGCCCTCAGCGTTGCAACGCCGTCGATTATTTCCTTAATTGCCAGCCGCCTAGGGTATAGCGTTGCAACGTTGTGCCAATCATGCCTATAAATACAACATTATGCAATTATGTAAAGGGGAGCCCAATTTGGTAAATTTTTGCCCTATTTTCGAAATACACTTTGTAAGAAGAGAGAAAATGGCGTTTTTGGGAGCAAAAGCATCCGTGGAGGTTCGAGATCGAAGACGGGAGCTCGAAGACGAAGGACCGGCATCGACACCTAAGTTTAATTTCCTTTTCTTTCAATTTGTAATAGCGTTCTAAGACGTTTTCTACTTGTTTAGTTTGATTTTCATGTGATTTAGAGTAGCTAAACATTGTAGTTAGGATTTGATTTACTTGTTATGACTTTCTTGTTATGTATTGAAGCATGTTTTGTCCTTATTTTTGACAATTCGTTCTTTACTTTTTAATTTGTTGGTTTAAGTGGACTCGAGAGATAAAGCTTGAATTAGAGCAAAATTGTCAAGACCCTTAGAAATCTGGCATGAGAATGACTTAGAAATCTTAGGGAAACACATAAAGAAGTTGCTTAATGCCATGCATGTCGTAGGTTCATATGGAGACTATGGAGTTTATTGCATGTGTGAGGCTCACTAAGAATCGAGAGATTTTCTTGAGTATTTTACTTCCTGCTTATAAATTCATCTCATTGGTTCATTGCATGTGTTAATTGAGTCATTAACTTGTATAATCACTTCTCTCAAATCTATCAATTCGTGTCTCCACATGTTTGTTTGTTTGCTTGTCTTTACTCTCAATCAACTATCCATGTTATGTTTCTTTAGCTAAAATTGAGAATTAGTATCTTAGTAATTAATTAATCTAGAAACCCATTCCCGAGGACGATACTTAGACTCATAAATCACTATACTAAAACTTGACTCGTACACTGCGGTATTGCATATCCAAAATTATACGCAACAAGGACACGTTCCCATATATTTATTATTAAAATAATAATAATAATTAAATCAAATTTAATTATTAATTTAAATCAAATTTAAATAAACAAAATTAAATATCATATATTTAATTTGGATTAAATCACATTTAACCAATTATCTCTCTATCCTATAGTTTTAATGCACATCTAATGCACATTAAAATTAACCTATAGTCTTCAAATATGAATCACATTCACATTTGAATTTAATATTTGAACTCTTTCAAATATTTAATTCTCTCATTTAATTTAATATGAATCATATTCACATTAAATTTATAATATATAGTTCCAAAACTATATATTATATCGTATTAATATACATTAAGTTTATTCCCTTATGAATTTGAACATTTCAAATTCAAACGATCTAAGAACCCTTTACGAGCTAGAAGGTGGACCTAATGGACCTACAGATCAGAAGCTCCAACGTTTCGAGATTGCTCGGGTAATCTCATTAACCTCCCAATCAACATTTGTTAACTGCGGGAACACTCCACTAAAGTCTCGCAACTGCACTCTTCTCACTGCAGATATATTTATGTGTCCACGGATATTGACCAATAACGGCAAGTCAATCCTTCACGAATGTTCGTAGCACCAGCTGGGTGATTGCACACAAAATGTGTTATCTTTAGGCTTAATTATTGCTAGTTTTATGATGATTTTAGAGCTTTTACGTGTTTAATTCATTCAATTTCAGGTTAAGAGCGTAAACAGAACATTTGGAGATATTTTATATCACTCGGGATAGAAACGAGGCTATTTAGAGCTCAAAATAACATCAATTGGAAGTAAAAGGATCAATCCAAGCATCGCCGAACGTGCAGCCATGGAGCATAGAAGAGCACTGCAGATAGCGTTGCAACGCTACCTTGCAGCGTCGCAACGCTATCTCAATCTGAAGCCATGCACGAGTACCTTACAACGGGCGTTGCAACGCTGCCGCGCAGCGTCGCAACGCCATTTCGACAAGGAGCGCGCGCGTTAGGGTAGTGGCGTTGCAACACTACCCTCAGCGTTGCAACGCCATCGATTATTTCCTTAATTGCCAGCCGCCTAGGGTACAGCGTTGTAACGTTGTCCCTAGCGTTGCAACACTGTGCTGATTATGCCTATAAATACAACATTATGCAATTGTGTAAAGGAAGCCGAAATTGATAGTTTTTACCCCTATTTTCGAAATACACTTTGTAAGAAGAAAGAAAATAGCGTTTTTGGGAGCCAAAGCATTCGTGGAGGTTCGAGATCGAAGACGGGAGCTCGGAGACGAAGGACCGACGTCGACACATAAGTTTAATTTCCCTTTCTTTCAATTTGCAATAGCGTTCTAAGACGTTTTCTACTTGTTTAGTTTGATTTTCATGTGATTTAGAGTAGCTAAACATTGTAGCTAGGATTTGATTTACTTGTTATGACTTTCTTGCTATGTAATGAAGCATGTTTTGTTTTTATTTTTGGCAATTCGTTCTTCACTTTTTAAATTGTTGATTTAAGTGGACTCGAGAGATAAAGCTTGAATTAGAGCAAAATTGTCAAGACCCTTAGAAATCTGGCATGAGAATGACTTAGAAATCTTAGGGAAATACATAACGAAGTTGCTTAATGTCATGCATGTCGTAGGTTCATATGAAGACTATGAAGTTTATTGCATGTGTGAGGCTCACTAAGAATCGAGATATTTTCTTGAGTATTTTACTTCTTGTTTATAATTTCATCTTATTGGTTCAATGCATGTCTTAGTTAGGTCTTTAACTTGTAAAATCACTTCCCACATTCTATCAATTCGTGTCTCCACATGTTTGTTTGTTTGTTTGTATTTACTTTCAACCAACTATCCATGTTATGTTTCTTTAGCTAAAATTGAGAATTAGTATCTTTGTAATTAATTAATCTGGAAACCCATTCTCGAGGACGATACTTGGACTCATAAATCACTATACTAAAACTTGACTCGTACACTACGGTATTGCATATCCAAAATTATACGCAACAAGTTTTTTGCGCCGTTGCCGGGGAATGACGATTATTTAGATTAATTAATATTATGAGAAAAATTAAAATTTTAGACTAAAGCTTGTTTGTTTGTCTTTCCTTATTTGTTTTTGTGTGTTTGTTTGTTTCTTTATTTGTGTTATTTGAGTTTTGTGTGTTTTTGAGTCTTTGTCCCCTGTTTTGGTTGTGTGGATATTGTGTAAAAGTCCTGTTCTGAGTTATTAACTTTTTCAAGTATGACTTTGCATGATTTTGAGTTTCCAACATACTATTGTCCTTCTCAGGATCCTAGATATACGCATCATGATTTCTCTGAATATCATGTGTATAATTTTTACCATTCTGTACCTGACATTTATGACAATTCACATGAGGGTAGTTATTTAGGCACTTGGAACCATAGTTTTTCATACCTTAACCAACCCCTAGGAAATTTTCTCTTATGGACCAATTGGCAGAATATACCTTAGAATTGAAATTTAAAAATTTGGTTCATAGTGAATTAGAGAGGTTGGATAGGTTAGAAACTGAGGTGGTAGGACTTTGGGAAATAGTACAAGATAGAGCTCAATACCTTAACCAGTTAGTAGTTTCCCTTAAGGCCTTACATAAACAATTTCTTATCCTTACCACTCAGGATGTGCCACCTAGGAGGATTTGTTTAGATGATAATGAGGATAATTTGGGAGAGACTGAGGCACACCATGATCAGGTTAGTGAGAAGAACACTAGTGATACACTTAGTTCCATAGGGAGATCCAGGTGATAAAGTTAGAGGCTAAGAAGTCTTCTTTCCTTTTATCCCCAGAAATTTCCTTCATTTTTTATAACCATTTGTCTTGTACTCACAAGTCTTGCTTTAATTTCAGTTCTTTTATTTCACCAAACGAAAATACCAAAAATAATTCCATCTCTGGTGCCCATGAAAAGCAGGATAGCCTTTTAGACTTAGAAGGCTATATCAATTCGAGCAAGAAGGGCTCGAAAAAATATGAGCAATTTTATGTGCCCTGATAAGTCGCCGTCTAGCTAAAGACGTTAAAGAAAGCGCTTCTTGGGAGGCAACCCAAGTTTTATGTTTCATGTCTTTATTTTTTGTCTTATTTTCCAGTTGTTTGTGTTTGTTGTCTAATTGCTTTCTTTTTGTTCCTCCAGGTGTATGCCCAAGAGGAGAGTTGCAGACTTGCACCCTTTTGATCCTGAGATCGAGAGGACCTGTAGGAGACTCCTAAGGGAATGAAAAGCAGAAACTCATACTATGGCTGATCAGGAGCTCATCAATAACCCTAAACCCATCAAGGAGGATTTCCAACCTATGTTTAATTCTGAGCAGGCTGGAATATTCCATGCCCCTATAAATGCTAACAATTTTGAACTTAAGACAGGACTGATACAGATGGTTAGGGAAGGTCCTTTTAGAGGATTAGCCACAGAAGATCCTAACTCACACTTACATAATTTCTTAGAAATCTGTGGCACATTTAAAATGAACGGTATTTCTGCTGATAATATTCGCTTATGTCTCTTCCCTTTCTCTTTGTAGGGTAGGGCTAAAGAATGACTAGGGTTCCTTCCCTCAGGGAGTATCACTTAAGTGCTGTCTCCAGGGCTTGAACAACAGGGCCCCACTCTCTCATTGGCCTGAGAGGGTTGTTGTTTATGGTTGGACCATTTAACGTAGTTGTTCATTAGAGGAGCAGTGGGACTTAAGGAGCAAGAGGTAGACACAGGGGTAAAACGATAATTTGACCCAGCTGTGACTACGAACAACCTGTGAAGGATCGACTCATGGGTATTGGTTATATCAATGGACACAACTTGTCCTACAGTGATGAGAGTGCAGCTACAGACTTTAGTGGAGTGTTACCGTAGCTAATGAATGTTGAATAATCGGGTCAAAGAGTTTGACAGGTTAGTCTCGGATCATTGGAGCTCGTCACGTGTAGGTCCATTAGGTCCCTCGGTTGGCTCAAATTAGACAAATTGAGGGTTTACAGTTTGGTGTGAATTTGAAGGGTTCAAATTCATTATTTGGGTATTTATGTCGTTTATATGAGATATAAATGACATAATATAAAGTTTGATGTGAATTAGATTCATAATAAACTATAGTATAGCCTAATTGATTAATTAGTGCTATTTGGAGAAATTGAATTGAGAGAAATTAAATTGAATGTGATTCAATTTATAATTCCACATTTATGCAAATGAGATTTGTATAATAAGGTATGAGATACCTTATATTATATAATATGCAAATGTGATTTGTATATTATATGGTTGTGGTAAAATTGTGATTTGGTGGAGGTTTTAACTTCATCACACAATAATATTTAAAGGCTTTGCAAGAAGTCTTTGGGATGTCATTTGCCATTTTTTGGATTTTGATCCAAAAAGAGCAAGTGACTTTCTCTCATTCTCTCTCAATTCTCTCTAAAACTTCTCCTCACCCAAAACCAAAGGGAGTCCTACCTACTCTCCCTCAACCTCCCGAGAACAACCGAGAAGACCCTTTGGAGGTGTCTCCCTGTTTGGATCGTGGTTCGTGTTCGAGGAGATCGTTGGATCGAGAGAGATCGTGACCGGAGGAGAAAAGCGTTGAAGAAGAGTTCTTCAACAAGTAAGTATCTTATAGTTCCTTACTGTTTTCTTCTCCTATTTTGCATGTTTAGCCTAGGATCTATGAGATAGATTCAATTTTAAAACACGTTTTACACAACGGATCAACGACGTTTCACAACGTCTTCCGCTAAGGCAATTCAAAATTCCTTTACTCTCCACCTATGAAAGCTGCAAAGTTAAGGACGGAGATAGAAACATTCAGACAGCAGGAGGGAGAGCAGTTATTTGAGGCATGGGAAAAGTACAAGGACATGCTCAGGAGGTGCCCACAGCATGGCTATCCAGATTGGCTTCAGGTACAACTGTTTTATAATGGACTGGAAGGTAAGACCAGGATCATTCTGGATGCCACTGCTGAATGGGCTTTTATGGCAAAGACTGTGCCAGAAGCACGTGCCCTCCTCGAGGAAGTGTCAACTGTCAGCTACCAGTGGCCTACAGACAATGACAGAGCTAAGCAAGTAGCTGGACTATATCAACTGGATGAGGTAACTTCTCTTCGCTCTCATATGGCATCTCTCACTCATGCTCTGAATAATTTTGCAGGATCACCACAAAAAGGGATACCCTCTCAATGCTCCCAGACCAATATAGAATCCACTATAGAGCAATTGCACTACCTGAACAATAGAAGCAACCACTATGGAGGAAATCAGACTCAGAATAACCTACCAACACATTACAATCCAGGTTTGAGGTATCATGAGAATTTCTCTTATGCTAACAACAAAAATGTGTTGAATCCTCCTACAGGGCATGCTTCTACATCAGAAAGGAAATCATCTCTGGAAGACACATTGCACTCCTTCATAGCTGAATCCAGAAGTCGGTCCAACCAGCTGGAGAATGCAGTCATCAATCTATCTGGTATTGTCACTAGTCATGGAGCTGCAATAAAGAATATAGAGACCCAGATTAGCCAAATGAACACATCACTCCAGGAACTGCAAGCAAGGAAAGAAACACCTTGAGGGAGTACAGTCTAGCTAAAGACGTTAAACAAACCGCTTCTTGGTTGGCAACCCAAGCTTTACTTACTTTTGCTTTTCTGTCTTTAGCTTGCTTTAGTTTGTTTTTAGTTGTTCTTCAATTCTTAGTTTCCTTACTAGTTTGTTGTTTTGCTTTATAGGTTGTGGAGATGCCTTTCTTCGTTGAAATCAGTGCTCGCATTCTAAGGAACTCCAACACACATGCTTTGACTATCCAAGGAACTCAGAATGATCTTCATAACTCAGGACAGTATTATTCACTCTTACCCTTATACTTAATTTGTGCCTATTTCTGCAAACATTGAGGACAATGTTTAGTTTAAGTTTAGGGGTGGGATGTTGTGTATTTGTTGTGGTATCACTGAGTATGTGTTTGAATTGTTGATTGATCTTTTGCATAAGTATGATCATGATAGCCTAGGATGAGATTTAATTGGAAATTCTTGTGATTCTGCTGAGACCTGAGAGCATGACATGAATTGAGTTAATTTAAAAATTTTCTTGAGTTTTTCCTGCACTATTATGCACATAGCATGTGTTCCTGTAGTTTTGAAATGCTTAGAACAAAGTTATTAGGCTTAGAAGTTTGATGTCACCTCGATAGGTCTGAGAACTGATTTGAGAGTTAAATTGCAGGATAGGGTGAATGACAAATATGAAGTGCATGATCTGTGTATAATGTGCATTATGTGAAAGAGTTTTTGTTTTTTGTTGTTTGTTTGTTTAAAAAAAATCGTGAGGGCAAAAAGAGCTACCTTCACTGTGATTAGTTAGGCCAGTCATTGAGCGAGTGCTCTGGGTAAGGGTCCCCTGCAGTGGATGTGTGAAAGCTAGTGTCCTTACACAAAAAAAAAAGAAGAAAATAGAAAAATTGATAAAAAAAAAAAGTGATTAAGTACTGAGTAGAGTTATTTAATTCTTGAATGTGGGGAGACTCAAAGATTAGTAATTATGACCAGAGGAGGAAGTTGAATGGAGAGCCTAATAAAGTTGATTCGGGCTTAGTAAAAATGAAGGGAACATAGGCTAATCACACACACACGTAGGAACACTTAGGAAAAGTTTTAGATAGTTTGTTGAAGTGTTATGTTTGAGTGTTTCCTGTGATTACCAGATTTTCTCTTAAATATTTGAGGTTTGAATCAAATGTATGTTTAAGAACAATCTAATGTTTAATTCTGTTTTTGCTCGGGACTAGCAAAAGTTTAAGTTTTGGAGTGTTTGATAGCACACAAAATGTGCTATCCTTAGGCTTAATTATTGCTAGTTTTATGATGATTTCAGAGCTTTTACGTGTTTAATTCATTCAATTTCAGGTTAAGAGCGTAAACAAAACATTTAGAGATATTTTAATTCACTCGGAATCGAAACGAGGCTATTTAGAGCTCAAAATAACATCAATTGGAAGTAAAAGGATCAATCCAAGCATGATGGCCCGAGGTGATGGCGTTGCAACGCCATGTAGAGCGTTGCAACGCCGAACGTGCAGCCATGGAGCATAGAAGAGCACTGCAGATAGCGTTGCAACGCTACCTTGCAGCGTCACAACGCTATCTCGACCAAGTCATGCACGAGTACCGCACAATTGAGCGCGTAACGCGGCGTCGCCGCGTGTCACGGCCGCACCTTTGAAAGGGTCTCGACGGCCGCGGCGGCACTTGCTCTCGCCACGAGCAAGTAAGCCAACTCAAATTCGGATCGCGCCGCACAACGGGCCTATGTCGCAACCTCCACCCCGTTCTTGAGAAAAGGTTTTAGAAAACGGGTCGGAGAGAATTTGTGAAAACAATTTGGAAAACGTTTGTGAGAGTTTAGAAAGTTAGTTATACACGGTGACAAGTAATAATAAGAAAGAAAGCCACACTTATCTAGCATATAACTCTTGGTAGGAGAATTGATGAATGTTCGCATCCCCCATAGTACATTCTAGGAATTTTGGCTATGACACCCTTGCACGTCATTTTGGCGAGGAGTCATACGCCCACGAAAATACATGGAAATGAAATAACAATGCTAAAGCAAAAGCATACATGAAAACATAATGAAAAAGGATGGGACGGCCATGCGCATGGGCAACACGCCTTGGACAAGCATGACCGTGACATTCTCCCCACTTAATTGGTTGACGCCCTCGTCAACCGACACTCTTCGAAGCAGGATGGTCCCGGTGGCGATCTTCAAGTCTTCAACTTCGGTCCCAGCGGACTTCGCGCTCCCACGGCTTCCTTCCACATCTGCGCAAGAACCTGCTGCACCTTCTCATATGGGGCGATCATCGACTCCGTCCCTTCAGCTAGGACCTCAAGAGTTCTTGATTTGATTGGCGGGCTTGTCACGTCGCCGCCTTCGCACCACGTCGTGATTGCGTCTTCTTCCAAGCCCTGTGGTAGTCCGATTTGGCACTTCACGGGCCGCTTTTGGCTTCAATTCTTGGAGGGGCTGTCTCGACCGTGTCCTCGACTTCGCCGCGGCGCTCTTTGTGTGCACTCTGCACTTGAACTCTTCTTTCATCCCCTCTTCTCGGGGAGGTGTAGTTTCGACCCGCTTCTCTCGTCGCGATGGTGCATTGCTATCGTGGCATCTCGCCACAAAGCATTCACTTGGGCCCGCTCACCACCAAGCAAGGCCGATAACACACGCGCGCCGAGGGCGCTTCAACCGCGTGCACTACGGCGGATTTCCTCTCCCGTGATTACTAGACAACTCGCTAGGGGCACGAGTATGACTTTAGCTTTGAAGAAGGAACTCCATTCCCAACACAACATCGAAGTCGTCCATCCCGACGACGACAAGGTCTACGCGACCACCCGGTCCCCATCTTGATCGAGACGCCTTCGCAATTCCGAAATAGTGAGGCCGCCGAATTCACAGCTTTCATCCTTCCCGGATCTCGGCTCCGGGACAAGTTCAATCGCCTCGCCTCTGCTCTCGAGATGAAGTTATGGGTGGCTCCGAATCAACCATAGTACTTTGGTTGTTTTGTTGTTGACATGTGCGTCAACGCACATGAGGCCCTTACCTGGATGGGCCCTTTGTCTCTCCCCACTCTTCCGAAGGGTGGCCGACAGAATCTTATGGCGCCAATGCGTGATTCTCTAGGTCTTCGTCTTGTACGGACTCAATTTCCGTATCGTCGACTTCCTTTCCTTTTCTTTGCCTCAGAGGGCGGCAGAAGGGCCTTGAGGCTATTTTATTTTGGGCGATCACCACTCGGTGAGGCAAAGAACGCACTCGTTGTTTGTTGCTTTTCGTTATCGGTGAGGCGTCCATTCCTTATGGGAGTTCAAAGAACGCACACTAGTAGTTGTTGTTTTTGTTATGTGGTCTCTGCCTAATTTCCATTCCTCGGTGGGGATTTCCCCTGTCCTTCTTCGAACTTCTAGGCCTATCTCCTCCCCACTCTTGGGAGAGCTAGGCCGATGAGATCGATCTTCTCCCCGTGGGAGGTTTTGCTCTGGCCCCGCTTCCTCGGAACTGTGCATTATCATCACCACCACTCAGGTCAAACAGCTGTTCACTGGTGTTGCATATGCTGGCCGGCAGTGTTGTACTTTCATTGCTCGATAAACTTAGCCCCGCCCATGGTTGTAGCCCTTCGACAAAGGAGAAGATCTTGTCCTTCTCGCTCATATCTCGGATGTCCAACATCAACCCGACAAAGAAATGTTTGACATATTCGCGGATGGTACCTTTATGTCTCAACTCTCGAAGCTTGCGCCTTGCAATTATCTCGACATTCTCAGGGAAGAATTGCGAGCGCAATTCTTGTTTCAACGTCTCCCATGTGTTAATGGTACATCTGCCTTCTTGGATGTCCATATAACGGGTCCTCCACCATAGTTTGGCATCGTCTTCCAGATGCATTGTTGCTAAGGTGACTCTTTCTTCAGTGATCCACCCAGATCTCGTTCTTCGAAAGTATTGCTCCATATCGAAGATGAAGTTTTCCAACACTTTGGCATCCCGAACCCCGGGAATGGTTTTGGCCTGGATCTTCTTCTTCCCCGACTTGGTCGCGCCCCCAGGTGAGGCTTGACTTCCCATCGCAATCATGGTGAGATTTAGCTTTGCGGCCATCTCGCCTATCTCGCCCCTACAGATCTTAAGGGCATCTCTCACATCAACAGAAAAGTCAGAAAACATCTGACCCAACTCTTTATGGAACCGCCCGGACCATCGACACGTTCCTCAATTTGGGCGACGCCGCCGACGCGAGCTAGCACCACGCCGAAGCTTTCACATCGGTTTACCACTCGTCCTCGAGGGTCTCAACTCTCTCCATCAATTCATAGACGGGCATTCCCTCGATCGCGCCCAAAGAATCGCATCAATCGCGTCGGCCTTGGCGCGATCTCTTCCAATCGAGATCCCAAGGACCGAATATTATCGGGGACTTCCGTCAAGAGAAGCAATTGCTCCTCGATCTCGCCAACCGCTTCTTTGTCCGGACTTGTTTAATTTGTTTGCAGCATGATTATCGTGTCTTGCCTTCCCGAAAGCCAACTAGGCTCGATACCAAGTATCACGGCCGCACCTTTGAAAGGGTCTCGACACGATCGCAGTGCGGCACTTGCTCTCGCCACGAGCAAGTAAGCCAACTCAAATTCGGACGCCGCGCTGGCGGGCCTATGTCGCAACCTCCACCCCGCTTTGAGAAAAGGTTTTAGAAAACGGTGGAGAGAGAATTTGTGAAAACAATTTGGAAAACGTTTGTGAGAGTTTAGAAAGTTAGTTATACGGTGACAAGCAATAATAAGAAAGCCACACTTATCTAGCATATAACTCTTGGTAGGGAGAATTGATGAATGTTCGCATCCCCATAGTACATTCTAGGAATTTTGGCTATGACACCACTTGCACGTCATTTTGGCGAGAGTCATACGCCTACTAAAAATACACATGGAAATGAAATAACAATGCTAAAGCAAAAGCATACATGAAAACATAATGAAAAAGGATGGGGACGGCCATGCGCCATGGGCAACACGCCTTGGACAAGCATGACCGTGACACCGCCGCAACGCCATTTCGACAAGGAGGAGCGCGCGTTAGGGTACTTGTTTAGTGCAACGTAACGCCATCGATTATTTCTTAATTGTTGTGATTTAGTAACGTAGCGCTGCAACGCTGCGTCGATTATGCCTATAAATACATTATGCAATTGTTGCCGAAATTGATAGTTTTTAGTTATTTTCAAAATACTAAGAAGAGAGAAAAGAGCGTTTTTGGGAGCCATCGTGGAGGTTCGAGATCGAAGACGGAGCTCGGAGACAAAGGAACGCCAACACATGTTTCCCTTTCTTTCAATTTGTAATAGCGTTCTAAGCAACTTGTTTAGTTTGATTTTCATGTGATTTAGAGTAGCTAAACATTATAGTTATGATTTGATTTACTTGTTATGACTTTTTCTTTTGTAATGAACCATGTTTTGTCTTTATTTTTGGCAAAGTTTACTTTTTAAATTGAGATAAAAGTTGAATTAGAGATAAAGCTTGAATTAGAGCAAAATTGTCAAGACCCTTAGAAATCTTAGGGAAATACATAAAGAAGTTGCTTAATGTCATGCATGTCGTAGGTTCATATGGAGACTGAAGTTTATTGCATGTGTGAGGCTCACTAAGAATCGAGATATTTTCTTGAGTATTTTACTTCTTGTTTATAATTTCATTTCATTGGTTCAATGCATATGTTAGTTAGGTCTTTAACTTGTAAAATCACTTCCCACAATTCTATCAATTCGTGTCTCCACATGTTTGTTTGTTTGTTTGTATTTACTTTCAACCAACTATCCATGTTATGTTTCTTTAGCTAAAATTGAGAATTAGTATCTTAGTAATTAATTAATCTAGAAACCCATTCCCGAGGACGATACTTGGACTCATAAATCACTATACTAAAACTTGACCCGTACACTGCGGTATTGCATATCCAAAATTATACGCAACACTGGGTCAAATTTACCGTTTTCCCCTGGGTTACATCTTATGCCTTAAGTACCAATGCTCTTCTAATGAACAATTTGTTTGTGGTCCTACCAACAAACAGAGTCCCTCTCGGGCCAATGAGAGGGTCGGACCCTTTGTTCAAGTCCCGGAGACACCACTTAAGGGAACATTCCTCTATTTACCCTAATAGGCGGGAAGGAGTGAATTCCATCTTACCAAGTTAAGTTCCCAGTCGCTCACTCGGTCTTGTCCCCATACTAGTCAAAGGACAATCCATCGCGAACAGGAGTTCGTAACCTGCTCAGGATTGAGATCAAGTTGCCTAGGTCATCCTAGGGAAATAGAAACCTAACTAGTCAGCGGAGTTACAGCTAGATGTTACTATTTCGTGGTTCGGTCTTATGTAATCTCATTACATAGGATATCCCCACTCACATGTCATCTACACGAACACGTTAGGATCACAGTGTTTGTATCAAATACAAAGTGAGTCATATCTATAGTTTTACCAGAGTAAGGTATCCAAACCTTATCCCCTAACTATAGACCCTTTAGGTTGTATCTCAAACCGAAATCCTTTATATGTACACTACATTCAGTTAAAGATTCATATAACAACTTTGGATGTTTAGTTTATTGGATTTAGGGTTTAAATAAAGGCAAACTCGTAGATAACGAACAATAACTCTTTATTGAAATAATAACACTTTATTACATTAATTAGAACATAATTACAAACTACGAGTTTTAGGGCACAAACCCGAACATCCTCAAGTATCTTAGGAGAACGAGGAACTACAACTTGGTGTATGGCAGTGGGGATTTGATCCTCACAGGATACACAGATTCTGACTTTTAGACCGATAAGGATTCTAGGAAATCCACTTCGGGGTCAGCCTTCATTCTAAATGGAGAAGTTGTAGTATGACGAAGCATCAAGACGGGATGCATCGCTGATTTCACTATGGAAGCGGAGTACGTTGCTGCTTGTGAAGCTGCAAAGGAAGTTGTTTGGCTTAGGAAGTTCAAGACAAATTTGGAAGTTGTTCCAAATATGAACTTGTCGATCACACTGTTTTGTGACAACAGTGGTGCAATAGCCAACTCTAGAGAGCCTCGGAGCCATAAGAGAGGGAAACACATTGCGCGGAAGTATCACCTGATACGGGAGATTGTGCACCGTGGCGACGTGACAGTCACGCATATAGCGTCGGAGCACAACGTAGCTGATCCATTTACAAAGCCCCTCACAGCTAAGGTGTTTGAGGGTCACATAGAGAGTCTAGGTCTTCGAGTACTTCCTGACTAGGGCAAGTGGGAGATATGTAAACGGGTATTTAATGCTCTAGTTTATTGTATTACTTCATTGTAATTTATGTACATTTCAGAAATGTATTTGCTCCACTAGCTTAGTCCAAGTGGGAGTTTGTTTGGATGTTTGTCCTAATCTCATATAGTTTGTAAATTACTATTTGAAATCAATAAAGAGTTCTTTATTTCATCATTTTGTGTCTCGCATTTATTATAAACTTTGTCCAATAAACTAAGCTCCAGGGTCATTGAATACATGAGAGAACTAGAACTTGAACGGTGTGTAGTGGACACAGGGGGAGGATCATGTTCGAGTAAATGACCCGAATGGTCTACAGTATATGGATGGGGTTGGAGACCTAATCCTGGATACGCTGTGGATGCGACCCGTTTTGTATTGACTCGTTCATGTGGTTAACATGCGAGTGAGAGCATCATGTACAATGAGATTGTACAAGACCGGACCGTGAATTATTAGACCTACTGATGTAACACCGTTAACAGTATGGACTAATAACTTCGTAGATGACCATTAGTGACTCGACCGAATCACGAGCGTGTTACATGGACTCCGTGGTGCGAAGTCCGTCCTTTGACTAGTACGGGTGAGGGTGGTCACAGTTACTCGCCCAATATGTCTATCTTCTTAGGGACAGGACCAAGTAGGGAGCTGGGAACTTAACTATGCGAGATGGAATTCACTTGTTCCCGCCTTTAGGGAAACTAGAGGGGTTGTTCCCTTAAGTGTTGTCTCCAGGGCTTGGACAACGGGTGCCCACCCTCTCACTAGCACGAGAGGATTGTTGTGTATGGTTGGACCATTACAACGTTGTTGTTCATTAGAGGAGCAGTAGGGACTTAAGGAGCAAGTAGACACAGGGATAAAACGGTAATTTGACCCAACAGTGTCTACGAACAACCTGTGAAGGGTCGACTCATGGGCATTAGTTATATCAGTGGACACATAATATCTTACACTGACGGGAGTGCAGCTATGGGTTTTAGTGGAGTGTTACCATAGCTAATGAAGGTTGATTAACCGGGTCAAAGAGTTTGATTGGTTAATCTCGGATCATTAGAACTCGTCACTGTAGGTCCATAAGGTCCCTCGATTGGCTCAAACTGGACAAAAAGAAGGTTTACTATTTTGGTGTGAATTGAAGTGTTCAAATTCACTAAAGGGCATTTATGTCATTTACATGAGTTATGAATGATATAATATATAGTTTAATGTGAATGAGATTCATAATAAACTATAGGTTAGCCTAATTGATGAATTAAGGTTGACTTGGAGAAATTAAATTGAGAGAAATTAAATTGGATGTGATTCAATTTAAAAATCCACAATAATGCAAATGTGATTTGTAAAATGAGATATGAGATATCTTATAATATGTGGTTATGCAAATATGATTTGCATAACCTATGGTTGTGGTAAAAGGGTAAATAGGTGGAGATTTCAACTCCACCTATCTCCATTATTTAAACCCCTTTGCAAGAAGGGTTCTTGACTCATTTGCTCATTTTTGAAAATTTTACCAAAAGAAGCAAAGTGACTTTCTCTCCAAAAGCTCTCTCTCTCAATCTCTCCTCCCTACACCAAAAAGAAGATCTCATCATTCTCCTTCTTCCAAAAGAAGAACAACCGAGAAATCGAGTGGAGGGTGTTCGTTCGTTGGAATTGTTCGAGGAGTTCGAGATCGTTGAGGAAAGCACGAAGAGTTCGTGAACGAAAAGGAAGCCTTGAAGAACGTCTTCAACAAGTAAGTAACAAAGAACTTATTGTTTTTCCTTTCATTGTATGCATGTTTAGCCTATTCTAAGTGTTAGATAGTTTTAATGAATTTTAATTGCACAACTTCACCACGGTGATTCGATCGTCTTCCGCTCCGCTGGGAGTTTCATTCCCTTCATACACTTGCGTTATTGCAAATTTCACGCAACACATACAATCAAACACACCCCACAGGTAGAATTCTACTTACCGACTTCCTCAAATGCTCCTAAAGCAAGTTGATAAGGTTCCTAAGCAAAGTAAACATGGTTTAGAGGTCATAATCCATTTGTAATCCTTAAGCAAATCTGAACAAGTATTCAGGAGGAATGTACTTACTCAATACAACTTTAAACTTAGTTCGAACCATTTGAAACTAACTCAAATTCGATACGAGCTTGGTTCTTTGTTGGAAGATTGTTCAAACTAGTTTAAATTGATTAGAAACTACAAACAAAAGCCTCCAAGCTTAGCAACTAAACTAAGATCACCTTAAATGAGTTCGAAAGATTCTAAAGTGTGTCGAAACTTACCAAACTACACCTATCGAGCTCCAATGCTTGCTAGTTGGTATTCGACTTGGTTTGAAAACACCAAACTAACCTCAACTAGCTATAGATAAACTAATCTGAGGCTATTCGAGTCGTGGGTCGAAGCCAAAAGTGTTCAAAACTGCAATTAAGGATTATCCAAGCATTAGAAACTACATTACAACAACTTAAAATAAATTTGAAAGGGTGAAAAGACGTTGAATCATACCGAAAGAGGTCATAACCTCGTTGATTGGTATTTGACAGTATTCAAAATCATGAATCCGCCCCTTAAGATCAATGGGTAACTTGGTTGAGCACTAATGGAGTTGTAGCTCTCGATTCCAACGCGTTTTGAGGTTCGAACCCGATAGGATAGTGCTGGAAATCTCGTTTTTGGCAGTAAACGAATATGAAAGTGAGCTATTCGGAGTCTAAACAAGCTAAAAGCATAGATAAGTGATCTCTAGGGCATGGGTAAACTACAACTAGGGTCGAATATGTTGTGGGTCTTGAAATCGAAGTTGTTTAAGGTTCGAAAATAAATGGGTATTGTTGTGAATCCCGTTTTTTTGCAATAACCGGTCCCAAAAGTGAGTTGTTCAGCATCCAAACGAGTTAAAAATGAAACCAAGAGATGCTTAAGGCATGGGTAATCAAAATCTAAGATCGATTGACAATGGGTATGAGTCAAACCTTGACGAAACGGAAGAAACCCGTGTGGGTTAAGCTAAAGAGGTTCGTTTGCAGCTGCTGCAAGGCGCGTTCGAGCTTCACCGACGATGGTTTCGTACATAGGTTGTAGGCGAGAAGGTGAAACCATGGTAGAACGAAGAAGAAGAAGCATGGATGAGGGGTTATTTCGTGAAGGGGGAAGGGAGGAAGAAGGAGAAGAATAAAGGGGAAAAAATGGATTTTAGGGCTTTTGTCTAAATCATTTTCTCCTTTTAATTCCCTTTTTCTTTCATTACTTTTATCAATAAAAACACAAATACAACAAAGTGCCCAATAAATTAAAGAGGAAAAATTCTAATATCTCTTGATTTCCAAATTTGATCCTTTCTTTCCAAATTTTGAAACTCCAAATAAGGTACCAAAAATATTCGGGTTAAAATTCTATTCTAGGGAATTTGGGTTCCTTTTAGAACTTGAGAATAAAATCAAAGATTAAATCCTTAAATCTCGGAATTAAAGATTTACTTAAAAACCTTCTTTTCCAAATTATAGAGATTTAATTTCACCAAACTTCAGGAGCTAAATTTGAAATTCTAATTTTTCCAATAAGAATTCTAACGAACACACCGAATCTAAATACTCTAAATTACCTTAATTCAATAACGTGGGGCGTTACAGATAACCTCCCCAGTTCCAAGTCTGAGAGTTATCTCTCCTTCCTGCAGCTGCTGCCAGGAACTAATTCCCTGAAAAGAAGAACAAACACGGTTAGTGGCGCCTGAATTCAGTATCCAAGCAGAGTCATCACTCTCCACTAAACATGTTTCAATACATGACAAATCACATTTACCTTCTTTCTATTTGTCGACCAAGTACTTGAGGTAGTTCCTCTTCTAGTGCTCGTCAGTGTTGCAGTAGAAACGTTTTCCTTTGTCTGCAACTTCCTTGACCTTTTTTTCCTTTTGGGCGGCAGCATGGTCAACTTGTTTCTCCTAACCAACCTTTTTCATGTTTTTCTTCTTCTCTTTCAGGCCTGAAGAAGACATAGCTACAGGTTTAGTCCCTAAGCTCGAACCCTTATGAAAAGACCGGAGGAAACATTTACCTCACCTTCTTGTCCCTTGACTTTCATTAAGGATTGGTAGGTATGTAGCTCGTTGAGAAGGGTGGTGAGAGTGTAGCTCAACTTGTTCATAACAACATTGCTACAAAACTAAAGGAAACTCTTCGGAAGAGTCTCCAGAATGAAGTTGACCTGATTCGACCCATCAATAGTTACACCATTAATCTCCGATACATTGAAGTGGACCATATGAAGGGAATGAATTTCTCACAGCGGAAGCGTTGTGAAACGTTGTTGGTTCGCTGTAGTTCTAATTTTCTTCAAATTGAAAAATATCACATACATTTCTAGATTAAGCATACTTACATCAAGAAGAAAACAGTAAGTAAAGGATAAATACCTCTTGAAGAACACTTCTTCGATGTTTTCTTCTCCGATCCAACAATCTCCACGAACACGAACGAATCAAGCCGAACACTTCCACTTGATCTTCTCAGTTGTTCTCGAGAGGTAGAGAGAGAGTTGTGGGACTCCCTTGGATTTTGGATTGGAGAGAATTGTAGAGCATTGAGAGAGAGGCTAGAGAGAATTTGCTTTGCTCTTTGAATGGAATTCCAAAATTGAGAACAAATTGCATACCAAGTGCTTCTCCAAACACTTATTTATAATGGTGTGTGGTGGAGTTAAAATCTCCACCAATTCACCATTTTACCACAACCATATGATGTGATAAATATCATATAATATAAGGTATCTCAAATCTTATTATACAAATCACATTTGCATGATTGTGGAATTTAAAATTGAATCATATTCAATTTAATTTCTCTCAATTCAATTTCAACAAATTAGCCTTAATTAATTAATTAGGTTATACTATAGTTTATTATGAATCTCATTCACATTAAACTATATATTATGTCAACTATATCACATATAAATGACATAAATCTCACTGCTCCTCTAATGAACAATTTTGTTGCATGGTCCAACCATAAACAACGTCTCTCTCGGGTCAATGAGAGTGTGGGCGCCCGTTGTCCAAGCCCTGGAGACAACACTTAAGGGAACAAGCCTTCTAGTTTCCCTAGCTTGGAAACGAGTGAATTCCTTCTTGCGTAGTTAAGTTCCCAGCTCCCCACTGATGGAGATCCGATCTTCTTGAGCAGCGAAAACGTGATAGAAATCATAATTTTGCTAGTTTGTTTTGGTTGAAAATCAAATACCCATACATTGGTAAAAATACAGAATAAGCATACAAAAATCCTAATCTAATTAGGCATGGAGTAGACATGCAAACATGCTTCAGGAATAAAATAAACTAAAAGGGGATTAAAAATACCTTTGTAGTTTTCCTCAACAACAACTATTTGCTCCAAATCGTACAGCAACACAGGAACCTTCTCTGTTTTCTCCAAGCAAGACACTACCACCCAGTAAACCTCTTATTCTCTGGATTTCTACTTAGATCTAGGTTTGGTGGAAAACCTCCAACAATTTGGTAGACAGGGAAAATCAGAGAGAGAAGTTATTCAGAGAGCAATCCACAATTTCTTCCAAAACCTCGATCAAAACTCTAACTTCAGCCTTATACTCTCTGAATATAAGGCACAAGATGTTTCAAAAGGTGTTTCTCTAAATAAGGCACAAGATGGTTTTCTCTAACTTCAGTCTTATACTCTCCGAATATAAGGCACAAGATGTTCCATAATCCACAATCCACAAGTGTTTTAATGGTTTTCCGTAATGCATTCTCTACTTCAGCCTTATACTTTTTGAACTTTTCAAGAGCTTCAGACTTATGGTGCATTAGGTATAAATAAACATACCTCAAATAATCATCTATGAAAGAGATGAAATATTCATACCCTCCTCGAGCTTTAACATTCACCGGACCACAAAGATCCGAATGTATAAGTTCTAGGGGTTCTATGGCTCTGTAACCTTTTCCAGTAAAAGGTCGCTTAGTCATTTTACCTTCCAAGCATGATTCGCAAGAAGGTAAAGAATCATCTTCTAACTTATTTAGAAGTCCATTCTTAGAGAGTCTCTCAATCCGGTTGAGATTAATATGACCAA
Source organism: Trichosanthes cucumerina (assembly GCA_036507285.1). Taxonomy (NCBI): domain Eukaryota; kingdom Viridiplantae; phylum Streptophyta; class Magnoliopsida; order Cucurbitales; family Cucurbitaceae; genus Trichosanthes; species Trichosanthes cucumerina. Next base: position 30,446,297 of record CM071836.1, on the reverse strand, counting down.
GTCTAAGATGCCATAGATAAGTATTATTGTTTGGAGAATTTTTTTGCCTTTTACTTTGAGTATTAGCAGTTTTAAACATCTCATGATTCAAAATTGCTTTAGTTCTATTCGGTTTGAGTACATACAAGTCATTTTCTAATTTAGCAGAACAAACATTGACACCCTTTTTCAAAATGAACGCTTCATTTAAAGAAAAGGAAATACAATATCTAAGTTCTATTAAACAAGAGATAGAAATTAAGTTCCTCTTAATCTTAGGAACTACATACAAATTTTTTAAAAATAAAAATCTATCTCTAAAAAACAGCTTGGCATCTCCCACTGCACGAGCTGAGACGACGTCTCCCGTTCCGACCCTGAGCGTCATCTCACCCTCTTCGAGCTCCTTAAAGGAACTAGTTCCCTGAAATGAAGAGCAAACGTGATTAGTGGCTCCTGAATCAAGTATCCAAGTAAAATCATCATTTTCCACTAAGCAGGTTTCAAGAATAAGTAAATCTAATTTACCTTTCTTCTCTTTGAGCTCAACAAGGTATTTTGGGTAGTTTCGCTTCCAGTGCCCATCCATGTTGCAGTGGAAACACTTTCCTTTGTCTGCAACCTTGGCTTTTTCCTTGCCCTTATCAGCAGCAGGTGCCTTCCCTTTCCCTCCTATCTTCTTATTCCGAGTATTCTTAATCCCAGAAGAAGAACCACAGGGCTTGGTTCCAGAGGATGAACCCATCTGGATCCTTTTGGAATGGGCAAACTGATTTGCCTCTCCATCAACCTGTCCCTTATTATCCATAAGAGAGTCGTAAGTCTCATAGATTCATTTAGGAGGGAAGTCAGGTTATACTCCCTTTTTGTTCATCTCCGCATTGCTACGGAATGGTAGGAAACTCTTCAGAAGAGATTCCATGATGAAAAATACCTGACTTTGCTCGTCTAAGACCGCTCCGTTCATTTCGGGCACGTTGAAGTGAACTATAAGATCGAGAACATGTTCTCTCACTGAAGTTCCCTCCTTCATGCGCGCGTTATAAATGTACTTGAGGGATTCATGTTGAATTTGTTCAGACGGTTGTCCAGACAAATTTTGCAGATAACCTATGATCTCATGAGCTGATACCATACCCTCCAACTTCCTGGCCAAGACATCAGATATGCCAGCCAGGATATAGGTCTTGGCCTTTTCATTGGCCTTGGACCAGCGATCAAACGCATCCTTAACTGATTGAGGTGCGTTTTGAGCAGGGACCTGAGGACATTCCTCAGTCAGTACAAACCGTAAGTCGTCAACAACAAGAATCACATCCAGGTTGGACTTCCACGTAGTAAAGTTTTCACCAGTTAAACGTTCGCGTTTGAGTAAGGCTATATATGAGGACGACATGTTGAAAATTCAAAATAGTTCTAATTAATTATGCCTTTAACCCATTATAAACCAATCAAATTTAGCAAAAATATTAAAGAACCCTAGTATTTAAACTAAATCCAGTGTTTAAATTAAACCTTTAATTTTGCAACGATACTTCAAGGGTTTAGAACAAAAGCCTCCGTCGGGTGGTCAGTCATTCCTCCCCTGAATTGAGACTTTCTCAGCCAATTCCCACTAACAGAAAATCTCATGTCCCAATGGTCCTTAGCTACCGTTTATTTGGTCAAGGACTTGTTAACTAGCTTAACTCATCCTGTAAATGTGACCCTACCATTTTCAGATCCAATAGGTCCGAGCCAACAGACTACTATTAAGAAAGACAACTGTTAGCAAATTACTTAAGAGACCTTATCCATTTCTGGAGTTCGTGGTGTTCCGATCCCTATAGTCAGGCCCTCCGTAGGATTTGGCTGTTCCAGGACAACCTAGCAGGCGGACTATAGAAATCTCACGGTGCGACCTAATGGAGGAGACCGTAGGATACGTTGACACACGTCCTGCTCCCATTTACTATGGATACTTCCCTCATTCACCTTGGTATTGGACCATGCAAACACTTACCGTAGGGAGACGCCCTATTGACGTCACGTAGCCGAGCATGAAACTCACAGTGTGAACTCTTGAGGACGTGAGAGTAAACTCAATGCGAACATCTCATTTTCTCCCACTTGAGCTCCTAAGATTAGGGTATAGGTTTAACTTAGTCGGATTCTGGCTAAAAGAATCTATCTAAGTCTATGCCTATTATAACTGTTATAACTAGGTCTTTTAGTCTTATGTTTAGGTGAATAAACATTTTAATTACCTAGATATAAAATAGAACTAAGGTTAATTCAACTCAAGCTGGGTGGCCTCGGTAGGAGGTGTTAGTTAACCGTCGACCTTAAGTACCCTCAACCTGCAGATGAGAACTTCACCAAGAGAGTTCTCTTATAACCAAAGTTCTATTGTCCTACTATATTTTAAACTATTTAAAATACTATGTAAGACTAATTTCTAATCTTATTAGAAATTAAAACTTAGGTCTAAATTAATTTTAAACAATTTAAAACTAATTTTAATTTTAACCAAAGTTTCTATGTTTGCATGCAATTCTTTGTTATAGGTTATGGTTTCTAAAACCCCTTAATTTATAACTTTTATAAATTTAATAATTAACCTATGGCAAGGAACTATATTATAAACCCAATATTGGAATCATAAAAATTATTCAACTAATTGAATAACTAAAATTACTTAAATAAAATAACATTTATTTTAAACTAAGTAATTTCATGCTTCATACAATTTATTTTCCATATAATCTAATTATAACATTTATAATTAATTACCCATGAAAAATAAATTAATCATGCATTTAAACCATATTTATATAACATTTATACAAATAAAAAATGCATGAACATGCTTATTCGAAGGTGAGAAAAATTCTAAATGACATTTATAAAGAAAAATAGTTGTAAAACCAGAAAAATTCGGCCCCTAAAGTGCAAAAATAATAAAATTACACTAATTTTATTACAAAATCGGTCCAAAACTCCTTGAACCGGGCTCAAATCACTCGAACCGACCGAACATGCGCCATTGAACCTGGTCTGCTTTGCACCAGATCTTTGCGACGGCGTTACAGTAACGCTGAGAGAGCGTTAACGCCGCCACCCTAACGTGTCGGGTTAGCGTTGCAATAATGTCGTTGACCCACAGGATTCCTTATCGATAGGAAGGGCTGGCGTTGCGACGCCGTTCTTCAGCGTTGCAATGCTGTTGCTTTGGTAGCAATAGATTTCTTCGAACACAACAGCTTCAAACATCGATTTCTCCTTCGATACTCATCCGATTTGCACGAAACTTGTCCCGAACGACTCATAACTCAATTACAGACTCGATTACGCACATAATTGCCCCAAAATACAGGGGCCTTTACATATAATTTGATCAAATCAAAAGTAAACTATGGCCAAAATTTTCCTAAATAGTTTTACAACAAACCAAAAATGCAATTCCCACCTAACCAATGCAAATTTGTTTCAACCAAAGCAAAACAAGCATTGCTCTGATACCAATTGATGGAGATTTGATCTCCTTGAGCAGCGGAAACATGATAGAAATCGTAATTTTACTAGTTTGTTTTAGTTGAAAATCAAATACCCATACATTGGTAAAAATACAGAATATGCATACAAAAATCCTGATCTAATTAGGCATGGAGTAGACATGCAAACATGTTTTAGGAATAAAATAAACTAAAAGGGGATTAAAAATACCTTTGTAGTTTTCCTCAACAGCAACTCTTTGCTCCAAATCGTACAACAACATAGTAACCTTCTCTGTTTTCTCCAAGCAAGACACTACCACCCAGTAAACCTCTTATTCTCTGGATTTCTCCTTAGATCTAGGTTTGGTGGAAAACCTCCAACAATTTGGTAGACAGGAAAAATCAGAAAGAGAAATTATTCCGAGAGCAATTCACAATTGCTTCCAAAACCTCGATCAAAACTCTAACTTCTCTTCCTCGAGAGGTTATATAGAGGATTTCTTCCCCCCACTCCCTATCGATGGGGAGTTGGTGGGGAAGATGGGAACGTGTCCTCCTGGCACGTTCCCATTAATTAATTTAAATAAATAAATTAATATATAATCAATTAAATCAAATTTAATTAATTAATTAATTAATTAAATATCATATATTTAATTAATCATAAGATCAAATCACATTTAATCCTTTTATCCTCTAACCTATAGTTTGAATGCACATCTTATGCACATTAAATTTTAACTTATAGTTTTCAAATATGAATCACATTCACATTTGAATTTAATATTTGAACTTTTTCAAATATTTAATTCTCTCATATAATTTAATATGAATCATATTCACATTAAATTTATAATATATAGTTCCAAAACTATATATTATATCGTATCTATATACATTAAATTTAATCCCTTATGAATTTGAACATTTCAAATTCAAACGATAAAATAACCCTTTACGAGCTAGAAGGTGAACCTAATGGACCTACAGATCAGAAGCTCCAACGATACGAGATTACTCGGTTAATCTCATTAACCTCTTAATCAACATTCGTTAACTGCATGAACACTCTACTAAAGTCCCGCAGCTGCACTCTTCTCACTGTAAATATATTTCTATGTCCACGGATATTGACTAATAACAACAAGTCAATCCTTCATGAATGTTCGTAACACCAGCTGGGTCAAATTACCGTTTTATCTCTGAGTTACATCTTGTACCTTAAGTACCAGTGCTCCTCTAATGAACAATTTGTTTGTGGTCCTACCAACAAACATAAGTCCCTCTCGGGGCAATGAGAGGGTCGGGCCCTTTGTTCAAGTCCCGGAGACACCAATTAAGGGAACATTCATCTACTTACCCTAATAGGTGAGAAGGAGTGAATTCCATCTTGCTAAGTTAAGTTCCCAGCCGCTCACTCGGTCTTGTCCCCAAGAAGGTAGGCATATTGAGTCGGCGAATTTGGCCACTTTCACCCATAGTAGTCAAAGGACAATCTCGCATGAACAGAATTCGTAATCTCGCTCGAGATTGAGATCAAGTTGCCTAGGTCATCCTAGTGAAATAGAAACCTAACTAGTCAACGGAGTTACATCTAGTGGTTACTATTTCGAGGTCCGGTCTTATGTAATCTCATTACATAGGATATCCTCACTCACATGTCATCTACACGAACATGTTAGGATCACAGTGTTTGTATCATATACAAAGTGGGCCACACCCATAGTTTTACCAGGGCAAGGTACCCAAACCTTATCCCCTTACTATAGACCCTTTAGGTTGTATCTCGAACTGAGATCCTTTATACGTATACTACATTGATTAAAGATACATTTTACAGCCTTGGATGTTTAGTTTATTGGATTTAGGGTTAAAACAAACGCAATATCGTAAATAACGAACAATAACTCTTTATTGAAATAATAACACTTCATTACATTAATTAGAACATAATTACAAACTACGAGTTTTAGGGCACAAACCCCAACACCCACGTGGTCCTACCCCCAAGAAGATAGCCATATTAGGTGTACTCTGGCCATCCTTACCCGTACTAGTCAAAGGACAGACCCCCGCAGACAGGAGTCCGTAACACGCTCAGGATTAAGGACGAGTCACTAATGGTCATCTATGAAGTTATTAGTCCTATATTGTTAGCGGTGTGTTACATCGTGAGGTCTAATAATTCACACGGTCGATCTTGTGCAATCTCATTGCACAAGATGCCCCCACTCGCATGTCAACCACATGAACGAGCTGGATCATCTCGTTTGTATCTAATACAAAGTGAGCCGCATCCACAGTGTCACCAGGATGAGGTTTCCAACCCTATCCGTATACTGTAGACCGTTCGGGTCATTAACTCGAACGTGATCCTCTCGTGTGTCAACTACATACCATTCAAGTTTTAGTTCTCTTATATAATATGACCCTGGAGCTTAGTTTATTGGATTAAGTTTATAAAATACGAGATACAAAATTTGATAAATAAATAACTCTTATTCATTTAAATCAACTATATTACAAACTACACGAGATTAGGGCAAACACCCTAACACCATCATGTTGAGAACGTGTTCTCTGATAGATGATCTCTCTTTCATCCTGGCGTTGAAGGCGTGCTTGAGAGATTGTTCGGACCTGAAAGGACTGTTGTCCAAACATGTCATGCAACGATCCCATGATCTTCTTGGCAGTGACCATGCTCTCATGCTTCTTAGCCATGATCTCCTTGATCGTGGGTTTTGTTGACACAAGTCCCACTCTCACTTACTATAAGTATTCTCTCCATTCACCTTGATTTTGACCCATACAAATACCATCTGAAGGGGGGCGCTCCCATTTGCGCTACGAGGCCGAGTATGGATCTCACGGTGTAAACTTAATGGAGATTTATGGGTGGAAAATTTGATGTATTATATACACATATTTCCTCCCGCTCGTACTTTATAATTAAGGATCAACCTAGATAAATCCGACTATAATTTACCTAAGTCTACCAATATAACATTTATATTGAAATTACCTAAGTCTATTAGCCTTTTAATAAACCTAATGCCTATTTCCTCCCACTTGCCAACTCAATAAGTCTACCATTTTGAGGATAAAATCGGGAAGAAAGCTGAGAATATAATCCTGCAAGAAGGACTTCCTCCTACCCGCCTTAGGGATTAGTAGAGAGGGTGCTTTTTGCAAACCCTATAACTTAAGGGTGCTTTTTGCAAGTTGCTCTTTTTTTTTTTTTTTAAAAAAACTTGAAATCTTGAGTCTCGTTTGATTACCATTTGATTTTTGGTTTTTAGTTTTTAAAATTATGCTCTTTTTTTTTTACAATTTACCTCCATCTTTTCTATAATGGTTTCCATCTTTCTTGAGGTATCATTTAAGTTTCTGGCCAAATTTCAAAAACAAAAATAAATTTTTGAAAACTATTTTTTTTAGTTTCCATTACTTTGTTTGGTTTTTGAAAACATAAATACAAAGTAGATAAGAAAATATATAAACTAACCAGTAGAAATAGTATTTTTAGACTAAATATTTAAAAAAAATCAAAAACAAAAAACCAAATGGTTATCAAACGAGACCTTAATCTTATGTTTAAGCTGTTAAAATTTTTTGAAACAAATCTTTTTTTCTTCTTCTTTTTCGAAAATGAGCTATTTTAAATCATTTTTTACAATTATTTTTTATAAAACAAGTGCACTAAATATCAACAACATGTGAGGTGAGCATTCAAACCTTTGATCGATTGAATGAAGGTACATACTAGAGATGTCTATGGGGCGAGTGGGGCCAGAGATGACTTCTGTGTCTTCGTTTATGATCCCATCATTTTTGTCTTTGCAAAATTCTATATTTAATTTTGTGGGGATGGGGGCAGGGATTCCTTATGGAGATTCTGTAGATATCGAGTTCCTTTTGGAGAAATATTCTTCTTTATAATTTTTATTTTGATTAGATACAATATTTCTTTAAAGAAAATTTCTATTTGAAGTGTTAATCCCTAAGGAGAAATTTCTATTTAAAGAAATAATTTTCATTTTCTATTAAAAAATAATAATATTTCGTAAAAGTTTAGATTTAGAATTTATTATATACATATATATATTTTAAAAAATTACGGAACCGGGGTAGAGATAGAGATGAGAATGTATTCTTCAACTTCGTACTAATTTAGGAGAAATTTTTAAACATGAGTACGTATTATATACCGAATTGAGATATTAACAAAAATAAAAATGAATAACTAACAAAAAAGGAGACCTAAATCTATCAATTTAAATTTATGTTATCCTAAAAGTCAACCCTCATAAACATTATCATCAAATTCAACCGGCCAATTTTGTAATTTAGTCTTCATAATTTAACCTACGTTAAAATTTATTAGCAATTAAAAAAATGCAAATGACCTCTATGCCGCACGCGCTACACGAAGGGCGTTATATTATCACACGTGTCATGCATTTTTCCAGAAGTCAAGTTAAGAACCGTCCACGTGTCTGAGATTTCTCTCTCATCGACCAAATTACGCTCTCTCGTAGCCGCGCCCGGCATTAATGGCGAAGAAGGCTTCTCTCAGTCCCTCTCTCGCGCGGCATTAACGAAGAATAAGAAGGCTTCTTCTCTTTCTGCGATTTTCTTTTTGTTTTGTTTTTCTTTCATTTTTGAAGCTCTAATGGCGAGGGCTTTAGCGATCACCTCTGCGGTTGGGGGATTTCAATGGTGGAATGAAATTGATGAATCGGAGCAATGGCAGAAGGGGATTTACTACACCTTGTCCGCCTCTTATGGCCTCATCTCGCTCATTGCCTTAGTACTCCACTTTTCTCTTAATCTTTACTGTCCTTTTGTTTTGTATCTGATGAAATTTCATGAGTTATTTAAAGCGGTTTTTTGGTTGAGTTCATATCTTTATTTGGAATTAACATGGCTTCTTACCTAATGGATTAAATTAAATCCATCTTCCACATTGCAGTCTCATGTATCATCAAATTAACAGAATTAAGATATCTCTCTCATATTTGTTTAATTTTTGAGTTTTAAACTAAAATAGACTTGTGGGCGTGCTGGTGTGCTTATAATCATGTTTAGAAGAACTGATTTTTTAAGCTTAATTTTAAGATATTTTTTTGGGTTCCACACACACATGAGTTGGGATTTAATCCTTAGGTAATAAGAGTGATCAATTGATGTCAAAAATTGTTTTGTAATCTTAAAAATAAAATTCCATAGTATTGCCAGTGGAGAATGTTTTTGGAGCATTTATGAAGCCTAATATGGCTATCACACGTTGGTTAGGAAACAAGCCTGACACTAGTGTATTAGTAAGAGTCTCACAAACTCAATTAATTATTTATCAAATCAGTAGTCAAATTTGATGAATGCTGGTCACTAGCACAACCCTTGGGCACCTTGCAAAGGTTGCATTATAGTTGTACTTCGTATCTACACATTGTTGCAGGTGCAGACACGTTGGACAAAAGTTGTTGCTTTAGGATGGATGAGATGCTTTTCCACCCTCCATTTTGTTATTAGGGTTTTATTCTTTAGTGCTCTGCTTTTTCTGCCACCTTGCTACCTGCGGGATTTGTTGGATAGAAAGGAGAATTTTCAATATTGTTGAGAGGTCTTAGTAAGATGTTTAGTCTTGTGTTGATATAATTCTCCGGGCATCAGTATCAGAGGAATTTCGTAACCATTCTTTGGATATGGTTCTCTTCGATGGGAGAATTTCATAACCATTCTTTAGACATGGTTCTCTTTAATTCGGGTCCTTTCTTGTATGGCCAGTTAGTTTTTTGGTAGCTATTTTTGTTAAGGTATGTCTTTTCATTTTGCTCAATGAAAGTTGGTTTCTCAATTTTAAAAAAGTTACTTGAAATTCAATTACTTAGCTGTCTTGGGGGAAAATAACACAACCTTTGTTCTTTATAATTAATGCCTAATACTTAGAGTAATTGCTCAAGTTTCCAGGTTCAACTTATTCGGATTCAAATAAGAGTACCAGAATTCGAGTGGACAACACAAAAGGGGTTCCATTTGATGAATTTCGTTGTAAATGGATGTAAGATTGTATATTTGTTAATTTTCATTTAGTTTTAAGATTCTACATGATGAGTTAATGCTACCTTATTTTCATTTTGACAGTGAGGGCTATTCTCTTTGGGCTTTATAAGAGTGTCTTCCTCATTAGACCGAAGGTAGGTTTCTTATATTAATTTCCACTATGCCAGCTATGATTGTCTTGAACTCCAAATACCCTGTTCAAGCCATGGTTATCACTTTATGATTGAGTATGTCTAGGCCTCATTTTGATATTGTTTTTGGATTATGTAAGAGTTATATATAATCTAAACTAAAACTTTTGATTGATCTCATTTTAAGCACCTTCCCTTTGTTATTAGGTTACATGTTACTTCAGAACATTTCTAGAATATTTTAGGGCATGTTTGGTAGGTAATCCGAAAACAAAAATTGAAAACAAGGGATTCAATGAAAACAGAGTTGTATTTCATGTTTTCAGATATGTGTTTGGTAACAAATTTAGAAATTTGATTCCATTTTAAATAGTAATTTAAAGTTTGTTCTATAATATATTTATATATCATAAAATTAGTTGTAGTTGCAAAACTAAATATTAGGTTTAATATAAGACATTATTAGTTAATCTATCAATATATTTTTTTTATATAAATTTTATATAATTATTATTTTATAATATAATATAATATTTTATATTTTATAATATATTATATTATACCTATTTTAATTTAACAAAAGTAAATTAAGTTTATAAACATGAAATACTATATTTATTAAGATTTTTATCTTTGTTTAATATAATTCTGCATTTTAAAATTTCAAATTCAGAATCTGGATACAATGAAAACATAAAAATGTTGTTTTCAGAATTTCTACTATTTGAATCACAGAATCGGAAAACAGTTTTCGAAAATACGTCTACTTAACACGTATTCACTGAATTCAGTGAATCTGAAAACATAAAATAGAATCCGGATTGCCTACCAAATAGGCCCTAATTTATTCATCCAACAAAGCTTTCATCAACATACTATTATTACTTTAACTGAATTAAAGGGAGAAAAGAAAGAAAAGCTAATTACTGTTACTAATGCACACCTAGATTATTTATTAATTTTTTTTGTTTTTGTTTTTGTATTTGTGGTAATACCATATTGAAATTTATTTATTTTCAAACTATGAAACATCCAGAAGGCTTTCTGAAGGTGAAATTAATAAATAAACATAAACAAACAAAAGCCTTGTTTCTGGCTTCCTGTTGGACCGTTGGTCAAACTATGTAACATCCATTATATAATTTTGTTACCCATCACAATCCATGGTCAGCAGAGCATCATATTCCCATATAAAAAAAGCTAGTCAATATATAGACTTATTGATAATCAAGGTACGCAGAGAGACCCACGTTCCTTTTCCCATGATGTAACTGTGATTATATTCTCTGAACTGTATGGCTTGAAACTTTCATGCTGGTAAAGGTTCTTGAAATGGTGGTTATGGAGATTCCTGGACTTCTATTTTTTTCGACGTACACACTACTTGTCCTATTTTGGGCAGAGATATACCATCAGGTAATTTGTTATTATGATTATTATTTAATCTGAATGAAGTTCTATTGCATGTCATATCAATTCTGTGCTAGATTCATCATTGGTAATCCATATAGGTGATTATTTTTCTTTCAGGCGCGAAGTCTTCCTATTGATAAACTTAAGCCTACTTACTGCATCATCAATGGAGTTATGTACGTTATACAGGTAAGATAGAAGATGTCACAACCAAAAGTTGCCAGTACTGTGTGAAAACAGAATGAACTGAATTTGGTTGATTTGCTTACATTCAGCTTTATTTCAATTATTTGTCATCGTGTTTCAGATCTGCATTTGGATATTTGTGATGTTAAACAAATCTCCTGGTGCAGTTATAGCTGCTAAGCTCTTCTTTTCAGGTTGCTGCTCGAACCTGTATTCTTTTCTCTTATATCAAAAGCAAATACTATTTTTGATTTTCATTAGAAATGTGATGCATAATTGATGTCCATTTTTAACTGGAAACTTTGACTCCTACATCCTAGTTTATGGAGGCATATGTCAATTGTAATTTTTTTCTTTGTTGTTTCCAGTGGTTTCATTTTCTGCTGCACTGGGTTTCCTGATATACGGTGGGAGGTAATATATGTTTATGAATTCAGGAGCTGTGGTTAATTATGTTCCACTCTAACAATTACTCTCTTAACAGGTTATTTGTCATGCTGAGGCAATTCCCCATTGAATCTAGAGGACGTCAAAAAAAGTTGTATGAGGTTGGTTTCTTAATGTGTTCTTTATAGGCTACATTTGCCGTAGGATTAGTAACAGTCGAAGCAATAGAAATTAAGAAAGACATGAATATCATTTGGTCTTTTAAGTATACATTATTTTTCAATTTTATCTCTATTGTTCTAAAAGTACTTTTTTATCCCCGTATATTTTACACATTTACCCTGCTCGATGCCATTGAAATTGAATATTAGAAGGGTGTCATGACATTTTTTAAAAACCAATGGGCCCTACACGTATTATCACAAGGTATTTCATAGCTCATTTAGTATTAAATTAAAAAAGTTCACCCCAGTAAGGAATGATCATAAGATATTTCATACCTTATTTAGTATCAATTAGAAAAGTCAATCCCAGTAAGGAGTGAAATGATCATAAGATTTTTCAAATTCTACGCCACTGTTCCATTATTCAATTTCTATAAGGATTTGATTGAAAAATTGTTATGAGATCGAGCTTTTAAAACATCAAGGACATCATTAAAGAATGGTGTATATTTCAGGGATCAAATAATGAACTTAGCCTTTTTAAGAGAAGATTTTTTGAAACTCTTGTTAATTTCTTACTTTTTCTTATCTTTGCAGGTTGGTTTTGTGACGACAATTTGTTTTAGCTGTTTCTTTATACGATGTTTTGTGGTGAGTTCCCTTTTGGTTACAGTAATCTTGATCTGCCATTGTTTAAGCGATTAATACATACATATATTTGTTCATCTTGTAGCTTGCCCTCTCTGCATTTGACAAGGATGCTGATCTTGACGTCCTAGATCATCCCATTCTCAACCTGATATACTACATGGCAAGTTTTAGAATCCCTAGTTTATATTCTAATATTTTTTCTAAGACGAATAGATTATTCTTTTTAGTTAGAAATTGCTGAGTAAAACAACTGTGGAGGTTCAAAAATCATTCTATTTGCTGGGACTGATAGCGCTGTTAACTAACTTTTTTCCCCCACTTAATAAAACAAATATTCACGATATTAATGGAACATTAAATTTAGCTTGACATCCTTTTACATAGGGAGAAAAATCCACGAGAAAACTTTCCAAAAGATTATTACGAAGTAGCTTTAACTCAAAAATGTAACGGGCCCTCAAACTTTCTGTTTAATCCAGAATCTGGCGAAATCTTTACTCAGCAGGGTATCAATTTGTTATAAGTGCACACTGCATAGTCATTTGGAGGAGTTTTCATAGATCCATACTGCATCATGGAGCCTGCAAATTCTGTTAATGATAGTCTTCTGTTCAATTTGCAATCCTAGTTTTCAAGTTTCTTTCCGCCAGACATGGAATTCATACTGCTGCTCCATTGAAAGCTCTTCCTTTTTTGTCCCTCCATGATGTTGCTTGACTTCCAAATTTTAATAATTTTGAGATCAAGCATAGCTCAAATAAATTGATCTTCACTTAGGTGAGAAGTTATCTAAAAAGTATTTTCTTCTCTTGGATCCTTCACAACGAGTCTTGCATTTTTTTCATCAGTCTTCAATAATTTTTTTCATGAATTGTCCTTGTCCTTTTCCCTTTGGAAATTGAACGTCAAATACATTATTCTCGCATAAGTATTCCCTTCGGTCTGTCCTTGTATTTTTTCAGTACAAAAAATGAGGGATTTGAACCATTGACTCAAGGGAAAGGGGTAGATGTCTTAACGGCTAAGGTATGCTCATGTTGGCCTTCGTAGTTTTTTTTTAATTAATTCTCTTTTTCAATTATTCGCTTAACCTTATTTTGTTAGATTGGAGCCCTTTTCGCTAAAGGTCTCCCATTTTTTGTGCGGGCTTTTTTGTTTTCCCTTGTATTCTTTCATTCGATCTCAATGAAAGTTTGTTTCTCACCAAAAAAAAAAAAAAAATTCTCTTTTTCAATTGATAGTTATGTGTTGGGAATTTTTGGGTGCTCCTAACTGTCAAATTTCCCTTTCCATGGTGCGATGGTACAAAAACAATAATATATAGATGACCAATAAAAATAAAGGAAAAATACACCATTCCAAATTTGTACTCGTTCACCCAAATTTGTACTGGTTCACCCCAAACTTGAGACTATGTTCAACTGCAGGTTCCCCTAATATTAATGAAGCTTACAATAAGAACAAAAGAGAAATGTGCTTGTTCAGATGCTCAGAAAGGCTTTACCTTCTCTCTATTCTCTCCTCTCTTAACACCAACCATGTGGAGAATTCTCATAGGTGTCTACATGGCTGCCTGTAAAGCCATATATATAGGCTACCACAAAAAAGGCATTTTGTGGCTAGTGTTTACAAAGAAAATATTGTCGGCTCCAAGGCACTTTGAAATAAAATCACGCCTCAAAGTAGGTGCTTAGTGCTAGGGTGGGGCCTAGGCATTGAGCTCCCTAGCCGCCTGTTGTGATGCTGCAACAAGCACCAAACTTCCACATCTCTGCTCTCGTGCTTCAAAACAGTCTTCAAATGAGTCTCAAACTGAGTCTGATGGTGATTGTATTTTCTATTTGTTGTATCTCTCTTTCTTCTGTTGGTGAGTTGCACATTCACAACTAGAGTACTTTTATGCGGTTTAGTATTCTTTATTGGATTTCCTTATCGTGAAAGTTGTTATTTGTTTCTGTGATCTTGTTAACTTATCTATTGAAGTTGAGCGAACTTCTCATTTTCCGAACTTTTCATTTTCTTTTTAAGTTGTTTGTAGAATTCTGATAAATTTGATGTGCATGCTACTGCAGTTGGTAGAGGTTGTTCCTTCGGCATTGGTTCTGTTTATACTGAGAAAACTTCCTCCAAGGCGTGTATCTGATCGATATCACCCCATTGAATGAAGCTCTCAACAATTTCTGGTCAGCAAACTTTCCATTCTAACTGTATTTACTTTGTGTAGATGATGTTTGATCTTTAGGACTTAGATTACAGATTTCTGTTATTGTCTGTTTGGCCAGATTTACAATATACTTAGTATCCCTTCTAATTTAATCGAAAAGTAGTTCTTTCAGCCAAAAACGAAATATGCCTAAAAGAATACAATTTTCTTCATATACAAAAGAATACATCTTTCAACGTGCATGCTTCTGCAGTTGGTAGAGTTTGTTCCATCGGCATTGGTTCTTTATACTGAGAAAACTTCCTCCAAGGCGTGCATCTGATCAGGATCACCCCCATTGAATGAAGCTCTCAGCAATTTCTGGTCAGCAGAACTTACCATTCAAACTATGTATTTACAGATACACCCTACTGAATGAAGCCCTCAACCATTTCTGGTCAGCAGAACTTTCCGTTTTAATTGTGTACTCAATTTTTGTAGATGTTTGTTCTTTAGGACTTCCATTGCAGATTTCTGTTTTTCTCTGTTTAGCTGGATTTATAATATGCTAGTGTATATGCCCAAAAGAATGCGTCTTTTGTCATATACAAAATATCCCATTATTTTCAAGAAGCTTTCTGATTGCTTTTATTAAAGTAACCGGAATAAATTCTTTAATGTAATCAATGTGGGAGCAGTCTAATTATGATACATTGGAGAGGAAACTACTAAATCAAATTTTTTCCAAAATTCAAAATTTATCCAAAATTATTGGCAAAATAAAGGTACTTCAATGAACCAGTGTTGTTAACTATTTTGTTTTTGTTGCCTGTTACAAGAACTTTATTTATTAATAATTTGTCTAGTGTTAAAATTGTCGAAAATTGTTTTTAAAATGTTGAAAGACCTAGTGCTTTTATGAGGAAGCAATATGAAAGGAAGGACTAAGGAGTAAGTGTCTGAGGAAGGAGAGCCAGATAAGGTGATGCTATCTGGATTCTGCTATTTGTGATTGAGTCGAAAATGTTTGGAATTTCTTTTGATGCAAGGTATAGGGGTGGGGGTAAAGAATAGGATTTAGGAAATTGGTGAGGTGTGGCTTCTTCATCAATTCAGCTGTTTCAACGTTGAATGCATTTGGAATTATTATAGGTAAGGTAGTGCCTAGTCGAGCTACATTAGGGAGTCACCACTTCAGATGTCAGAGTATATCTTCAAAGTTATAGGTGATTAATGCAGAGATTTTTTTATATCTGTGGGTGTTTGGGTTAGCTTGTATGCACCTTAACTATTATTGTAGGACAACCTTGCCCTACCTAAACTTGAAGCTTGCATTGAAATAAAGAAAAATTACTGTGGCTTCACTCCAATGGAGATCAAGATTTGGTGGTGGCCAATAGTGGTGTGGCGGTCTAGGACATGGCTCCATCTTCCCGTTGGTTGCTGGTTGGGAGAGTGTTGGCCATGCTCAATCTGTTCTCCAAGGGGGGTGGAGACGATACCTGAAAACCCAATCTTGATAATCTGTTCTTTAAGGGGGTTGGAGACTATACCTGAAACCCAATCTTGATTATGCAAAAAAGTTGGAAGGGGAGGAGGAAGAGATTGTTGGGGTTCACGTTAAAAACGTGGAGCAAGAAGATGAGGAGACTTTATTGAGAAGGGGTAAGGAGTTATCAATGGAGGTTAATGAGGGAGGAGGTTGTGTGGGTGAGGAGTGGTTAGTAGAAAGAAGGAATTGAGATACAAGGGGGAAGGCGAGAAGGTGACTATGAGGGACGAAAGATCTTGTTGAGCTGATTAGAGAAGGGAAAAGTTGAATAATAAGGTGGTATGTTTGACTGATAGTTTAATAAGAGTAGGGAGAGTGGAAATTTTAGATTTTGTATGGAGGGTGTTTATTTATTTATTTTTTTAAATAAAGAAACCAACTTCAAGAACAAACAAGAGAAATGGGCAATTGAAAAAAGCCCGGAATGAGAAGTAGCCAAAAACAAAAGGCTAACAAGATTATAGGGTTACAAAAAGAGAGAGAGAGAAAAGGATAATGCTAAAATCTTTAGTGGTAGAAGATCATAAGGAAGCATTAAATTAAACCTGGTTAATGCCCAACCCTCCTCCCAAGACACATTGAAGAGGGTGTTGAGTCTAGCAAGGGGCCCATTTTTTGGTTGTTAGATGGCCGGAGGTGGGCACTTCTTGGACACAAAGGGTGGGTCAGTTAGGAGTGAATGTAGGTTAAGGTGGCATGATGTTTTGGAAGAAAACATGAGCAGTCTGGAGAGCGTTGAAAGAAATTCTTGAACTAATAATGATGCGAGAGTAATCTTTTTCAAAATTCTTTGAATGGAGCACTGGGAAGGATATTTAATTACGAAGTTTGTATCCACTCAAAGAAAAAAAAAAAGAAAAGATGAAGGCTCGTAGTTGCTAACCTCAAGCTTAGGAGGCCGATGGATGAAAGAGGGGTGGTGTTGAAGATCAAATCATTGATAAAACCTTTAGGGTGTGTTTGGCCCATGGGTTTGGATTTGGATTTGGATTTGGATTTGGATTCCAAATCCAAACCCATGTTTGGAGCAAGGTGTTCCAAATCCTTGGTTTTGAAACCCATTTCCATGGGTTACAACAAAGATAACCCCATGGGTTAGGTTACAAATGCAATCTCATGGAATTTGTTTCATGTTTTTCTCATCCATTTGTCGACTACTTCGACAACTCCGGTAAGCGACCACTGACGACCATCGACAACGACAACTCCGGTAAATATTTCGACGACAATCGACAACGATAACTCTGACGATCGCACCGGCGACCACTTTGGCAACAACTCCGACGACCACTCAACAACCACTGACAACGACAACTCCGACGACCATACCGACAACCACTTTGGCAATAACTCTGGTGACAACTCCGGCGACCACCCGACACCATCGACAACGACAACTCTAACGACCACACCAGCGACTCGACTACCGCTGACGACTGCCTCCGAAAAATACTTGATTTTCCATTTCCTTTTCAATTTGTCTTTCATTATCGGTGATCGTTTCGACAATAACTCCGATGAAAACTCCAGTGACCACTCGACAACGACAACTACAACTACAACGACCACACCAGGGGACTCAACCACCGTTGACGGTTACCTCTTGCGACCACTTGGTTTCTCCATTTCTTCTTTCATTTGTCGTTACCATTTTTCTCCCACTACTTCGACAACAACTCACATTGACAACTCCGCGACCACAGACAACGATAACTCTGACGACCACATCGGCGACTAGCCAACACTGATGGCTGCCTCAACAACCTTTTCAACAACAACTCCGACGATCCGATGACCACCGACAACCAAAAATCCAACGACCACCTCGACAATCCTACCACCTCATCAACTCGACCAATTTTTTTTTTCTTTCGCACAAAGGGGTTTTATGTTCTTTTGTTTCATGTTAGTTGTAACACTTTTGGACGATGTATCTGTTTGTGTAAACTCGTGGTAGGGGTGTTCAAAAAATCTAATGACCCGAAAAATTTGATGAACCCAACCCAATTCGTTGTGTTAAAAAAAAACTTTATGAGTTGGGTTGGTTCGTGGGGCTCACGAAAAATTAGTTTGGGTTGAACCTAGAATCGAACCAACCCAAACTTCCTATTAATTTTAGAAAAATATTTTTTTTACTTATATTACAACTATATTTACATATATTTATTTAATTTTATAATTATTTTTAGATGATTTATTCTTCAATAACTTTTTAAAATAAGTTTTTGAGTATTTTGGAAGGTAAAAATTCATAATATAAATTAAAATGAAGTTTTTAATCTTAATTCAATATATATATATATATATTTATATTACGTATCAACCTAAACTAACCCAACCCAAATGTCTCATGATTGGGTTAGATTTGGGTTTATCACTTAATTAGGGTTGTTTGGGTTGAAGATATTTGCAACCCGAATAGTTGGGTTGGGTCTAAATGCTAGAAATTGTTCTAAAGGTTTAGAACTCTTTTTTTATTCTTCAACTACTACCTAAATTGAAAGTTTCATGGAAAAGTTACTTAAAAAATTGATCCATGTTAGACATTAACTTCTACAATTCACATAAGATCAATTACAAAAATTTGAAAGGAATAAAATAGCTAAAAGAAAAATGGTGAAACAAAACTGTGCTCAAACCTAGAGTTTAGAAAACTGCACCAAAGACACAACTCTCGATTCCTGACTTTTGAACACTTCGCACTCCCAAACACGTTTTTCGATTCCCGCATTTGAACACCGCACCCCAAACACGGTTTTTCGATTCCTGGACTTTAGAACCCCTCAGACAAACCCTCAGAAGCTTCGATTCCCGTGATTTGGATTAGAACTGCGTCCCAAATAGCCCCCGAACATAGTTTTCTGATTCCCTTGGTTTTAAAACACAACCCCATGGGTTACAACAGTGCAACCCCATGGGTTTGTTCCATGTTTTCTTATTTTATTTGTCATCTTCCATTTTCGGTGATTACTTCAACAACAATTTCATTGACAACTCCAATAACTACACCAGTGACCCGACTACAACTAATGGCTACCTCCAACAATAACTCCGGTGACAACTCCGACGATCACACCGGTGACCATGCTACCACTGACGACTACCTCTGATGGCAATTCCGACGACTATACCGACGACCCCACGATGACGACTACCTCCAACGGCAACTCCGACGACCATCGGTGACCCTTGCCACCGCTGACGACTACCTCCAACGACAACTCCGACGACCATACCGATGACCCCGACCATCGTTGACGACTACCTCGATGAAAATTTCGACTACCACACCGATGATCCCAACCACCACTGACGACTACCTTGACTACAACTCTGATGACCACTCCGGCGACCCTAACCACCGCTGACGACTACCTCCGATAACAACTCCGATGACAACACCGACGACCCCTGCCACCGCTGACGACTACCTCCGACGACCAATGACCCCGACAATAGCTGACGACTACCTCCGACGTCCACACCGACGACCCCAACCACTGCTGACAACTACCTCCGATGGTAACTCCGACGATCACACCGGTGACCCCTGCCACCGCTGATGACTACCTCCGACGACCATACCGATGACCTCGACCACTGCTGACGACTACCACCGACGAAAACTATGACGACCACACACCGACGACCTCAACCACCGCTGACGACAATTTCGATGACCACACTCGGTGACCCCAACCACCGCTGACGACTACCTTCGTCGACAACTCTAATGACTACATCGATGACCTAACCACTACTAATGACTACTTTCGACAACCACTCAAGAGACTTGTATACGCCTACGCCAACAACCCGATCACTCGAGTAATCAACTATCCTAACGTCACCACTTTTTTTATTAGAGTTCCAAAAATTGGTTTTTAAATAGTTTGTGGAATAAAATTTTAAATTTTCTAATCACTTAAATAGATTTTTAATTTTTTAATTTTTAAAATAGAATTCCAAAAATAAGTTTTTGAATACTTTATAAAATATAGTTTCAAATTACCTAATTTATTAAATAGACTTCCAATTTTTTAAATTTTAAAGTAGAATTCTAAAAAATAGTTTTCAAAACACTATGTGACGTGAAATAAAGTTTTTAATTTCCTAATTTCTTAAATAACCTTCTATTTTTTAATTTTTAAAATAGAGTTTCAAAAATACTTTTCTAAATATTTTTTGAAATAGAGCTTTAAATCCCTAATTTCTTAAATGGACTTTTAATTTTTTAATTTCTAAAATAGAGTTCCAAAAATATTTTTCTAAATACTTTGTGAAATAAATTTTAATTTCTTAAATAGACTTCCAATTTCTTAATTTCTAAAATAGAGTTTCAATTTTGTAACTCATTTATGTTATACAAGGGTTTCTACAATTGACAAAACATCCACTACAAAATAAAAGAACAAAACAGTTAAAAAAAAAACATAAATCCAAGATTCAGAACACTGCACTCCAAACACTGTTTTTTTATTTTCAGGCTTCAAAACACTGCACTCCAAACACAGCTTTCTGATTCTCAGGTTTCAAAACCCCCAGAACAAATTCCTAGGGTTTTGATTCCCAGGATTTTGATTCCAAGACTTGAAACATGGGGCCAAACAACCCGTTAGTGGTGTGTGTGACTATGCAAGAGATTGGTGAGGATTCAAATGTGACAGGTGTGTGGCAGAAAGAAATGAGTTGGTAGTAGAGGAAAGTTTGGGCTACAATTAACTTCCGACTCATGCAAGGGGGAAAGGAACGAATTAGTCGTAAAGGAAAACCTGGCAGTAAGGAGGTGTGGAATTAAAAATCTACCATCAATTATGAAAATCAAGGGACTGTGAGCCTTTATGAAAAATATTATCCTGGAATGCAAGGTGGCGGTTTAAGGGTTGATTAGAAACGTAAACTTCTTAGCATTTTTTTTTCTTCGAGAATCAAAACTGGGAATGGTTGATAAGAAGTCTGGTTATATGTTTGTGGAGTTCTTGAAATGTTGGATGGGTGGAGGTCGGGGCTTTAGGAATATCAGGTGGGTTGATCACACATTGAGTATTTAAATGGTGTCTGGTTGGTAGAATCCAAATATATTGAAATTTAAAAGATAGAGTATTACATTATAAAAGTTGGAGAATTACAAGATAAGCCAGGTAATTCGAGGGTCCCTCCATTGAGATCACTCAAGCCTAAACCCACAGAATCAGTGTTTGCCATCAACCTTCCCCCCTCTATTTATAACAACTCCCTCCTAACAAACTTTTAGTTACTAATATATCCTTAACACTCTTAATAATATTCCTAACAGCCCTAATACCATTCCTTAACACTCTTAATAATATTCCTAACAGCCCTAATACCATTCCTTTCTATGGTGTCAAGAGGTGATTTTAATGTAATCTGCTAATAATATTCCTTACCACCCTAATGCCATTCCTTTGAGGGGTGATTTTAATGTAGTCTGCTGGTCTCATGAAGCATCCAGGGAGAGAAGAGCTTACAAGTACGGAATATTTTGTTGTTTAATTGAACAGTTTGGAACTGGTGGATATTACTATGGGAATTTTACCTGGACGAATATGAGAGACGAGAGATGCTCTTATTTAAGCTGGATAAGTTTTGGTATGAAAAGCTTAATGGTAATTGAGAAGGGTAGGTTCATCTCAACCATCATGGCCTAGCACTTATTGGAGTAAGTGACAAAATAAAGGAAATTGTGAGGAATGGGGTCATGACCACCTACTTAAGATATTAAGTTCTAATCTTTTTTTACTATCATATGTTGTAGGGTTAGGTGGATTCTCCTATGAGATTTGGTTGAGGTGTGCAAGTTGGCTTAGATACATAAGGTCTTTGAAGAAAAGAAAAAAAAGTCAGGTTGATCTTGTATCACTTTCCTTTGGTGTTGACTTCCTGTGATCTCGTGTGGGGCCCATAATTGGTTGGCAGGGAAGGTTTCTTTGTAATGTACTAATAAAAATTGGTGGTCTAGTGTGCCACACGAAGATTGGCCAAGGTGTAAGCTACTGAGAAAATTGAAAAAGGGTTAACAGGAAATTTTGAAGAGGTTGGAGGTTGGAGTTGAGGCAGGGAGATTGCAAGATAAGGTGTTGGAAAAAAAAATCTGTTCTTGATAAACAGGAATACATGTTAAAATGAAGGAACAGATTGTAGTAAGTTGTTCAAGCACAAGTTTGTTGATCTATGCATTATCGAAGAAAGAAATGACTTTACTTGAGTGGAATTTGTTCCACGTGTCCTTGAGTTCAGAAAGAATCTACTGCAAATTAGCAAAATTATATATGGCTAAGGGATGGAAATTTATGTTTTCTTCCCTGTATGAACTGCTGGCTGCAAAAAGAAGGAAAAAAAAACCTGGTTATCAAACTGTGAAATGACAAGAAATGGTAGTTTTTTCTGTAAAACTAAATGCTATAGAAAGAGGTGACAGGTCTGTTCCAGAAGGGACAAGGTGGTAGCCTATTTCTGAGAGAGAAAAAACTCAGCTTGAAAGGCCTTTTGAGGAAGTAGAAATTGGGGAAATGGTGAAGTCTTTTAATGGGTCCAAGGCCCTTGTCCAGATGGGTTTGCATGGGGAATTCATTAAGAAATTTAGACTATGCTTAAATCTGATTTATGGAGCTATTTGATAGAGAACTTATTGGCTTGATAAGAGGGAAGGGTTAAAGAAGGTATAAAGTTCCACCATTTCAAGTGCATTTACTAAAGATAGGTAAACTATGGATTCCACTCTTATTGGTAATAAACTTGTAGGATGGTTGGTTAAAATAGAGTTGGAGAAAGCATATAGTGGATTAGGAATTTTTATGTGCAAGTTGCAAGAAGGAAAGGTTTGAAACGGACGGAAGGATGTTTTTTTGATACCCACGTTTTTTTAGTACTCTTGAATGGGTTTGTTCGATAAAAAGTTGTGGTTTGTCTCGAGTATTTCACTAAAAAAGAGGAATGCAGCTCGCACCAAAACAGTCTTCTACCCCTAGATGTCTGCCTAATTATTGCTCCCTACATTTTGGAGGAGAACTAGCTAGCTCGAGTTTTTGTAGGGCTTGTTACCCCGATCACAACTCTTCCGCTATTTCACTTAATTTCATCCCAGCATGATTGGAGTTGGGTTGAAAAAACGACCCTTAGACATTGTTTTTAGAGTCAGGTTCAAGTTGCGACAAAACAACTTTCAGACATTGTTTCTAGGGTAAGTTATAAATATTATCAGTTTAGCTAAGTTTATAGTTGATTTCTATGTTTACAGCAAGCTTTAACAGTTGTAAATAGTCGTTCTATCAGTTTTTTTTTTCTTTTTTTTGGCAAGGGAGAAACAAATAAAAACTATATTAACGGGTGGCCTTTGAACGAAGTCTCTCCTCCTCTTTAGAAACCCTTCTTCTTCTCTCCCTTTCGGAAATGTGAAAAATCTCCATTGGAACTTCTTCAATCCAAATCTGAGAGCAATCACTCCTCAATAATGCCCGTTTACTGCATGATGAGCCAAAGCATTGCATTTTCGATGCCGAACCGCAACACAACAGGGTAGATTTCTCCATCGTTTCAATTGCAAGCATTCCAACTTCAGAAGCCTCTCTAATTTCGTTTTTCAACAAATTTCCAACACGCATGGGTCGGTTTCAACCTCCCATTCCCAAAATCCAGCTTCAATTGCTACAAACAAACCCTCTCACTGCTCTTCGAGGACATCGACTTCAAATAATTGTTCAAAAACACTAGTAAAGGTAAGCATGATTTCTCCATTTTCATTCTGAAAGATGGATGATATTGCACATTTGTTTTGTTGTGTGTGAATGGCTGCATCTGTATTAATTAAATATTTGTTTAAAATGAACATTTTGATTTTTGAGAGTTGACATTTCTCCCTAAACAATTTCAAATTATTGGTTTAGAATGTACCTTTAGTGGAAAAAACCAAAAGAAATATAATTACAATGTAAATATTTTCTTGTGTACGTCAAACGTCTCTGATGATGAGAGTTGAGGTTCCTGCACATCATCAAATAAAAAGAAAAAATGTTAATACTTCTAAAAGAAATTTCAAATTTTGTGCAACAAATTAAAATGCCCGTGGATTCAAGAAAATCTTCTGATAAATTACGTCGTTATGTGGTTATCTCTTAATAATTATTAGAGGTAGATTTAATAGCCTTCATTGAATAATTTCTCTATTTAAAGGGGCCTGCCATACAATTTTATTTTAAACAGTTATTTTGCAAATTGGGTTTTCTTTTCTTTTTTCTAATTTGGAAAAACTGACTGGAAGTATGTTTTGATTTTTTAAGCTTATTTATTAAATAACAGATGAGATTTAGATTTTGTTTCTATTTAGTTGTCGAACTTTAAAAAGGAACAATATTCGGTTTTCAAAAATTATATTTGTTTTCTCATCCATTCTCTATCATGAGTTTTATTTTTAAAAAGTTTAATTCTTAGTCAAATTTTAATGATAAAAATAAAATTTTAAAAAATATTTTTTTAGTCAGTTTGTGAAAACGATAACAAGAGGGGTGAAAATAAGAAATAAATTATTATTTTTTATTTGATTGTTGAGATTTAGTTACCATTCTTAGTTGAAATGGTCATCTATGAAGACTTTATTGATATAATATTCCTTCTCTTTCTTCTCTTTTAAAAGATGCTTGCATTTGCCCTCACTCTCTCTCACTACCATCGGCTCGCCCAAGATTTTGTGAGATTTAGATGTTCCAAATATTTTAAATTTGAAGTCTTTGTTTCAGATTTGGAAGGAAGGTGTGAAGGTCATTTGAGAATGAAATGAGAAGCCCTTCTCCATGGTAAATGCTCTTATTGCTAGTTATCTTAATAAAATAAGGTGTGAAACCAAGGGCTTGTACATAAACATCATTCAACATTCTTCTCGATCCTTATTTGCTAGGATGTCGAATATGAAACAACCATTAGACCAATAGGTTTATACGCTCAAGTAAACTCACTTCAGCAATAGACAAGCAAGATCGAGGAGGAAGAGAGAGACGAAAAGAGAGTTAACTTAGGGATAGATTGATGATTAAGGTATTAATAACTTATATTATAGGTGTAAGGTTCAAATATTTTTCTCACATTTGAACTGTTGCATTTTGAATGCCATATGAACTCATAGAATCTTAATTAATTTTTTCAGCTCATTTACATACTCTACCAAATACCAACTAAATTATTTGCCAAAATAGAAACTAAATTCAAACTTAATTAACCAAATGCATTACTTTAGGAATTTTTTTTTTCTAATCGTGGACTAAAATTTTATGAAGTAATAATAGAAAATAAAATCTAAAAAAATTATTAATAAACATGCTATTTTTGTATAAAAATTAAGATTACCATTAGATAACATAAAAAATTTCAAATTTTGTCTCGAACTTAGGTGAGTGAGTCAATATTAACATTGAACTATAAATTTCATCAAATAAGCTTTGTGCTTGAGTAAGTGGATATAAGTATAACCTAAACTCTAATTTGAATAAATTATAATTTCTTGGTAAGAACTAATTACAAGAATCCTTATAGTTGGATGTAGTAGTTTTATTTGGATTTGAGCATGTATTTTATCAATGTTGTCACTTCAGGCATAAGCCCAAATAGTTCTTCTTTTAGTTTCTTCTAAAAGGCTTCACACCAATAGAGATCGATAATTGTCTTCACTTATATATCATAGATCACTTCATTCTCTAGTCAAAGTAGGACTTTTGTTAGCGCTCCTAACGCATAACCATGGATTCTAGTATTTTTGTGATTAGAGTGGAACATTCTTTTGACAATTTTTAAATTTAGTTTTTAAGAGAGATTAATAACAAAACATAATTAAGTTTATTGAAAAAAAAAAAAAAAAAAGAAAGAAAAGAAAGCGAAGAGTAAAGAGTAATGACCTGAATTTGCTTGTATCGAAACAATTTTCTGAAGAAAGTAAAGGCGACGCAGCCTTGTTTGTTGGCCCTTTGAACAGCATCTTGCATGCCATCCAAGAGATGTCCGTACGTCATGGTTCCAAAAGTCTTAACCAAATCAATGAGAATGAATGTCATTGCTCCATTCATTGTTTTCCCTGTTAGTATCTGCACCCCCATCCCATTCATTCATCAACTCAATTATATTATTATACACTTAATATTTTCTTAATACAATCCTCTACTAATTAATTATTATTTAATCCTTAAACTCCACCTTGTTATTCCTTTTCATCATTACTTTCCTATGGGTTCAAATTTTCTTCCACTTTCAAGTTTATTTTGTTTTAATTAAGGATCTTTTAAAATGTCTACTTTGGTCTATGAATTTGTAAAAAAATTAATCATTTAGTTCTTCAACTTTCATGATATTTATTTTAAAATTAATCTTTCAAAATTAGGTTATTTAAAATAAGAATACAGTAAAATTTATGCTAAATATTTTAGAAGTTCGAAGGATTTAAATTATAAACTTTAATTTAATATCTACTTAGTAAAGTTGATCTTTTTTCTAATCTAAGTATGGTCTAACTAGTTAAACCATATATCATTGATTAAGGTTAGAGGTTCAAATCTCCTTCACTCCTGCATGTTGTTGAATAAAATTTACAGTTATTAGAACAAACTTGAAAGCAGAGACTTATTAGATACAAAATTCAATTTTTTGTCTAATACATCTATTAATTTTAAAATATATTGAATATTTAAGGACATATTAGATACAAAAAAGCTAGTTGAATGGCTCATTAAACATTGAATGACTCAGAAAACATTAAAAAGGAGAACTAACAAGAGATGGATTGGAGGGAGATGATGTCTTACAGAAGTATCAGCAGCAAATTGATCATCTCCACAGGCACTCAAAGAAATCGCCAATCCACCACTAGTCGCCTTCCTCGCCCCCGACGGGGGTCGATTATCGATCCACTCATCCCTTCGACCATCCAAAACCCCACTCCGAAGTCAAAATCCAAATGAAAATCCAAATCGAAATAAAAGAAAAGGGAATGAATCGAAACCTGCTGTGGTCGTAAACATAGGCGAGATCGAGAATGGTTCCGCTATGGCAAGCGTCGACGATGGCATGGAGGTTGACGCCATTCTTGAGAGGTGAAACAATGGTGGAGTTGATCTCGTTGTCGCTTATCATCCCTTCCTCGAGGAAATCCACAGGACATATGGTCTCGTCGTAGCCATCGAGCTCGTCCATTGCAAAATCTGGCTGTCGCAATCCATGGCCGGAGAAGTAGAACACGAGGCTTTCGCCTCCGGAGCAACCTTCCACCAGCCATTTTAGACTGCTTTGGATGTTTATCTTTGTTGGAAGTCGCTCTGGATTTGCTTCGTCTTCTGTATTATGTTGTCACAATTGTAAGATGATGTTAATGACGTTCTTATTCTTCTTTCATCTTCTACATGCTGTTTTACATCATTTTGGAGGACAATTAAAATTACTTTTCTAAATTTTTTCCGACTTTCAAAATTCTATCAACTATTAAATTTTCATCGACATGTTAACATTTCTATTCTATGCCCATAAAATCAACGTACAGACACTTTATAAAACACTTTAATGGAAGAACTATAAAGCACTTTAAAGTATTCTTCCATAATTGCTTACAGAAAAATATGCTTCACTTCATGAAGATATTCCACTTAAAAGTTATCTCCAAACTCAAACTTTAATTATATATATATATATATGTATATATATTGAAAACAATAATTAATTATATTTGAAACATTTTATTTTTTTTCCTTAAATTGTCCTAAAAATGCATTTTGATACTTATCAATTCAAATATAATTTTCAGGTTGCTGTGAAGTCATTTACATATAAATTTGGTACCCCAAAACCAAATTATGTAACTTTAAAACACAAGTTGATCCACACAAAATTTTGTTAAACTTATTTAAGTTTAAGGAATCAATAGATTTTCATTAGATAGAACTAAGGGATTAGAAAAGGATAAAAATATAAGGGCTAATAAACAGAATTTTACCGCCAAAGAAAGCCTAGCTCAATTGGCATAACGAATGTGTTAACGACAACGAAGTTTGTGGTTCGAATCGAACAAAAAAATATGAAAAAAAAAAGTATTTTCTGGGTGGTCTATAAGAAGGAAACGAGTTGAGAAATGACATGATAATTTTGAAAATTTTATTTAAAAATTAAAATTTTCAAGTAAGACTTTCATATTATAATTTAGAATTTTAGCTAAACAAAGGTAAGAAGAGTCATCAAATTCTTTTTTTTGTAATAAAATTTTCTTCCTTAAAAACCCAGAAACAAGAAATAGGAAAATATAGAAGAACTAGGAAACAAAAAAATGAAAAAAAAAGAAAAATGTCACCAAAAATCAATGATGAAATGAGAAGGCAAATGATTGATGAAAGAAGAAGCAGAAATGAAGGGAGGTATAACCTGTAAGAATACGAATGTTTTGTTTGAGATATGAAAAATGATTGATCAACAAATCTTGCATATTCAAAACATCATTCACAGTCCCATGTAGCCTGTGTTTCCAATTCTTGTAAGTCACCCCACAGAGGAGAGCACGCTTTCTCTGCCGCCCGTCCGAGGCGGCAGAGGAGAGGCTTTTCATCGGAGGCGGTGGTGAACGGCGAGCCATTTCCGCTCTCCATCCTTCTTCCCAACTCGTGTTTCGTTTCCTTTGCAGCGCCCCGGCGTCGGAAGAGGAAGAAGAAGAAGAAGGAGGTTTGAACTTGATGCATTTGCATTTGAAGCCAGTGATTTTTGTGTGGTTCTTGATCTTGCAACAACAACATTCACTTTTGGTATCCATTTTTATGCCCTCCTCAAGCTAAAGGAGTGAAAGAGAGAATATATAAAAGTCCCAAGTGCATGTTTGGGAAAGAATTAAAGGAAAAAGCATCTATAAGATTAATAAAATTCTAGATTTTATTTTGGTATCTCATTCTAGTATTTTTTTTGGTTCAACTCTCAAAACATCCCATTTTAATTAGTCATTGAACTTGGTAAAACTACTTATATGAAAAAACTTTCATTTTTATATCTATGTACTCTGCTCAGTAATTAATTTTAACTTTAAACTTTCTATTATATCATTTTTTTTTCAAGCTGTAAAAAAAAAAAGTGGAATTAATACCCTTAATAATTAAAACCCAATTTGATAATAATTTAGACCCGTTTAATAACCATTTGATATTTGATTTTTGAAAATTATACTTGTTTTTCCACTATTTCTTTTTATTTTCTCTACAATGATTTCCATCTTTCTTAAGATAACATTTAAGTTTCAAACCAAATCTCAAAAACAAAAATAACTTTTTGAAAATAACTTTTTTTAGTTTTCAAAACTTAGGTTTATTTTTGAAAACATATGTACAAAGTAGATAAGAAAACATAGGGCCTCTTTGGTATGCAATCCGGATCCCGTTTTATTGTGAGGCCCAGTTTCTTTTTTCCTTTAAAAAAAAAAAGAAACGAAAAGGAATTGGGGAGGGGCTCGCCCTCCCTCTTCGTTCGTGGCGTGAAGCGAAACGGTCAAACGACCGGTGACTCCGTTTCGTCCTCTTCCTTCGGCTCTCGTCCGTTTTTCTCCCTCAACTCCTCTCCCTCGATCCCTCACTCGTCTCCCCTCGCGGTTCCCAGTCATTCCTCTCCGTTGGATCTCTCTCTCTCTCTCCGCCTGATCGCTCTCTCCCTCTCCGCCGGATCGCTCTCCTCTCCGCCGACCATTCTCGCTCTCCCTCTCCTTGGTAAGTCTCTCTCTCTCTCTCTCCCCTCTCGAAACCGCCTCCCTCTCACCCTCCCTCTTTCGTTTTCTCTCTCTGTCAATCGGCCACCGTGCCGATCTCGCGAGTATTATCTTCACGTTGCTGCTGCTCAAGATCCAATCGAGCCTCTGTGGGTATGTTTTCTTTTTCCTTAGTCTAGTGCATCCCGATTTGAGTTTTTCTCAAGGCGAACTTGCCCCTGATCACTGTTTGTTTGATTTTTTCTCCACTGATAGCTAGCGTGTTTGGATCCACGGGGTTGCCCCAGCTAAACTTGTGAAGACTTGGCTGTCAAAGAGGGTGTTAACTTGACATCGGAGACTGTAGCGTTGACAAGAAGATTCATTCTAGTAGGTCGAGGCCAGGTGCATTTTCGCTCAACCAAGGGTAAGCTATTGAACCTTGTTTCGCGCGTTTACTAGTTAGGAAAGGTGTGTTGAGGTCAACAATTTGTAGGTGGTTGTTTTCCTGACTAAATCTTTTGGAACTGATTAGGTGTGGCGACTTGACTTGTAGGCTCCCTTAGTACGCGCAGGCAGGTTCGTAGTTGGTCCTAGGAGGGAATAGCTAGTCACCAAATTTCTAATAGAGGTAAGTAGTCGATGGATTTTCCTACCCTTAAGTATAGGGCTTAGGGATGACACTACACATGCATGTTAGGGATTTCGTAGCTTTTGCCTGTTGTGATCATGGTGATTAAATGTCTGGATCTTAGGAGTAGATTGTCTAGACCCTGTAAAAGTATATGTTGTTGGTTGATTATTATCACATGCATGAGTTCAGAGTGCATGTTACACATGATGTGAGACTCGTGATGAGGTGTGAGCATGGTGAATGTCATTGTATGTACTTGCTGGTAGAGGCTTGTGTAGTTGTGTGTTTAGTTCCGCATTGGTCCAGAGAAGTGTTTTCCAACCTTAAAGACATAGTTGACACAACCGGTCATATTATAGGTCAACGTCCCTGTATAACACTTAGCAGGCTGTGACTCTGGGTTGGCAAGTTGATATGGGATGCGGGGTATGCCCTTCATCTAATAGAGAGGCTCGGGGAGTGATTCCCAGAGTGCAGGGGGTAGTGGATATGTTCCTTTCACTAGTTCGTGGTTAAGGGAGTGATTCCCGAGATGTAGAGGACGCTGGACACGTTCCTCGTCCTGGATTGAGGCTCAGGGAGTGATTCCCGGAGTTGCAGAGGGGTTGGACATGTGCCTTCACCCTAGATGAGGCCCGGGAAAACCCCGAGGTCGTGAGTTTGTGGGTGGGAGCACCGCTATTGTTTCCAACTTAGTCCAGAAGCCAAGGGTAGGACAGAGTTAGAACTTGAGTAAGCCAGGGTCAGAGAGAAAGTGGAGATCTGTAGGACGGGACGAGTTGTGTGCTAGCTGAACCAAAGGCTCGATCTTGTTTTGTATTGTTTCATTTTGGACGAAGTGAGCTACTTAATGAGTATTTCATGCTCACCCCTCGTTTTGTGTGTTTTGATTGCAGGTAAGGCGAAACACTGAGATGACCAGAGTTGGCGAGGCTCCTGCAAGGCTATGGAAGGATGTGTTAGGCTTAGTTAGGGTTGTTTCCTCGTTTGGTTGAATGTTTCCTTTATGCTGTGTTGCACTCGATGTCTAGCTTGGTGATTTGTTTTATTGTTGAGTTAGTCCTGGAAGTTAGACTTGTTTGTGATGTTCTGTTTGTACTTGATAAGAAAGTATGCTCTATTTAAGAATGTATGTCTATTTTGCCAACCAAACTAGAAAACATGTTTTAGGAGGCAAGTGTGGTTGACTGTGAACTCTAGGGGACTGGAGCCCGACATGTGTGAATATTGTAGTTGGTGGAGGCTGGGTTCCCTCATGAGGTCGTGCTTTGGAAGTGTTTATCTTGCTCAGGTGACAGGGAAATTTTTTGGAATAGTCCTAGTTACGCCGTTATGCTGCCGAAATTTCGGCGCGAGTGGCGTAACCTGGAGTATCATCCCTAGTAGAATGGTCAAAATTTTAGGGGTGTTACATTTATGTTTTCGGATTCACTGAATTCAGTGAATATGTGTTTGACAGATGTGTTTTCGAAAACTGTTTTTGGATTCTGAGATCCAAATAGTAGAAATTCTGAAAACAACATTTTTATGTTTTCATTGTATCCAGATTCTCAATTTAAAATTTTAAAATGCAGAATTATACAACATTTTTATGTTTTCATTATATTTCATGTTATGAATTCAATTTACTTTTATTAAATTAAAATATATATAATATAATATATTATAAATTATAGAACATTATATTATAAAAAGATAATTCTATAAAGTTTACAAAATTATTTCATAAATTAATTAATGATGACTTATATTCAATCTAAGTTTTGCAACTACAACTAATTTCATGATCTATAAATATGTTATAGGGCACACTTTAAACAACTGTTTAGAATAAAATCAAATTTCTAAATCTGCTACCAAACACATATCTGAAAACATGAAATACAACTTTGTTTTCATTGAATCCCTTGTTTTCAAATTTCTGTTTTCAGATTGCATACCAAAGAGGCCCATAGTAACTCATTTGTAGGAGTAATATTTTTAGATTTAATTTTTAAAAATAAAAAACAAAAAAAAAATGGTTATCAAACGGGACCTTAGTTTTTGAAAATTGTACTTGTTTCCTCCAAACTTTTTCACAATCATTTTCATCTTTTTAAGTAAGCATTTGAATTTTCAGCAAAATAAAAATAATTTTTTTAGTATTCAAAATTTGGTTGGATTTTGAAAACGTCACCCAAAGTAGAGACCGGAACAAATAAATCTCTAGGTGAAAGTTGTGCTTATAATCTTAATTTTCAAAAATTAAAAATAAAAAAATCAAATGATTATCTATAATGACCCTAAATTTAGAGCAACCTTACTTATGAGAACAACAGAGTCACACCGCTTATGCTCGAAATTTCGGCAACATACGACATAACTATGATAAATCCAAAAATTTTTAGAACCTAAAAAAAGACACAAATCACTTCTTATAACCATGCAATGCTCAATAATCTCCAAACTACCACAAAGACTAAGCTCCACACACAAATTAGACAATTATAAATCTCTTTAGAATCTAGAATTCAGGAGACATGTTTATATCTATGACAGAGTTCACAATCCTATCACAATAGAAAACAACGAAAAACAAAAAATAGGAAGACATTGAGCCTAGGTTCATAAGGAAAGCCTTCATAGCCTCGTTAGGTCGTCACCACTGCACCCACCTCGTGGTTTCGCGCCATCTACAAAGATACAAGGTAGTAGGTGAAAGAGTGTAGATTAAGAAAGCGGAAGCAATTTTGGATCTTGAACACTCTAAGTTGATCAATTTTACAAAACAAAAAGCATGCTCAAATCTGGAAAAACAAAAAGTATGAACACATATCTTTGTTGTTCAAAAATCTCCTAATCCGTGGGAATTACTTGTCACAAATACTTTGTGGACAACCTCTAGTGTCTTCCCTACTATCATCAGGCCTTGGAACAGATTGTGGGATCTTTGATAGAGAGAATTTGAAGAGAGATGGGAGAAAGGTCTGAAAAACGTGAATTATAAAAATTCTGATAAATCCTTATTAATCTAATGGTTTCTTCTTCAATTAAAGAAACCAAAAGCTTCTTCAAGCTAGGAGAAGATGACAACAAGAAGATGAGAAGGATTTAGCAAGAAGGAGGTGCTCAATTTGAGTGAATTTGAAAAAGTAGTAAGCTTGCTCATGCTTTTTCATTTGGTCCAATTGAAATTCAAAATCAAATTTGAATTTTCATTTAATTTTAATTCAAAATTAATATAAAATTAATTTTAAATTAAAAATAAATTCATTAATTTAATTAATTAAATAATTTAATTAATTAATTTTAAATAATTTATTTAATTTAATATCAAATATTAAATTAAATAATTGGACCAATCCCGATTTCTTAAATCGATCGTTTAAACATGAATCCCTATTTATGTTATAAACCGAACAAATATTTAAATCACATTTAAATATTTCCACCTCTTCTTTATTATAGTTTAATTCATAATTAAACTGTGACACGTTAAGTATATCACATATAATTAACGTTTTCTCCCAAAACCGAATTTGAACAATTCAAATTCTTTTCGCTCAAAATGTTACAAGGCTTAGTCCGAGCTAGTAAGGGGACCTAATGGACCTACAGATCATGAGCTCCAACGATACAAGATTAACCGGCTAAACTCTTTAGCCTAGCTAATCAACATTCGTTAACCACCGGGACACTCCACTAAAGCCTAGTGGTTGCACTCTCCTCACTGTAGATATATTTCTGTCCACTCGATATAACCATGATTAGTAAGTCGATCCTTCACAGGTCGTTTGTATTGACAGCTGGGTCAAACTTACCGTTTTACCCCTGTAATTATTTCTTGTTCCTTAAGTCCCATTGATCCTCTAATGAACAATTGGTTTGTGGTCCAACCAACAAACCGAATCCCTCTCGGGCCAATGAGAGGGGTGGGCCCTTTGTTCAAGACCCGGAGTCAGCACTTAAGGGAACAACCTCTCTACTAATCCCTAAAGCGGGTAGGAGTGAATTCCATCTTGCAGAACTATGTTCCCAGCTATCTACCCGGTCTTATCCTTGAAATGGGAGGCTTATTGAGTCGGCAATCTCAAGCCACTCTCACCCATGCAAATCTAAAGATAATCCGAATAAACAGGAGTTCATGGCACGCTCAGGATTAAGATTGAGTTACCTAGGTCATCGTATGAATATAGTCAGTTAAGACAGTAAACGGAGTTATAAAGTCTAAGTGACTATTTCTCGGTCCAGTCTTATGCAAACTCATTGCATAGGACGCCCCCACTCGCATGTCTCCACATGAACGATTCAGGATCACATCGTTTGTACTTTACAAAGTGGACCGCGTCCATAGTGTCCCCAGGATAAGGTACCCAACCCTATCCCTATACTATAGACCGTTGTGGCTATAACTTGAACCTGATCCACTTTTATGTCACACATAAAGTTCAAGTATACATTCTATAGCCATGGGTTCTTTATTGGATTAGGGTTTCAAAATATACAATTCACTTTATTCAATAACACCTTTACTGAATAAATCTCAATAATAACTTTATTGCAAAATAAAATATACATTCAATTTACAAACTCACGAGTTTTAAGACATAAAACCCAATAGTAGGGTGAGTATAAAATATACTTAGTAAGTAGCTCACTCAAGGGTTCAAAGCTCAAAACCACAAACAATAGTTGTTCTAGTAATCACAACTCCTAAACAAATTCAACACCCTGCTCAGATAATTGAAGATTCACACACCTCACTCCCATTCCTGTCTAGTAATGTCTCGAGTTCTACCTGCGAGTCTTGGAACTTAGGTTGACAATGATAGTGAAAGAAAGTAACTCTCACACCCACACTCTTGGGGGAATTGCTCCCTCTAGCTAGCACAGAGCAATGAAGGAAAAGAATCTTATGAAGGGAATGAAAATCCCCGCGCAGCGGAAGACGATCGAATCGTCATGGTATCATTACGCTACTTGAATTTTGTCAAAATGATCTAACTATTAGATCTAGGCTAAACATGCTAAGAAGGAAGAAAAAACAGCAAGATGAATTGTACTTACTTGTTGAAGACCCTCTTCAATATTTCTTCCAAAGATCACGAACACTTCGCGAACAAACACGATCTCTACGATCCCGAACAAAACCCACGAACTAGAACACAACACCACCAATTGGAACCTTGGTTGTTCTTCTTTTGGAAAGAAAGAGAATGGTGGGATTCTAGTGTTTTGGAGAAGGAGGAGAGTTGAGAGAGTAGAGAGAATTTTGATCTCTTCTCTTTGATCAAAATCAAAAAATGAGAGACTTGCACACTAATCCCTTCTTGCAAAGGGCTTAAATAGTGGAAATGATGGAGTTAAAATCTCCACATTATTACCACTTTACCACAACCATAGGTTATGCGAATCTCATTTGCATAACCACATAATATAAGATATCTCATATCTCATATTGCAAATCACATTTGCAACCATTGTGGTTTAATTAAATTGAATCACATCCAATTTAATTTCTCTCAATTAATTTCTCCAATTAGCCCTAATTCAACAATTAGGCTAACCTATAGTTTATTATGAATCTCATTCACATTAAACTATATATTATATCATTCATATCTCATATAAATGACATAAATTCCCTTTAAGTGAAAGTGAACACTTCAATTTCATACCAAAACATTAACTCTTCTTTAACCCAGATTGAGCCAACCAAGGGACCTAATGGACCTACAGTGACGGGCTCCAATGATCCGAGATTAACCTGTCAAACTCTTTGACCCGGTTAATCAACATTCATTAGCTACGGTAACACTCCACTATAGCCCGTAGCTGCACTCCCGTCAGTGCAGAATATTACGTGTCCACTGATATAACCAATGCCCATGAGTCGACCCTTCACGGGTTGTTCGTGAGACACGGTGGGTTAAATTATCGTTTACTCTCGTGTCTACCTCTTGTTCCTTAAGTCCCCACTTTGCTCCTCTAATGAACAACATATTGTGATGGTCCAACCATACACAACACCCTTCTCGGGCCAGTGAGAAGGTGGGCACCGTTGTCCAAGCCTTGGAGACAACACTTAAGGGAACAACCCCTCTAGTTTCCCTAAAGGCGGAACGAGTGAATTTCATCTCGCGTAGTTAAGTTCCCCACTACCTACTTGGTCCTCGTCCACGAGAAGACAGGCATATTGGGCGAGTAAGCGTGA
The DNA here is from genome assembly GCA_036507285.1 of Trichosanthes cucumerina. NCBI lineage: Eukaryota > Viridiplantae > Streptophyta > Magnoliopsida > Cucurbitales > Cucurbitaceae > Trichosanthes > Trichosanthes cucumerina. Next base: position 30,409,620 of record CM071836.1, on the reverse strand, counting down.
CCACCTCACCCGTACTAGTCAAAGGACGGACCCTCAGAGACGGAACCCGTAACACGCTCGGGATTCGTGTCGAGTCACTAATGGTCATCACGGTTATTAGTCTCATCACTTGTCAGCGGTGTTACATCGAGAGGTCTAATAATTCACGGTCCGGTCTAGTACAATCTCATTGCACACAGGATGCCCCGCCGCATGTCAACCACATGAACGAGTCGAGATCACCTCATTTGTATCTAATACAAAGCGGGCGCATCCACGGTGTATCCGAGGATTAGGTCTCCAACCCTATCCATATACTGTAGACCATTTGGGTCATTTACGAACGTGATCCTCCCTGTGTGTCCACTACACACTGTTCAAGTTCTAGTTCTCTCATAAATTCAATGATTCTGGAGCTTAGTTTATTGGAAAAATTGGTAAATATTGCGAGACACAAAGTGATGAAATAAATAACTCTTATTAATTTCAAATAGTAATTTACAAACACGAGATTAGGACAAAAATCCCAACACCTTATGCCCTAAATAGTGGGGAATCACACTTAGCTAACACATTAGATGAAGGAAAACAATCTTCAACCTACACTTAGTAGGGGAATCACCTCCTAAGCTAGTGCGTTAAAGAAGGGAAAAACCTTCAATCAGAACACGGTGGAGAATTTCTCCCTAAACTAACACAATCAAAAGGGAAATCAACCTGTCGCCACGTACTTGCGACGCGGAGCGGCCGACGTTCTCAAAATAGAGATATTTAAAAGGAGTCGCCACCAATCTTTTTACGGTGTGATTGGGCACCAAAATACAATAAAACAACCTTTCTTTTTTTTTTTTAAAAAAAAAAAAAAAAATGGTATGCGAAAACCAGATTTGGATTCGGGAGTTGTTTGTGTATGGGGAAGGTGTTAGCACCCCACAACACCCGTTTAAAACGTTGGCCAAATTTAATCTTGAATTGCACAAATTTTAGAAGGACAGAAAAAAACTTATTTAGGAAAATGAGATTTTTAAAACAATGTCTTATTTTACCCCTCATTACTCCAATATTTGGAGTCATGATCCCATAAAATAAGTGGATGAAAATCCATCAATGTGGCTACATTGAAATTATTTCCAAGATCTTAGAAATAATATCATCTCAAGAATATGAGAAAATTTTACAATTTCTCAAATCTATCATAGGATAACCTCTTATAATTTTTTTTTAAAAAGTTTTAATTAAATTCATTTTTTCTTGGGACCAAAATCTCGGACTTCCAAAGATAATGATCCCTCACCTCAAGAATTCTAGAAAATCGGACTCCCAAATATTTCTAGATTCCGTCGTAGGAATTTTTAGGAAAAAAACGACCTTAAAAGAAAAATCACATTTTAAGAAAAGGTTTTAAAACTTAGAAAATAAAATATTTTGGCTTTGAAAACAAACTTTTGTGAAACAAAAAGGGCAATTTTAAAGAAATCGAGAAATTACAAAAAATGAGAATATAGTTTGTAAAAAAAATAGAAATCACTAAGAAAAATCAAAGTTAAACAAAACAAATAAATGCAATGAGAAGATAAGTTGAGCATGCATGATAATTTATTTATAGCAAATAAATAAACAAACATAATATACAAATATGATTGAATTTTCTAAAAAAACAACGTATTGGAGTTGATCTTGGACTTCCAAAGAATCAATTCATCACCTCAAGAAAACTAGAAAATCGGACTCCCAAATATTTCTAGATTCCGTCGTCCGCAAGTTTTTTTTTTATAACAAGAAATATAAGTTTTTTAAAAAAACCAATCACATGAAATTAACAACATGATGAACCTACTAAGAACAAAATGATAAATAAATAGATAAGATAGAAGACTTACAAATAAAGTATGTAAATAGATGGAAAAATCAAATTTTAGGAAAAAAGAAAAAAAAATAATAAATATAAAAAAAAAAGAAAAAGGGATTAAATAACATAAAATAAAATATGTATCACTGACAACTATTCATAAAATAAAAGTTTTGAAAAGAGCACTCATAGATAAATGTAATAAAAAAAAATCAAAACTAAACCCTTTTTTTAAAATTTTTGTTTTTTATTAGCCATTTGCCCTTTTTTTTTTTAATTTCAATTATCTTTCCACTTTCTCACATATGCCTATCATTTTCTTCTTCAACCATTTTCACAACATTTTGCTCCTTTTTCCCTCTCTTTTCTTAGTATAATGAAAGCAAAAGCTAAGAAGAAGAAATATGGAGAAAGGAAAATAATATATAAGTAGGAGAGGTAAACCATAAAATAAAGTTAGTAGCATCAAGATCTTAGACATTAAAACAAACAAAAAATGAGCAAAGATTCACATTATAATAAATGTAAAAAGAGATGTAATAAACAACAAAAATGAAAACAAAACTCATAAAACCCTTACTCAACTATTGTTTTTCGGGAATATTTAGAGATGAAGATGAAAATAAAGTTAGTAGTAAAACATAACAATAAAATAGACAATGATTCACATTGTAATAAAAGTAAAGAAAAAATGTAATGAACATAAAAAATGAAAGAAAAGCTCATAAAAACCCTTACTCAACTATTGTTTTTCGGGGGGCATTTCAAAATAAAGATGAAGATCAAGAAGTTGGTGTCAAGAACAAACCAACTAGCTTGTTGTTTGAGGTGTGGATCCTTGGAACAAAATCCTACCAAATGCAACCTCCAACTAAGCTAGGGTTATTTTTGTGCTATGGGATTTTGGAGTACTTTTTTTTTACAAAAAAAAAAAAACTCCCAATCTTTATGGTTGTGAAGGTATTTGGCTATGGAGTTTTGTAAAGTTGAGAATGGATGAGAAATGATGTGTGAGAATGTAGAAGAAGTAGGGTTTTTGTGTTGTGTTCTTGAAGAAGAGAAAGAGATGTATATAAAGACTAAAAGCAATTCCTCTTTTGTGTATAAAACCAAAAACCAAAATTGTTGCAATTTGAAAATCCAATGCCAAAAGAGAACTTACACTTAAAAAGACCAACAACAATTTGGTCAAACAAAATAAACAACCAAAACTTACTCATTTAACCAAAAATTTGTCTTTTCTCCGAAGAATCAAGATTTATCCAACTTCTAAAAAACATAAAAAAAATTAACAAATAACAAATAAATAATCAAGTGAGCTAATTTAAATAAAAAAAAGAAGCATGGATATTGGTAATCTAACAATTTAATAAAAAAATGAGCCGGACAAAAATAGGTGGCTACACAACCATAATGCCAACTCTCATCTCATCAACTTAGAGGTAACACGAGGTGGGTGGCATTAGCCTAATAGGTTTTGCTCGTTTGTAACACTTGAAATTTTCTTAGGGTAAGCTACCCTACCCCTAACTGCTTGTCTTAACAGGGCCTTTAACCACAACCAGATCCAAACTCTCAAATATAGCAAAACACCATACTTCACAATAGACTAAGCACATCGTAACAAAATAACAGTCCAACCAAAGAACATCACAACAATTCACAACACACATACAACTTTGCTTCAGTAAAGCATATCATGCATACACACTCTTAGTACATATGGTCATATTCATAAATCCAACTGGCAACTTACCTTTAGCTGAAAACACAACAGAGCACACCCTCCTTTCTTAGACTAGCGACAAGCTTATCTATAAATTGATGAGATCGAATCCCGGAGTGGAAGCGATTTGAATCACGTGTTGTTGTAATGTGTTACGTAGATATCAAAAACACGAATCTATATAGATTAAGCATAAACTTAGAATTGGACAACAAACATATTACCTTTGTAGACTAAACAACATGTTCCCATTTTGCTACTCTTGATCTCACGATCCCAACGATCTCGCGTTCTCCATAGACTTCAATCTAGTTTCTGAAACGACCGCTAGATCTTCTCCGTTGTATCTCTATGAGAGGGAAGGTAGTGAGAAACCTCTTTTGGAGTTAGGAGGGATTTGAGAGAGATGTGTGTTTTGGAACTTTTCCAACAACACTCACAAAAGAGAGCACTTAGGGTTTCTTACAAAAAAATACCTTGGAATGCTTATCAAATGTGCATCTCATGCACATATTTATAGGGAAATAGAGTGGAAATGACCATCCTACCCCTATAGTACTCTTATAATACATTTCTCATTTTCTATATAGATTAAACTATATATTATATCAATTATATCATACATAATTGATATAATTCCTTATATATGAAATTGAGCATTTCAATTTCACTCCAAACTATAAACCCCTCAATATTTCCATGTTGAGCCAACGGAGGGACTTAATGGACATACAGATCATGAGCTCCAATGATACGAGATTAATCGATCAAACTCTTTGATCTAATTAACCAACATTCATTAACTACGAGTCACTCCACTATAGACTCGTAGCTGCACTCTCCTCACTGTAGATTGTGATGTGTCCATTGATATAATCAATACCATTGAGTTGACCCTTCACAGGTTGTTCGTAATCACAGTTGGGTCAAATTACCGTTTTACCCCCGTGACTACCTCTTGCTTCTTAAGCACCACTGATCCTCTAATGAACAACCAGTCTATGGTCCTACCATAAACTTAATCCTTCTTAAGCCAGTAAGAAGACGAACCCTGTTGTTCAATACTTGGATTCAGTTTTTAAGAGAACAACCTATTTGATTCCCTAATTTAGGAATGAGTGAATTCCTTATTGCACAGTTAAGTTCCCAGATAGTTACAAGGTTTTGTCCCTAAGAAGGTAGGCTTATTGAGTCGGCTACAGACCACTCTTACCCATACTAGTCTAAGGACAAACCCGCATAAGCAGGAGTCCATAACTTGCTCAAGATTCAGGTCAAGTCACTAATGATTATCTATAAATTATTAGACCTATCATGTTAACGGTGTTACACTAGTAGGTTAATAATTTGCGGTCCAGTTTTATATAATCTCATTATACAAGATGCCCCCACTCGCATGTTCTACCACATGAATGAGTTGGATTACCTTGTTTGTACTAATTACAAAGCAGGTCGCATCCATGGTGTTACCAATATAAGGTTCCCAACCTTATGCATATACCATAGATCATTCAGGTTATACTTGAACAACTTCATCCAACTTGTGTCCACTACACAATTGTTCAAGATCGAACATTATAACCTTAGAACTTAGTTTATTGGATTTAGGTTTATGTGCGAGAATATAACAAATAACATCTTTATTTATTTGAAATATCATTATTACAAAACTACATTTGTTTAGGGCATAAACCCCAACATAAAGATAAACCTCATGTGTTTGGATGAGGGGTTGAGTGAGTTATTGTTTGGCTAAAGGATTTGTTAACTCCTATTGTGGGCCTTACAAACATAATAACTCCTTCTTTAACTCATCTTCGGACTCCTCATGATAGGTTCCACTACTTTCCTATCTTCTTTTTTCTTCACCTCACTTCACTCCTACCCCTCCTCTCTTTTCTCTCCTTATTTTTTTACATAACTTTATTTTTTTTTAATTTCTTAATCTAAAATTTTTCTTTAATTTTTATATAAATTTTCTCATCATTATTACTAATTACTAATTAAATATAAATAATTATTTAAAATATTTTTATTTTTATCTTATAATTTTAATATTTTTTAACGAGAATATTTTTCTATTTATTTCATAATTTTATTTTTTTAAAAAATTATATAAGAATGTTTTCGATATGATACTATTATTTAAATTGAAATTTACTACATAACAAATTTTTAATTGATAAAAATCTCTCTATCTTACTTCCTCCACATGTCATGTATAATTTTTTTTTTGAGATTAAACAAAAATTATGTATAACAATAACAATCTTATCTTTTTTTAGCTTATTTTTTTATTAATAGCTATATATATATGTATGTATATAATTTTATAATTTCAAGATAAGAAAAATATATTTTAAACTAATTTGTATTATAATTTAAGAAATTAGTATTTACAAAGATTAACATATTAAAAAGGTAAACGATTTCTCCTTTCAAACTCAATAAATAACATGTAATATTAATTTTGAGTGGTGATAAAAAATATATATTCATTTAAAACTTAATTATTTAAAAATAACATAAATATTTGATATTTGATATTTTTTATTTAGTTATTTAAAACTTCAATGAATATATTATTCTCGAATTAATCAAACACTAAACAATTCATTACATTGATTAGTTAGAAAAATAAAATCTTAAAGTATATATAAAAAAGATTTTATTAAGCTTGAAAAGAAAATATTAAATTAAAACTGACAAATACATGTCATTAACAAAATTGTAAAATATTCATAAAATGATATAATTTAAAATCTCAATTTTAGAATTTTCGGAAAATAAATTTATATTATTTGTAGAATGGGGAGAATAAAAACATAAAAACTTTGAAGTTTATTTGATTCTCTTTAAATTAATAGGATTGAAATCTTTCTGAATCACATGTAATATGTTAAAAAGTATCGCAAGACTTTCTATTATTTAAAAACTATCCAAGACAAACGAATAATTAATGTGAGAGATATTGAAAAAAGAATATAGTTTATTTTATTCAAAATCATTTTTTTCTTTAAAGAAATTTGTAAAATATACCTAAATTAATAAAAACAAAAATTTTCAATATTAGAATTCATGAAAAAAAAAATCTTAATGATGAAAATTTGAGAAATTATAGAAAAAAATGTGGAAAAAAGGAAAAAAAAGCTAAAATCAACTAAGATTTCAGAATTCAAGTTTAATAAATCTGCCTAACTCCAAAAACAGATTTTAAAACTCCTATTCCGTGCAACTTCTTGTCCCAACCAACTTCTTATTAATAACTCACTTAAATCTTTATTAACCAAAAATAAAACACTGTGACCATCCTAACTTATAAAATTAGGGACTTGGACCCAAAACAACATTTGGTCCATTTTCACAATAACTATAATAATTCAAAAATTTCAGAATATCACAATTACGCTGATGCTATCGACCTATTAGCATTAGCCAAAATATGGTTCTTATTGATGCTCACAAAACATAGTAAGAGAGGGAGACCTCAGTGGAGGAGGGTTTAAGGAAGGGCGCTCGAGCAGGGGAGAATGAGTGGGAGGGAACGGGAGAAAGAGCAGAGAGAATGAAAAGGAAAAGAGAAACGAGAATTCAGCTTGTTGGATTTTTGACAATATATTAGAAGTGAAATTGTCTCACATCAAAAAAGTTTCTGCCAATATGAAAGGAGTCTATGACTTTAGTTTCAAAGTATCTCAGCTAGAAATACTTTAAGTTTGGTGTACTAACTCTAGTTAAATTCTCTCTTTATATTCTATTGTTTGAGAGTTAGAAAAATGGTGTGAGTGGTATCAAATTTTGGAAGAGTGTTTTTGTAATTGAGGTCAAGAAGAGAATTCTATATGGATTGTAACAATTTTTCACATTCGTGGTTTTTTTTTCTCCGAGGTTGGAGTTTTTCCACGTGTTTCTTATTTTGTTAATTTCTTTTAATTTCTCAGTTATTTATGTTTATTCCTGCGATAGTAGTGAGAGATTTTTTTCCAACACAACTCACCTCGCTTGTCGAACTATCGTTGATCATCAACCAAGTTGCCCTCCTTGGTCCAAATCGTAGAACGAAAGGTGGAAGAGGAAGGTTGCGGACACATATTTTCTAGGTTGCCTACCGCTTAAATTAAATAGATCCAATTAGGTTAGTTCAAGTCCCTTAAATAAATAAATAAAAATAATAATAATAAAAAAAATCGCAAGGTTGCCCCTCGCTCCTTAAATTTTAAATCTTGGCCCAACCAACACAACATTCTCAAAAATTCACTCAAATGATTTAATTAAAAGACTAAAAGTCCGAAGAATTCCAAAATCTTCCTAAAACATACCTGATTAAATCGAGCTTCACATTATCAAATGTGATCTAAGTTATCACTTTTTAATTTTGTGATTGAATGTGACTATCTTTGAGTGGACTAGTTATTTTAAACACGAGCAGATGTTTTTAAGCTAGATTGAGGTATTTTGGTGGATTTGAGCACTTTGTAGTTATTGAGTAGGTTAAATTTGGTGTGATTTATTGATAGGTTGTAGCTAATTTCTTTTAATGTAGTTTTGAGAAGTTGATTTCTTATTTAAATTTAAAATTAAGATCGTGGAATTGAAAATTTAAGGTTAAAATTTACCTAATAAACTTACTAAAAATGAAACTTTTACAAAACTATTTTAGCTATTACCATTAATTTTATATAAATAGATTTAAATGAATCGCCTTTAATTATGAGATGCGAAGATATATACCTAGATAAGTGTTTGGAGTCAAGTGCAATGAATTGAGATCCAAGTCATATGATACGTTCACATGTTAGATAACGATGCATGAAAAATTAATGTCGTCAACGACTAAAATAGCTTTTCATGAAAAGAGTTAGAAAATAAATTTAGTAGAAGGTTAAAAATTTAAAGATTAAAATACATAAATATGGAACCATTAGGGCTAAAATAAAGTACCCTATATTAAAAAAGCACCACCTAAAATATTCTTCAGGAGCAAGCTAGTTACCTCCATACCGAACTTAACAATAAAAAAGTCATGATCAAGTGAATTTGATTCACAAAATAGGTTAAGATTTAAGAATATTTCAAAGGGAATATTATAAAGATTCTAATACATGCATGAGAAAATAGACTTTATTGCTTTATTGACCATTAACGATTAATTGATAAATTATAAAACGATAAAATAAATTATATTTAGTGCATAACTTTTATATTATCTACACAATCCTGTTAAAGAAAAAGAGCTTTTTTAGTACACCAATAATTGAGGGTGGGAAATTCAAACCTGATGCCAGTTGAGCTAGGTAGAAAGAAAAAGAGTTGGAATGTTTTCTGTTTAGCAAATTTTGTTTAATATTTAATTTGATAGAAATAATTAAAAAAAGGAGTTCAATTCAAACATTATAATTTTATATATCACTACTATATTAGCTTAAAAAATAGTAATAAAAAAGTCTAGTGGGAATTTGAATAATTGCTCTAATGGTTAAAATATATTATATTAAACAATTTAATATTTAGTTTTTAGTTTTTAATTTTTGAAAATTAAGCCTAAAAATACAAATGAATTTCTATGTTTTCTTATCAATTTGCAAGAAATAATTAACAAAAAAGAGTTGAATTTAAACATTATAATTTTATATATTATTGCATTAGCTTAAAAATTAGTAATAAAAAAGTCTAGTGGGAATTTGAATACTTGCTCTACTGGTTAAGATATATTATATTGACCAAAAATATAGATTTTGGTTTTTAGTTTTTGAAAATTAAGCCTAACAATACTACTTCTACTAATGAGTTTATATGTTTTCTTATCTATTTTGTACCTATATTTTCAAAAATCAAGTTAAGTTTTGGAAAACTACTTTTTTTAGTTTTGAAAACTAAAGAAACTAGTTTTTCAAAACTTGTTTTTGATTTTTGAAATTTGGCTAAAAATTTAAATGGTATCTCAAGAAAAATGGAAACCATTATAGAGAAGTTGACAAGAAATTGTGGAAAAATTAAATAAGCATACTTTAAAAAAACAAAAAATAAAAAACCAAATAGTTAATAAACAAGGTTTTAGAAATTCAAAACACTGTTCTACATGTTGTTAAACTAAAAAGACAACAATAAAAGCTAAAACAAAAAAAAAAAAAAAAGAAGGCAACAGAGAGAGAAAAAAATTAAAGTTAATGTGTTGTTCAACTAAAAGACAAAAACTAATGATAGAGGAAAGAAATTGTAGGTTTTCTCATTAAAAAGAATGTGATTTCAAAATCTATGGAACACACTTTAGTCAAATGTCAGAAAAAAAGCGTATATTTTTCAAATATATACATTAAACACTGATTTATGGACCATTTATAATATTTTCGACTAATTTAAACATAACTCAACTTATTATTATATTTTCGACTAGAGGTTAAAAATTTAAATCACTTTCACGCATTGATGTACTAATATATATACCAAAGATAGGTTCATGGGCACTTGAGCCCTAAGTTGTTCACTAAAAGTCACTTTTGATCACATTTTAGTTGTTGCAATAACTCATATAAATTAAGAAAAATAAAAAATATTTTTTATTTTTTTTATAAAAAAAATTCTTAAAATTTCATTCACATGTTAATTGTTTGAAAAACAAGATAGACATACCATATTTTTGGGAGTTCAACAATATTTGGAATATGAGATTCAAACCTTTGATTTCTTAGTTGAGAGTGCATGTCAATTATCGTTAAACTATGCTCACTTTGACGATGAACATGATACCAGATTGATAATGAACAATTATGTAATCCATTAAGGGGTGTTTGGATTGAGGAGTTGAAGGAGTAAAGTTGGGAGGAGTTAATAACTCTCCCAAATCTTATTTGTCCCAATAATTTTGAACTCCTATCGTAGGCCCTACAAGCATATTAACTCATTCTCTCACGTCTTTCTCGTGGGCCTTACAAACTTATTCATTCCTCTTCCAACACCACATGATAGGTCCCACAACTTTTCTATCTCATTTTTTCTTCAACTTACCTCACTCTTGCCTCTCATTCCTATCTCACCCCATTCTTCTCTCTATTTTTTACATATATATTTTTTAAGGGCAATTGAGCTGATAGCAAAGAGGCCCAACATAATTGCCCATATAGCAAATGACTCCATCTATTTGCAAAAATACCAAAAATTTAAAAAGAGAAATTGAAATTACTAAAAAGCCCCCACGTTGTTACTGTTCCGCAACCCACACCCACGTCTCACAGAAATCACGATTCCTCATTCTTCCTCTTCTTCGACTTCTTTACCTTCTTCTTCTTCTTCTTCATCCCTTTCGTCAGCTCACTGGAACGTTCACCATTTTCCTTCTCCTGCAATCGACGATGTTAGTGTGAGACAATTGACGACGTGCTTTCAAACTTGAAAATCTACGGTAAACTTACATTTTTCGTTTCCTTATTTCAGTTGATTACTACTGATTGCTTATGTTTTCTTTGTGTTTTATTGTTCTTTTCGATTCTTCTATCTGGATAGTCTTCTATCAGAGTCCTTGTTTTTGTTCTTACATTTTTTGCCCTAAAATATCAGAGACTCATATTTTTGTTCTTAATTTTTTTATATTTTTTTGTTCTTACATATTTTCCCTAAAATAGGCTTAGATTTCCTTGCATTTCAGTGATATATCTCTATCACTGATAGACTTCTATCACTGATAGAAGCCAAACAAGCTATCAATGATGGATGTCTATCCAAGCTTGTTTGATCTTGCATTTTTTGCATTATGAAAGAAATCAATACATATACTCATGAAAGAAATCCGTACATTTTATGACTCATGAAAAAAATCCATTGATAGGCTTAGATTTCCTTACATTTCAGTGATATACTGATAGAAGCCAAACAAGCTATCAATGATGGATATCTATCCAAGCTTGTTTCATCTTGCATTTTTGCATCATGAAAGAAATCAATACATACTGATGAAAGAATCCATACATTTTATGACTCATGAAAGAAATCACCGATAGGCTTACATTTCCTTGCATTTCGTTGAGATATATCTCTATCACTGATAGACTTCTATCACGAATAAAAACCAAACAAGCTATCAGTGATGAATGTCTATCCAAGCTTGTTTGATCTTATATTTTTTGCATCATGAAAGAAAGCAGTACATACTCATGAAAGAAATCTGTACATTTTATGACTTATGAAAGAAATCACTGATAGGCTTAGATTTCCTTGCATTTCAGTGATATATCTCTATCATTGATAGACTTCTATCACGGATAGAAGCCAAGCAAGCTATCAGTGATGGATGTCTATCAAAGCTTGTTTGATCATATAACACTGTCAAGCTAGGACATGTTTGCTTGCTTGTTTCTTGCTTGTTTTTCATTATGATCCACCATATGGTCTTTATTTTCATAGTCTTTATCAGACTTGTATCAATGATAGAAGTCTTGTTTGTTTGATAGGTTATCTATCAGTGATAACGTTCAATTAATGATAGACTTCTTGTTTGGTTGGCTCTTGAATATTGATAGAACTTTATCATTGATAAAGTCTCTTATTGGTTATCATATTTACTTCTTTGGTCTGATTTTGCATTTCTTTATTGGTTTGATTTAATTGATTTGTTTTGTGCACAATGTTAGACTTCTATCACCTGATATCACTGATAGAAGTCTATAACTGATACACTTTTCTAACGCTTCTGATTGACTTCTTGTTCTTGCTCCACTCATTTCCTATTATTGTAAAATTAGAAGTCATAGGTCTAAAATTGGAACCATTTCTTGCTTGTTTGTTTGGTTCTTTGTATCATCTTTAAAGTTGCAAGTCATAGGTCTAAAATTGGAACCATTTCTTGTTTGTTCGGTTGTTTGTATGATCTTTAAAGTTGCTTCTTTATGAGTAATGATTTATCACTGATAAGACTCTATGATTAACAATGAGTCTATCTGTAACAGTCGATTATTTATTTTTAGAAATAATAAAAAAAAAAAGAAATGTGCGAAGCGAACGGGGGGCGAACGACTCGCCCCTCCTCAGCGTCGGCGAAGCGGCTGCGCTGACCGCTTTCGGTACGTGGCCACTCACTCTCTCTCTTCTCTCCTCTCCTTCTTTTTGTCTCTCTCGTCGCACCGTCTCTCGCTCTCGCCCTCTCTGTTTTTTTTTTCTCTCTCTTTCCCTCCCTCTCTCCAGCCGAGCCCCTCCGAACCTCTCTCTCTCTCTCTCACTCTGAACCTCTCTCTCTCCCCATCTCTCTCTCTCTCTACCGCCGACATTCTCTCCCTCTCTCTCTCACCGTCTCTCTCTCTTGCTCTCTCCTCACCGCGCGCTCTCGCCTCGGTGGTCGCCGCCGCCGCAGCGGTGACGCTCCTCGCCGACACCACGTCTACTGCCGCGGCCGAGCCGCCGACGTGCCCAAGCCGTGAGACCCACGCTTCTTCGCAGCCGGTTCGAGCCTCTTCCAGCCGGTTTTCGAAGATCCGAGACCGGTTCTGGATAGATCAGGCCGCGAGGATTCCACATCTGTCACCCACGCGCCGCCGCCGTCCGCGCGCCGCCACGAGCCGCCGCCGCAAAGCGCGACCGCCTTCCGTCCGGCCGCCTCGATTCGTTCCTTAGTTTGTTTTGGCACTCCGTGGGAGCCGGGAAGTTGAAGTACGTTTGGAGCACGCCGCGTGTACTCAAAGTCGCGCCGTTGACGTTAACTTTCACCGTAAGTAGTCGTTTGGACTAAACCACCCCAAGTGTAGGGCTTAGGGGGCTTCGGCCGCATACTATTGTTTGAAAGTGTTTAATGTTTAGAACGATGTAACAAACCGGACTTGTAGTAGCATGCTAGGTTGTGGTAAACTCGCGATACTTGATTTTGGCATGCGTACTTTTTGTTGCGAATATGATGAATCGTCTGTTGTAGTCGTTATCCTTTCGTGCTAAAAGGATTGCCTTTCGTGCTTAGTTGTGTTCTTGTTAGGAAAGTTGACTTAAGCTTGTGCCGAAACCGATCCTTAGTTAGAGGTACATGTCGTCGTTGAAGTTGTTGATTATGCTAGAGCTGTACGTCTGTTTGTCCCATGCCTTAGTTGTCCCGTGCTTAGTCTGTAGTGACTCGGGAAGTGCCGTTGAGTCTTAGGATTGTAGTTAGCACAACTAGCCCTAGTGCAGGCCCAAGTCCTAAGTATCTGTGTAACCCTTAGTAGATCGAGACTCGAGGTTGGCGAGATGATGTATGGGATGTGATGGTCCGCCCTCCATCCGGGGCCATGCGACTCGGGGGTACAATCCTTAGAGTCAGAGGGGTTGGATAGAGTCCTTCGCCCTAGTGCAGGCCCGGGAATGAGCCCAAGGTCGATTGTGCGCGGTAATACCGCTTTGATGCTTATGGGATGTGGTGGTACGCCCCATCCGGTTGTGCGACTCGGGGTGTGATCCTTAGAGTCGAGAGGGTTGGATAGAGTCGTTCGCCTAGTGTAGGCCCGAGGATGAGTCTCGTGGCCACGTGCCGCCAACCCAGTCCTGAGGTGCTAAGGGTAGGACAAAAGCGAGAAAAGTGAGCAATAGTAGGGCCAGGATGCGTGTTGAGGTTGTTTGGCGGGCTAGGTGTCGTGTTAGCTAAGTCTAGGGTCGTTCTTATGTTCTTTATTCTTGGACGGTGAAGTGGCTGCATCGAGTATTTTTATACTCACCCCCTTCTTTATTTCTTTTTCGTGCGAGGTAAGGCAAACCAATGAGATGACCACCTGGCGATTTGAGACCCTGCGAGGCTATGGAAGACTTGTAGGACTTAGTTAGGAGTTGTCGTTTCTTTTTCCTTCTTCCGTTGTGTTTTGTGGCTTCCATTCATGTTTTAAACTTATTTCTGTCTGATGTTTATTTCTCGAATCAAAGCATGTTCTGTTTTTACCTACCATACTCGAAGCATGTTTTGCTGTTTGGGTTTTCTGTTAACTCCGAGGGACTGGAGCCCAGCCTATTGTTGTTCTGTGTAGTTTGGTGGAGGCTGGGTACCCTCGTGAGTCTTTGAAGTGTTCTCGTTTAGGTTCAGGCACTTGTAAAATTTTTCGGTTTGTCCAGGTTGCGCCGTTATGCTGCCGGATTTCCGGCGCGAACGGTACAACTTGGAAGTAATGCCTCGAGTCGTTGTGTTAAATTTTTCGGGGTGTTACACTATCTATGATTAATAATGAGGCCAAAGTTCTTATGTTATATCAGTATGCATGATTATTAACTTTTTTCTTCTATCACTGGTAGACATCTATCACTGATAGAAGTGATAGACTTCTATCAGTGATAGATGTCTATCACTGATAGACTTCTATCACCGTCTATCACTGATAGAAGTCAACAAATTCTTATCAATTCTTTCTTGTTTGTTTGTGGTCCTGTTTTGTTTTGGAAGATATTTGATAGTATGTTATTGGTTGGTTGTTTATATCAAGAAATCACAATTTAAATTTTCTCATAACAAGAATCGCTCATAGGTCTAATAGGCTTCAGTTTCTTGATTTTGACAGATTTCTTATATTGTCTGCTTGCTTGATTTTCATATGCTTCTTGGTTGTTTGTATGGTTTTAAAGTAGCCAAAGTTCTTGTGTTAATCAGTTGATTGATTTTCATATGCTTCTCTTTTGCTTTGCTTTATTCTTAAGTTTATCATGATAGTTCTATCTATTTTGCTTTGCTTTATTCTTAAGTTTATCATGATAGTTCTATCTATTTTGCTTTGCTTTATTCTTAAGTTTATCATGATAGTTCTATTAGTGATAGATGTCTATCACTGATAGAAGTGAACCAATTTTTATCAACTCTTGGTTGTTTGTTTGTTCAATTTTTCACATAACAAGAATCAGACATCGGTGATAGATGTCACTTGATTTTGATAGATTTCTTATCTGCTTGCTTGATTTTAATATGCTTCAAAATTTTGATATAAGTGATTAATTTGACAGATGGACAAGATGAACAAAATGGTGAATGAGAATACTGAAAAACTAGTAGACGAAGTTGTACAGAAAAAGGAAAAAGTTAAACAAAAAAATCAAAAACGGTTAAGAGACACTCCAAGGAAGAAGGGTCTTCTTCAAGAAAAAAAATCAAAACTACTGAGGTACATCATCAACTTAAAACTTCAATAAAATTTTTAAATTTTATAAACCACTTCTTATCGTATCTTTCTTATTATATTTATTATATTTGTTGTAACAAGAAAGAAATGATAATGCCAAATTAATAGTCCGAAAACAAGATTGGGTTGTACATACAAAAATAACTCATTACTTTAAGTTGGATATCATTTTGCATATTGTTACAAGATTGAATGAGAATGCGTTGAAATTATTTAGGGAAGGGCCATTTGGGCACTTCTTAGATTTAAAAATGAAAAAGTTCCCTTGAAACTTCTTTCCCACCTTATCCTTAGATTATGCCATAATAGTAGAAAATACACACTACTTTTCAACTTAGAAGAGCATATGATAGAATTTGAGATTAAAGATTTTTGTTTGATAACAGGATTAAATTGTGATGAATATCCAGTAGAACATATTTTTGATGAGGAGGAATAAATAAACAATGACATTAGGAACTTTTTTTAAGAACAAAGAGAAAATTGATAGAAGGGACCTTTCACCTGCATTTAGTCTCTTATCTTCTTCTGATGCTCTGATAGATGACAGTATTAAGGTCAAATTTACAAATTTATATTTATTGGAGTGTTTGCTAATTCCAAAACAATCACACAATAAATTGGAAACATGCTAAAATCTTAGATGATGACCTTATGTTCAAGTCTTATCTATGGGGTAGGTTATGTTTCGATCACACTCTAGAATATTTTAGGAAGGCTACTAAAAGTAGCAAATCAGGATCAATCTCCCTACAGGGTTTTCCAATAGCTTTAGTTTATTGGACTTTTGAAACCATACCAAAACTTTCTCATCCAACGTATGGATTGCCAAAAGAATTGATGTTCGAGTCCCAAGAATTATATAATGGGAATTTCAAACTCCTGAGGATTGACAGCAACTGAATGATAATATTTTTTTGACAAATGATGTAAGTACTCTTTTACTTTTGTATTTGTTTAGTTGTTTAGTTGAGATCTGATAGACTTCTATCACTGATAGAAGTCTATCAATGGATCAGTGATCTAACAGTGATATAAGTCCTATCAGTGATAGAAGCTTATCACTGGGTAGACTTCTATCAGTGATATCACTGATAGAATTCTATCGTTATATAACTGATAGAATTCTATCAGTGATAGAAACTGATATAAATCTATAAATTAAGTCTGTTTATTTAATAACTAATTTTTTTCTTATAATTTGAGTTTTCCATCACCCCATTGATAGCAATAGAAGAAGAAATTCAGTCAACCAATTTTCAATACTTTGTTGAATTGTCGATGAAAGAGTTGGAGAAAAGAAAGTTAGAAGAAGAAGAAAAAATGAAGAAAAGGATGTTGAAGAAGAGAACATTAGCGAAGCGATTGTGGAGAAGGAAGGAAGCACAGAGGAAAAAATATTAAACCAAATTCAGGAACTAAGAGATGGACAACAAGAGATCAAAAAGTTGCTAATCTCTTTTTTGGAAGTTATAAATGAAATACTTCCACAAAAAGATGATATAGCAAAACCATCTCAAGAACAAGAATCTATTCCAAAAAATAAACCTCCAACTTCTAGTCTTGAGCAAATTGAATCTATCACAAAAATCGACAATCTAGATAAGATGGTTGAATATGCAACCACTTATGCAATGGAGAAAGAGGTAAATTTACTTTATGTTCTATTTATTATGTTATGCATTTCTACATGTATAAATTTTACACATTTATAATGTTATGCAACCACTTATATTATACATTTATACATCTTTATGTTTATATTTTTACATGAAGGTTAAAGTTGAAGTTCAAGCAAATGAAGAAGAGCATGAAGATGAAGGTTTGAAAGAGCAAGATTGAATTCCAAAAAGTTTGAAGGAGGTTGGAATTCCAACCGAAGGTGAAAAGGAAGTTCAAAATGAGGAATAAAATGAAAAAGATGAGCATAGAACAAAAAAGAAACATGATAAGAAAAAAGGAAAGGTAAGTAGAACTGACTTCTAGCAGTGATAGAACTCAATCATTGCTATCATGGATATAACTCTATCACTAGTAAACTTCCTCTCATAGAAGTCTATATCTCATACAACTATATACTCATGTCAAGTTGGACAAGGAAGAACAACTAGAAAATACAAACTAAAAGTCAACTTTGCTAAAGATTTGCAACATGTTGCTGCTCCTACAAGGCCAAAGAGGCAACCAAAACCAACCAAAAAAGTTCGAGAAAATGTTGAACAAAATGAATCACAAAGAGAGGGGAAGAATCACCAAAGAAAGGGGAAGAATCACTAAAGAAAAACCAAGAATCACCAATCAAAAGACATTCTCCACGATTCAAAATTGATGCTCCATCTTTTGATCTAAAGTTGTCTCAAGAGAAAAAAGAATGAATTTATCTTGTTTAAACATCTTTTTGTCTGAAATCTTACATTTGACTGTAAGAACCTTGAACAAAGAGTATATTTTGAATGTAACATCTTACATTTGTTTAAGGTTGTGTGACGTTTTTTTGAATGGATTGATTACACACAATAATATACATTTGTTTAACATTTTATACAGGTTGATTCTTGACCAATTTCAAATTCTTATTCATCTGAATGGATTTGTGAATGAATGTTTATCAGGATTGTGAATGGTTATCATTTGTTTAACTCTCTTGATGAAAGCCTAGTATTTTTTTGAATGAATCTGTGAATGAATGTTTATCAAGATTGTGAATGGTTATCAAGATTGATTGTGAATAGTTACAGGATTGTGAATGGTTTGTTGGGATGTATGCCCTAAAACTTGTGTAATTTTAATCAAAGAAATAAAGAGTTATTTGTTTTGATAAAATTACAGTCTTGATTTATAGATCTAATAAACTAAGCTCCAAGGTTATAATATATATCTTGAACATTAGTGTAGTGGACACTATTTGGATTGTGTTCAAGAATATAACCTAAATGGTCTATGGTATAGGAATAAGATTGGAAACCTCATTCTGTTAACACCACGGATGCGCCCCACTTTGTAATTAGTACAAATGAAGTAATCCAACTCATTCATGTAGTTGAAATGCGAGTGGGGGCATCCTGTATGAACAGTTCATACAAGACCGAACCACAAATTATTAGTCTAACCAGTGTAACACCGTTAACAGGATAAGACTAGTAATTTATAGATGGTCATTAGTGACTTGACCTGAATCCTGAGCGAATTAAGAACTCCTGCTTATAGGAGTTTGTCCTTAGACTAGTATGGGTGAGAGTGGCCTGTAGCCGACTCAATAAGCCTACCTTCTCAGGGACAGAACCTCGTAGGTAGCTGGGAACTTAACTATGCAAGATGGAATTCACTCATTCCTACACTAAGGAATTAGATAGGCTGTTCTCTTAAGAACTGACTCTAGGTCTTGAACAACGGGCCCCTGCCCTCTATGAGGGTATGAGTCTATGGTAGGACCTTAGACTTGTTGTTCATTAGAGGATTAGTGGTGCTTAAGGAACAAAAAGGTAATCACAGGGGTAAAACGGTAATTTGACCCAGTTGTGATCACGAACAACCTGTGAAGGGTCGACTCATGGGTAATGACTATATCAGTGTACACAATATAATCTCTGATGAGGAGAGTGCAACTACAAGTCTATAGTGGAGTGACTTGTAGTTAATGAATATTGATTAATTGGATCAAAGAGTTTGATCAGTTAATTTCACATCATTGGAGCTCATGAACTGTAGGTCCATTAGGTCTCTCCGTTGGCTCAACATGGTAATATTGAGGGTATAAAGTTAGGAATGAAATTGAAGTGTTCAATTTCATACATGAGGTGTTATATCAATTATTTATGATATAATTGATATAATATAGAGTTTTAATGTGAATTAGATTCACATAGAAACCATATACTAATGAGAGAATAAAGAAGGGGTAAGATGGTCATTTCCATCCTATTTCCCTATATATATGGTTGCATGAGATGCAACTAGGTTAAGGAATTTTAAGCTTTATTTGTGTTGTTGGAAAAGTTCCAAAACACAAACCTCTCTCTCACAACATCTCATCTCACCTAAAGGGAAACCACCTTCCTCCCTCACCTAGAGAACAACGGAGAAGATTCGGTGGTAGTGTTCGTAATCTCTTGGGTTCGTGTTGCTGAGATCGTGGTCGTGGGAGAAGGAGCACTCGAAGAAAGATTCTTCAAAGGTATATTTCTTGTTGTCTGTTTTTATTCTTAATCTATTTATTTTCGTTCTTGAATGTAATTGTTGTAACGAAATTAAGAACGCACGATTCACAATCGTTTCCGCTGCTGGATTCGATTCCCTTCATGGTTATCAAGATTGTGAATGGTTACAGTGTTAGGCTTCTATCACCTGATATCAGTGATAGAAGTCTATCAAGTAATAGAAGTCTATAACTGATAACTTTTCTATTAGACTTCTTGTTCGTCATGATTATTAACTTTTTTCTTCTATCACTGGTAGACATAGACTTCTATCAGTGATAGACATCTATCACTGATAGAAGTGATAGACTTCTAAGACTTCTATCACTGATAGTTGTCTATCAATCATTAACTTCTTTCTTCTATCACTGGTAGACATCTATCACTGATCTATCAGTGATAGACTTCTATCAGATTTATCACTGATAGAAGTGATAGACTTCTATCAGTGACAGATGTCTATCACGAATAGACTTCTATTACTGATATCTTTGGTCCTATTTTACTTCTTATCAACCAATTCTTATCAATTCTTGTTTCTTTGTTTGTGGTCTTGTTTTACTTTGCTTAAATCACAATTCAAATTTTCTCATCATATGTCACTCGTAGGTCTAATAGGCTTTAGTTTCTTCATTTGAAAGATTTCTTATCTACTTTAGTTTATGGTTTTAATGTAGCCAAAGTTTTTGTGTTCATAGTATTGATATTAAACTTCAGGAATAGAAACAATCACTAACCTTGTATTGATAGTATGGATAGTATGATAACAACAATATTGAGTTATATCTTGAAAACATATATCTAAAACCAATTGTCAAAAATTACATCATGGTAAAAATGGTGGAAGTTTACATGTTCTACGATTGTGACCAACACGATGACAACGACTACATTTTGTGTGACTTCTTGCTTCACCAATCGACGAAATCCTTTACTTTCGAGGCTTTCCTACTTGACGTTTAACAATTGGAGGTAATGCATTCATGCCAACATTTATAGAACTCCATTCAGAATGATTCCCAACTGGGCAGATTACACCGCTATAAGTTGATGACAACGTTTTTGAGAAATAATACTTAGATACAAAAGAATAAACATTCACATTAAACCCGCGAAGAACAGCAAGTGCATGACAACATGGAATTTCATCATGATCCCAAACACGACAACTACAAGACCCAAAATCCAACTTTACCAAGAATTGATTATCATTACCAACTATTTTATATTCAAAGTTGTTAATGGGATCAACCTGAATAGAAAAAACAATAATAGTAAGGATAGAAATCAATAAAATAACTTCTATCACTATACTATCAATGATAAAAGAACTATATCTAAATGACTTAAATAACAATAAAAAAATTCTTACCTTGAAACTTCTTGATCTATCATGTTCTTTTTGTAGCTCTGTCTCAACCCAAGTAGACAAAATTGACTTCAATTTTGATGTTGCTTTCCTTCGCTCGTAGAACCACTTTTCCAATGTGTCTCTAATCGAATCAAGTAAGGCTGCAACAGGTAAATCTCTTGAAACTCTAAAACGTGCATTTATGCTCTCTGAATTATTTATAGTCATAATTCTATATCTTCTTCTTCGAGAATATACACGTGCCCACTTTTCAAAACCAACATTATTAAGATATCCTCTGTATGGTAGGATAGATTAACTCCATCAATCTCATATTGTCTTCAAATTCTTCCACTGTATAAGGTCTTGCACAATATTTAAAAAAACTTATCTATCAAAGCATCTTTATATGACAATTTCAGTTTTCCCAAAAGATGTTGCATATAAATACAAT